>JAJHJA010000143.1:1200000-1700429 GCA_021202915.1 Heliconius himera | reverse complement strand
TATTTTGGTAGTTCGTTATCTTGATGTCTATTTTCTATATTCCGTGTTCAGTAGCGGAACTCAACGCTGCGCTTTGTATTGTTGCCAGTATTAAGAAACGAACATAATATTCCCTAAGAGGAAAGCGAAATGGTGACTATCGCGTTACCGCTGCGCAACAACGCACTAGTTATCTACTAGTAGTTAGTAGAAGCTATTTAAAGAACAAAGACTATAACAATATAATTATTATAATTAATGATATTTAATACGAGAAAAAATCAGGTCGTGGTCCACGCACACACTCTCCTCCAGTTCCTATGCCTCGTGAAATCGGATCAACAGAAAGATTGTCTCTGGTCACGATAAGCAAATTTAACATTCTTGAAAGCGCTGTTGAAGACTTAAAAAATCGTGTATACGGTGTTATGCCGAAAAATGAAGAAATTTTAGAGGAAGTGAGGTATAAATAATTGGATACTTGAAATTTGAAATGATCTAGCAATGTTATTTTTCTGTGACTGTTTAATATCTATATAATATTATTAAGCACGTTATTATTTGTTGACAATTACTTTACTATACCAAGTGACTACAATAAGCGAACAGGAATACATAAATTACAAGTAAATTTATGATAGTATAAGATAACATTCTTATAGATCGTTTGATTGCTGACACTTATTTCAAGTTTATATATTTATGTTTATAGATTATTTCATACAAAATTCATACAAGACCCATAAAACTTATATAAATTGTACTTCCCGTTGACTTACAATAATGAAATTAGTACAGGACCCTCGGTCGGCGCGTCGTAGGCACTAGCACTTCACTAGTAAAAAATAGGCCAAATATATAAAAATCATAAATATATAAAAAAAATACCACCCAATATATATATACAGATATGTATTCAGGTTTAAGTATGTTCACAGATCACAAACAAATCTAAAGGCCATAACCGACATGTGGACAAATTTAAATGTGTCGTCAAGATTAGAAGCAGCTGAAACTGGTATCGCTAAACTCAGCTCACTGGTCCAAGACGTGTTAACGAGTTCCACGACTTTAGAAGATTTACAACAGCGTTCAGCCATAGAGTAAGACTTTTTAGAATATATAATAACTTAATTACTTACTTTTAACGTTGTATCTCTAGCGAGGTAGTCAGAGAGACGGAGCACCAAACACTACTCTGTTTGCATAACTGTTTCGCTTCGTCCACTGTCATGAACCTCTTCATACATGCCCTCCGGGGAGACCTATTGCTTTTTATGTGACCTTTCTCAAGTATCTTTGGTCAAGTCGAAGATCAACCGAGGACTTCCCTTATTATAATATGTATACAGGGTGGAAGTGTCAGCGCTCCTTTTACGGGACAGCATACATATAGGATAAAATATTTTAAACCTATACCGAAGGAAATTAATCAAGATACCTCAACAGTATAGTCGTAGGATTTTTTTTTCATTTCACTTTTTTTATCCATACCTATATTTCGTGTGACGCAGTTACGTATAGATACCAATTACGCAAACACATACTACTTACAAAAATACTACTAAAGGTTATACAACTTTGAACTTTGCCGCTAATACCTACGACTCAATTTCGGAATGAGGCGTATGCGGCGGTTTCCTTTTAATAGGTTTATGTGTGCGTGCGTTGTTCTTGCAAATGGCGTTTTATATTACAACAATAATTTTATTATTTATTTTGTTTGAAAAAATCACTTTTTCATTTTTGGGCAAAAAAAAATATTTTTTAATTGTATTAGGCTATTATAAAGTAGTTAAAAATCCATTTAAAGTGGTGCTGACACTTTCACCCTGTATAGTTAATTAAATGAAATCAAAATAGATGATTATTCTAGAATTTCGTTATTTTTACGGTTAGACTATTCAGGTTGATTGCTTATATCATATAATTTAAATATTTATGTGTTGATTGGATTAATATAATTTCAGAAATTTGCAGCTTAAATTCAAGATATTTTCTCGGAAATTTACACATCGAGTGACGGATCTCAACGCTGCACTTTGTCTTGCCAGAACAGGAAAATTAATTAATTCTTTCAAGTGGAAATCGAACTCATAACTATGAGCTACGATGGTCTAAGTTGTTACATTTTAAATTATTTTATATTTTCGACAGACCATCTGTATTGGCACCTCCGTCGTCCATAGCACCGCCGTCATCTTTAGCACCACTTCATCCATGGCGCATCGTCCTTCAATGCCAGCTGCTGTAGAGCCGTCGCACACAATTTCAAGTATTGACGAAATGGGAAGCACAGAAGAATTGGCCGCTATACAATCACGCTTAGATCGTATAAGAGCAGACCTGGACAACTTAACTAATACGTTTTTTACCGCATTCGGAGATTTACGTACTGATATTTTATTAATATACATACATTTCTTTAATATAGGATATATTTAAATTTTAGGGAATCGTACTATATCGCATTCTCTTTCGTTTATACGTCTGTCAAGAACATTTATCTGAGTGGAGATATCAAGCTAAAAGCTTCAAGAGCTGAAATTAATTTTAGATATTTAGGTATACAGTCTGTTGGAGCAAAGAAAAAAGTTAAACTTCTTAATCAACGCAATCAAAAGATTCCTTGGCGAATCCATCTCCAACTTGATAGATTTTTTTATGATTGTATATTTATATGATGATATGTTTACAAAGATCAAAAGTCTATAAACGTAAGCTCAGCTTAAGTTGTAAATAGATAAAATGATGCACCTAACATGAACAATTAATTAATATTACTATAGATTTAAAGTAAGAGCTAGTATAACTAATATTTAAAATCCACAGGTGCCACTACTCCGTCACGCGCTGAAGCTGAAACTATCACTCTCCGCCCCACTCCACGGCCTTCGGGTAATTTGTTTTTAACATTAAAATTTCATTATTAAGATTTGCACTATAATTATGTATAAAATAATCTATAGAAAGCTTTTCTATGATTATAAAATATATATAGGTTACTTTATACAAAATTCGAGTCGTTTCATGCGTTGCTTGCTTTGATTTTAAGTAAGGCTAATTTTTCATATTATTTCTATTGCTATATTCCGTATTTACTATAAATAAATTTAAAAGTTCGTTTTACCTGTAATCGGCCTCCCAGTAATACTAACCGGAAAATTCGCTCTCCTTACTTCCCTGCGCTACTTAGAAGTTCCTCTGGGAACCTTCATGCCAAAGTTTCAGCTTTCTACAACCAATAGTTACATTTGCTAGCTGTCTGACTGTTAGTGAGTCAACGGAAACTTAATATTTAGCAGAAAGAAAACAATCTGAAGTTCCTCGTCAAATATCTGCAATGACTGCAAATCTAATGGAAAGACTCGCCGAACTAGAAAAACGTGTCAATGAATGTTGCGAGAGTGTCGGAAAGAACGAAGGCGTAGTTCAAGATCAGGTAAAATATAACAATAGATATTTAATTAATTGGTTAGTACTAACATTAGGTTACCTACTAATTGTGACAAGATACATTTTAACTTATTTTTAAAAATAAATATTTTGAAAAGTATGTCCTTTGATTTATTTATAATTTTTACTTATATAGGTAAAGCAGTTATTTCAATCGTAATAGAATATTAGGTATATTCTAGTAGCTTATAATTCTTAGTAGAGTAGAACGATCTTAATGTTTGAACTTATTGCCTGAGAACCTAGTGCTAAGACACTTCATTCCCATTAAGGCACTTTCGTTCCACTAATTTTATGCCACGCTTTCCCCTCCTTACCAGAACGAGAAATTAAAGATAAAATATTTCATTCCCCGAGTGGGAATCGAATCCACAACTGTCGCGCTTACACTCACACACTTCGCAGTCGGCCTCTACAAATTCGAGAAAAAGAGAAATATCTAATACGGATAAATAAATAACTATTGCTATATTGAATGTAATAAAAAAATTAAATAAAAGTTATTTCTACAAATAATAAAAATATATACTGGTAATACTTACCTAATAGAAAATATAATATTATAGATAAATTCATTCCAAGATCAACTGGAATATCTAATAAAACAAGTGGCGGAGCTCACAGACGAGCTGGCATCTGGCAAATTATCACCTGACCTTATAAAGGATTTGCAGGGTACGATACAGATCGTATAATGACGGCCGACTGACGTCATTGCGCTTCTAAGTTATTCTATTTAATATTGTTACTTTTAAGTAGTTGTAAAACATGTAGCTGCCTATTATTTAATTCGCAGCGTGTAATGTTTTTGAATAAAAAATAGTTTAATTTCACTTTTTTCTCCTCTCAAACATAAATAAATGAATTTTAAAAAAAGATCCGTGAATAGAAAGACAGCATATCGCACTGTCTAATTAAAACGATTTTAAACTAAGGCTCTTATATGTATATCCATCGATCTCAACTCTGAGATCGATCTTGAGATGCATTCATAGGTTATTAAAACGATTAAGATCGCTCTCAAAATCGATCTCAGAGCTAAGAGTGGCTTATAAGTACAAACCTTAAACTCCGAATAACATTCGTACCCACAATCATAGTAGGCAGTCTCGATCAAATTTTATTTTTTTGGCATTTAACACGTAAGGCCTGGAAAAATTCGGCATTCGGGAAAGTGGGGAACGGAGTGTCTTATCACTATGTTCCCTCTGCCTGCCATGCTGTGTGCGGGATACAGCGTGAAGCTGATTTAAATTATTTAAATAGAAATACGTTACATACGTACCTTATAATTTTAGGTTTGATGACTCTCTTCCAAACTGTACAAGAAATGCAGGAACAATTGAAGGAAGTACACGATACAGCGGTTCAATTAGCTACTGAGAAGGATGACAGACAGCATAATATGAACGTAAGAAATCATCTAATGAATAATTTTAATTGGTAATTTATAACATTCTTCAATATGGTCTATACTAAAAATATAACCTGCTATTCTATACAAATAGTAGGTGAGTTATATTTGAAAATTTTTTTGGATGGCGTTAAGTTCCGCCAGTCAACACCGTAGTTCTCGAATTCTGAGGAAAGTGATGATCAGAAAGTCTTGATGCTAGGCTCTCTATGTCTTTAATAAATAATTATATATGAAAATATATACAGCATGAAACTGAAAAGAGAAAAAAATTGTTCAATTTTTAAAGAGTCTCCCGTGGGACAAGACTTTTCCCTACTTGGACATCCTTATTTATTGTTATTTGTGTCCTTTGCTTATAAATTCGTAGACACTATTTATCTATAGGGGTATTGTATAAACAAAAAAAATTAAAGCTTTATCGACATTATAACTTTTTTTCAGCTTCACTTTATATTTCACATAGCAGGGTGGGCAGAGGGACCCTAGAATTACGACACTCCGCTCCACATTTTGCGCGGAATTCTGGAGGCGTTGCGTGTTCAGTGGCGGAATTTAACATCGCGGTTCTTTGTCTCCACCGCAGACCGAAGAAATGAAAATATATTAATATAATATATTTAATTTCTCCGAATGGGTATCGAACCCACAACCTGTGGTGCTCAACCCACCCACACGCTTGTGCCCCTACACTACGACTGGTCACATTACAAGTTACTTATTTAGAAAACGTATAAAAATTTTAAACGCAGCGGGACTCGAACCCGCGCCTCCTGGAAACCGACCAGGCGCTCTGACCACTAAGCCATGCGTTCTCGCCAAGCTGCGTCGAAATTTTTATACGCTTGTTATAACTTATTTATGTTGTTAGTATCTCTGTAGGGTTTGTACGTTTTCTAAATAAGCATTTTTCCATCCTAAGTGTGGAATAACACTTTAAAAATGTTTAAAAACATTATAAGTTATAGTATTTTTTAAGATGCAAAATCTATATAAGTTTATATTTGTTTTATTATAAGAAGTACTTACAAGCTTTTATCGTCGGTTTTGCCGTGTCAAATAGAAATAACTAGCATTTGTGTATGACACATGACATGACACATTCCTCAATAAATGAACCATTGAATATCAGTTTTAAGAACGTACCTATCAAATCGAACCAGTAGTTCCTGAGATTATTGCGTTCAACTAAGCGACCTCATATAGGGAATTAAACTCAAATAGATACTTAGGAAATGTTTACAACCAAATTAACGCAGTAAATTTTTTCATTTAACCTATAAATAGCTTACTATTTTTTGCTTATATTATAGCAACTATATAAAATTTCGCATATAGGCTCTTCTAGAACAGATAGAACTATTGAAAACAATAAAACTGGATCGAGAAGACATGATAGAAGCAATGGCTGAGAAGGCGGACCTGCGCATGGTGGCTCGCAAGGTGTCACACGATCAGTTCGAGCTGGCATGCGACGACCTCTCGCGAGGACTTGAGCATACGCTGGGAAAACTCAATACACAGGTAGATCTGAACAAATAAATAAAATTCAATTTAAAATGTCTTGTGTCTATTTATATTTTTGCTCATAAAATTTTAGACCTGAATTAAATATTAATTTATTATCATGGTGTAATTTTTTTTCAGCTTCACGCTGTATCCTGCATTTAGCAGAGGGGGCCTAGTGTTAGAGGCACTCCACACCCCACTTTCCGACGAATTCTGGAGGCATTGCGTGTTGAATTGCGGGACACAACGCCGTGTGCCTTATCCCAACACCAGAGCGAAGAAAGGAAAATATTAAAAATTTCATTTCCTCGAGTGAGAATTGAACCCACAAACTGTTGCGTTTACAGTCACGCACTTGTGACCCTGCGCCACAACTGGCCAAATGGTATCACCATTGATAATGTAATATAAACTTTTAGGAAGCACTATGGCAACAAGCATTAGACGATATACAAAGGGAAATCGAAACGAAACTGGACAAAATGGAACTGTCGCCAGTGAAAGATTTCTTCAACACTAAATTACGCCTCTTACAAGACAATCTCAAGCAAATGGCTTCCTTGCGTAAAGAAGTGGAGGCGGCCGGCACCAAGCGACGGTTACTTAGGTATTTACAAAGGATAGCATAAATTAATGTAATAATCATATATTAATTATTAATATAAACCGTTATAATTTTTTTACAATCTGGAGTTGACGAAAAAATTACCAGAAACCAGGTCGAAATGCAAAACGTTTGAAAATTAGGATAATTAATATTAGTGAGGCCAGTCGTGGCGCAGTGGCATGAAGTGTGACTGAACCGACTGTTTGTGGGTTCGATCCCCACTCGAGGAGATGAAATGAATGAATATTTACATTTCTTCGCTCTGATGTCGAGGCTAGCGGCGTTGAGTTCTGCCACTCAACACGCAATGCCTCCAGAATTCGGCAGAAAGTGGGGAACGGAGTGTCTCAACACTAGGTTCCCTCTGCCTACCCTGTTGTGTGCGGGATACAGCGTGAAGCTAATTTAATATTAGAGACTGAATCTTGCAAGACCTACCTATATATACATTCCAGATAAAGCTCGGGCGGTATCTTTTTCAAAAACAAAAAAAAAGTAATTATGAAAAAACATACTAGTGGTCCCCTTAGAAATTAACAAAAGACAAGTGTTTGTTTAAAAGTCCTTGTACTACTGGCACACAACCTGACATTATATATAAACAAAATGGATCTTCATAATAGATTGTTTCTCGGACGTTCATAATTCAATATATTTATTTATATAGTGATTTTATTTATTACCGACTTCCTTATGAACGAGGATTTCAAAGTGATGACTTACACAAGGCTTAAATTATACGATTCAATATTAAAGAGCTTTTAATCTTTTATTAGGGCTTAATTACTTATTTCTTGTTATCATCCGCCATTATTTTGTTATAAATATATTTTCTATACTATTATCCTTTTATTTAGATTTTTTTGTATTTATATATTCACTACTTTATTAAGTTATTATATCAGTATTTTCGTTTACACATTTTCGATTAAATATTATTTAAAAGCTACTATCAAGTTTAATTTATAAAAGCGAATTTACTTTTTAAATTTATAATATAACATAAGGCCGGCAGTGCACGGTAAATCGATAGTAAATAAGCCCATTAAGACACTTCCTTTTCCCACTTTCTGACAAATTCTCGGGGCATTACGTGTTAAGTGGCGGAACTCAACGCCACGCATTGCCTAGTTACGCATTACCGGAGCGAAAAAATTAAAATATTAAATATATCTTTACCTCCAATGGGAATCTGCACCAATGGGCGCCACGACGCGACGTAAAAAAAATTTAATGCACATATATCATTAAATGTATTTATTTCTGCTCTTTAAAATTGCTACAGATTAGGAAAAGTAAATAAAACTTTGAGGATATACTTTTAAATATATGTAGGGGAATTGTGCTTAAGATGACATACTTTTTCTTTCAAGACAAATATTTGAAATAAATGAAGTCATGTGAGATCAGGACATTGCGTATATTATCATATATATCATAATCAACGAAAGTATTGTAGTTTCAGAACAATCAAAGCAACATAAAATAAAAAAACAAACATAAATCGCACTTAGGTCGACCGGTGCAAGACGACATACCTATAGGGTAAGATGACATAGACGTCATAACCTGCGATCCACTGACTTTTTGTTCACACGTGACTTTCCTGTAGAAGTTCTCTTCTGGCTTCTTAATCGATCCTATTTGTAAGTGTAAGATGACATAGTTCTTTTTGATTTGATGCCATCTTATACTCACGTTTTGTATGTCATCTTACCCAATAGATATGTGAATTTAATTGTAACAGTTGTGACAAAAGTTTATGGGTAAGAATGCGCTTTTAGCGTTAGTTGTGTCATATAATAAGCCTATTTTACATAAAAAATTACTTGAAGTAGAAAATCCTTACCTTACGTGTATTTTCACCACCAAGCAAAAGCGAAAGAAAAATTTTCTGCTATTCAAAATTACGAAAACATGAACTACTTGCCAATCTGCGTTTACCTTGCGTCGTAATGAATTTGAATACTAGCGATATCTACAGACACTCTCTAAGACGTCATAAGATCACACTTAGCGCAAATATTTAAATCAATATTGGCAGTGTGTCATCTTATCTTCGTATGCCATCTTAAGCACAATTCCCCTATATATTTTTTAAATAAATATTACTTTTTAAATAAATATTTATAATATTAAAGAGTAGTGTTAAATATTGTTTTTTTTAACAAACAGGGATGTAAATTGTATATCCTGCGATGCAAATGCTGTAATGCCGACAGAGCCACCGTCGACGGTACCCGTTCTTAGACCGTTGCCCGCTAACATATCTATGAAGCCTTATCTTAGTTACGAACTGGGTATGTGTAATTTTTTTATTATTATTAACGATCGCAAATCGCGGCGTTGAGTTACGCTACTCAACACGCAATGCCTCCAGAATTCGGCGGAAAATGGGAACGGAGTACGGAGTCTTAACATTAAGTTTCCTCTGCCTACTCTGCTGTGTGCGTGATACAGCGTGAAGCTAAAAAACGACGATGGTAAAAATTGTTTCTAATGCAAAGCCATTACACAAAATTTATTTAAGACGAATCAGAAGAGTAAGAACCGTAGCATTCTTTTTCATGTTTAATTTTAACCCACCTCGGACTTCATAGTACATACTTATATAAAAGTAAATAAACTACATACGCCACGTATAAGTTAACTCCCACTTAAAACTACTTAATATCATGATATAACTCCCTCATAATACCTTCCTAGACGCAATAAGGAAGACGCAAGCGACCAACGTGCCGCAGCGAAATCTGCACGACTGGGAGAATATTGACAAACAAATGACGCAACCGAAACCACCGCAAAAACCTAAGTAAGTAAAGAAAAATCTAATGGATATCATAGAAAATATATACCTACAGTACGGTCAACAAGTTATGGCCGCCCTGTGCAAAAATAGTAACAAAGCAATTTATTAAGGTAAATTCCGCTCGGTGGCTATATTATCTACGATACATGAATTAAATTAGCGGTAAGCTCTTAGGTTGCTTTTGCTCATAATACAGTTGTTTTCCATTTTTTTTATATTTTCCTATAGAAAAAACACAGTTTTGCTAACACGACATGTTTATCGATAGGTGAAAATTGAAAATAGAGTAAAAAAGTAACTTTATTGAATTTCCCCTTGCTGCTCCACAGCATTCCTTTAAAAACAAAAGAGAATCTTTTTCTTTTGATTTCAAATAAAAAATAAAATTTGCAAATAAGTTAAGCCAGAGTTAAGCTAAAAGAAAACGTAATTGCACGTTGTGAATAAACTTTAATAGTACTTTGTTCTTGTACAAACTTTTAATAGTAACGTTATTCTGTTACGAGTTCTAATTGCGTTGAACTCTTAACTGTCGGAGCAGCCATTGTGTAGTTGCTAGTTAGTCGCGAGAAAGTAAGAATGTCTTCGTCTGTGTTTTACAATTTAATTAATCGATCGCGTCTACCATTGCAATGTCTTAAAACTGTAGCTTTAAAATATACTTGCGAAATACATTTCGAATTTCGACATTCTCTAGGTAAAGTATCAGCTGCAGGGTAGAGAGAACCTAGTGTTAAGACACTCCGTTCCCCACTTTCTGCCGAATTCTAGAGGCATTGCATGTTGAGTCGCAGAACTCAACGCCGCCCTTGACCTCGACACCAGAGCGAAGAAATGGAAATATAAATTTAAGTAAATATTTCATCTCCTCGAGTGGGGATTGAACCCACAACCAGTCGGTTTTACAGTCATACTTTGTGCCCCTGCGCGACGACTCAATAAAGTATGGAAAGTGAAAAATTGACATTTTCTTTTATTGCTCTTTTGAAATACTTACAAGGATAGTTTTCAATTACATGCACTTTTAAAAAACCCTTAAATAACTTTTATTTTTTATGTTATGTATTTTAGTAGTTCAAAAGAGTAGTCACTTTCGATACTTTAGCCAGGGACCACCGATTTGTCTCTTTAACTTTTGTTAACATCTTTTGTTATATGTATTAAATTCCACAATACGTATTTTACGTATTTGTATTTTAATAATGACTAGGTTAAGGTTACAGTTAAATATTAAAAAAAATATACATTATTTGCATAAGCATATATTATATTTTTTTGTTTTCAAGCAAATCAAAAATCAATAATATAGCGCAAGTTATTAAAAATGTTCAGATTACATTTTACTATAAGTGCGCTGTAAAGAGTAAACAAATTTAAAAAAAAATGTCTTGTGATTGAAGCAGGCAAAACCGTGGGCGAGTCGTTATTTTCTTATAATGTGACCTATCCACGTAGTGATATTTCGTTAAATATTATATTCATCTTATAAATTCAACTATCCTTATGAGTATAAGGGTAGATGAAAATTTCCTATTTAAACTCCAAAAATATGTCAATAAGAAAATATTCTCAAGAAAAATACTATCTAATATCTAAAATAATATAAAAGAACAGATTCAAAACACATCTGCAATCGCTACTGCGGCGGCTCCCACACGGTGACGACGGCGGCGCAGCGCGTCGCTCGGCTGGGACACTTCATCAAGCAGTGGGGCCCCGATGTGGTGCCGCTGTCCTCTGGCCTGGCTGCTGGTGACGACGGCCGGGTAAACATTTTCAATATATTTTTTTCTCAACTTCACGCTGTATACCGTATATAGCCGGATAGGCAGAGGAAACGAAGTATTAAGACACTCCCCCATTTTCCGTCCAATTTTCGAAGCATTGCATTTTAAGTGGCGGAACTCAACGCCGAGCTTTTGTCTTGGTACCAGAGCGAAAGAATAAAAATAATAAAATAATAATTCCTTTAACCCAAGTAGGAATCGAGCTCACAACCGTCGCATTACAGTGACATGCTTGTGTCTTTCAATGTATAATACTACATAGAATATAATAAAGCAATGATTGAATGCTCAAACAGGCCCATAAATAAAGGGGCGAGGCATAAGACCAACTGTTTCCATCTCCACCTCACAAAATGGACAAAATAAGTTGCAATAGCTTTAGACTCCCTTTATCAGATCATCACAAATATTCAATTACCACTACTTATTAGAAAAAAGTATTAAAAAAAACATCTAACTGTCCTTATTTAGTAACTCCATGTTACATATTTTAATTTTTATTTGAATATATCTAGTATAATTTTATTATTCATCAATTACATTTGTTCCTCTTTACAGCTATATAAAGTCAGTCCAGCAGTGGATGAAAAAGTTGACACGGGTAAGTTCATAGTGATGCTTAGGTTGGGCCTCAAAGCATAACCCGAAACATCCTGAAGGCGAAAGTGGCCTTCTATCAGGCCGCCGTAGTAGTATGCGCGAGTTATCCTGCGGCGTCTCATATAGGTGGAAAGTGTTTCTATTAGGTTTTAGTGGGTAAAGGATTCAGCGGTGAGTCCCACAGTACCTTGACCGTAAGGGACAACAACGTATCAAAAACATAATAAACAATACCTTGCATTAAAAAGCGTTTACTTTTTTTTCTGTATCCCGCATATAGCAAAGTAGTAAGCAGAGGTAGCCTAGAAATGAAACATTCCGCTTCCCATATTCTGCCAATTTCTGGAGACATTGTCTGTCAAGTAAATAAGCGCCGGTCTTTGCCTCGACACCAGAACGAAGAAATAAAAATAATAAATATTTCCTTTCCCCGTGTGAATCGAACCCACAACCTCTCACGTACTCCTATGCCTCGACTGGCTCCCATAAAAGCATTTACCATTCTGCTAATATAATGGCACATAATATTTATTTAATGCGCTGATTCCACGCTAGCTTTTTATTCTGAACCAAGCAATTGTTTTAGACTAAAAAGAAAATAAGTCAGGTAAGAGTTGTACCTAAAACGACATCAATCGTCTTATAAAATAAATAAGTTACTGTGATTTGTAGTTAGTGGTTACTTCTCTAATAAGAGTTCACTATGAAAATCTGTGAAAATTAGGAATACTTTTCGTACTTAGAAAAAAGATTTAAAGTTTGCTTTTAAAAATACCTACTTATACATAGAATAAAACAAAAATAATAATACAAAGGAACGTTTACAGGTGGAGATACTGCAGATGTTTCCTGTACTCCGAGAATAACGAAGAGGGGTGATCAACCGAGACCAATGCAAAAACCAGGCTTGGTTAGCGCAGTAAGTTTTTTTTTTAATATTAAAAACTAAATTCTAAAGAAATGTATGTACGCTACTTAAAAAGTGCATACATTTAAAATAATTGTTTAAAAAATTAAATATATTATTCAATATTCTGTTTATTTTCAGCAAGAATGTCGTTGTTTGGATGGAGGTTAGTTTTCTTTGAACTATTCTTTTTATTTTGATATAATAGGCATGCAAGCTAGTAAAAATAATTTAAATTATATATTAAATTAACGAAATCATATAAATAAATTAAATAAACACGCATTATTTTATTATTAAGTGTTAGATTCATAACTATTTAGAAAAAATAAAACTACAAAATACGGAAATCCGCCATAACATGTACCTACGCCAGTCGATTTACGTCACAACTTGGTAAATAACCGAATTGATATTTTGTATTGAATATAATGGTATTTTACGGTACAATCTCTTTTGCGCGTTCTCCATACAACGTGACATTGGCGAAGTGAAGTGATAGAGCTCAACTGGCACGCTCGAAGCGCCATATGTAGCGATCTCCAAACTTTTAAATCGATTTTTTTTAATATTAAATTATATTAATTGTAGTTATAATATGTTTTAACATTATAGAACAGTTTCTTAAAATCTTTCATAATACGTACTGTATTTTCATTGTCTTTTTTCGTAATTTTACCCACATTATAAATGTGTTTACGGATTTTTTTTATAAAAAATATAAATGAGTTTTATAACAAAAAGCTTTACAGCTTTTAGCTTGTAAAAACATCCTATCTTTTACTGTTATGTTAACATAAAAAAGTTGACTAATTTCACAATATTTATTTCAGAACAACAAACAAAGGGATAATTTTCGCATATTTATAATACCTTATTTTTATTTACTTTCTTGTTATATTTGAAATAAAAAAAAAACAAAACTTTGTTTAATCATTTTATTGGTAAATCTATTACCACAATGTACCTTACAAAAAGATTGATACAGCTATACAATTCTAGTTATCTAAATAGTAACAGAATCATCCAGGATCCAGGTGTTCTTAACTAAAAACAAAATATCTTAAATCTTATTAGAAAACCACTAATATATACAAATTGAAAAAAAAAAAAGTTTAATGTTGTAGAGAGGGACGAGTGAGAATTTTCTATAACTTAAATGCTTGTACAAGCTGCTTTATTAGACATTTAATACCAAACTTTGTATAATTTTAAATCTATGTAATGTATAAATGCATATATTTTTTTATTTTAATATAATTTTAACGTTTTTAAGTATATGAAAACATTCACTTTACTAACCAAGCATTATTAGGTCAAGTTACAATGATTCTATATACTAAGTTGCATCCAACATTTACAATTTTAGCCTGATGACTTGTATTATCTCTGTTACATAGTACTTTAAAACATGCATACTATAATAAAAATGTATATTATATCATCATATAACTGAGTAGTTTTGATTAATGTAATTAAATCATATTAAATTATCTACCTAAGTGCTACAAAAAGTTCTTATACGATATTTTTTTACATAATAGATGTTTCCAAAGTATTAAAGATTTAAACAAGAAAAATAGAAAAAGTTAAAGTTATTACTGGATTTAATAATGGGTGTGCATTACCCATTTGGCTGATTTTATGCTGATAAATATATTACATATTTTGCCAATTTGTAAGTTGAAAGTATTTAAAACTGTAATAATATATATAAACAGATCTGGTCTTAGAATATTATAAATTTTCGTATTTTTCTTAACATATTCTTTTCCTATTTTTTTTAATGTTAATATAGCTTCACACACATCAAAGTAACCTTGTGTTATAACACACACTTTTCGTCGTAAGTTACATAGTTAGTTAGTTGGTTGACGGAATTGCTGCACTTTGCCTTATTAATAACCAGAGCCAAAAAAATAAAATAATTCACATAGAAGAAATGGGAATTAAACTCACAAACGTTTACATTCAGACACTTCTGCTCTGCGCTACTACAAATTCGACATGCCTATGATACTTTATAATAATGATATAATTTTAGTATAAGTGGCTAATATACATAGAACTTAATGAGAGCAAACAAACATACATTTACTCATATGTATACTGTCACAGACAATAAAAATTTTATATTTGAAAACATTGTAAGTATAATCATAGTAAAGACCATATTTATAAAAAAACTGAACTGTCATTAGAAAATCGCAGGTTTTAATTAATTTAACGAGACACAACTGTTACTTAAATTCTATTAACTGCTTTAATACAAAATCTATATACTACAATGATCAATCATTCTTTTTATCATTTCCAAATCGTACTTGTCACATACAAGAAGCATAAAACAATAGTATAGCAACAAAGGTGGTAATAAAATAATAAATTCAATACCGCATAGCATTGTACAATCAACAAACAATCAACGAACCTAGTACCAAGACACTCCATTCTCCACTTTCCACTCAAATTCAAGATATTATACTCACCAGAGCAGAAAAAAAGAAATCATATGTGATAATTATTTTACTGTTTGTGGATTGAACAGAATGACTTCAGTAAGTCAGTTTGGGTATTTGTTTAGCTTTATGCTGCATCCCACACGTAGCAGAGTAGACAGAAGGAACTTGGGAACCTTGTGTTAAAACTCTTCGTTTCCATTAAGACACTTCCCTACAGTTCCCTATTTTCTGCCAAAACCTAATCTTTTATAAATTAATGATTAACTTAATTAAGAGGCCGTTGTGATGCGCGGCACAACGTCGATTGTAATTTTTTTTAACTGTAAATTTTCTTTTCTTTGCTCTAGTTGGTAAAATGCGTGCGTAGTGCTTGGAGCCGTGTCTTAACACTAGTTTCCACCTGCGTACCCTACTGTATACGGGGTATATTGGAAAAAAATAACTCAAACTATAAATTAGCGGTGTCTCCCTCTAGCGCTGTAGTGGTTTCCGTCGCGACTGTACCGCCGTTCTTTAGGATCGCGGGCGCCTCGGGACCGGTCCCGCCGGTCTCGGTCACGTTCACGGGATCTTTCCTTGTCCCGGGATGATTCGTGACTTCTGTGAATTAATTTGATTCAATATTTTTACATTCATACATATTTATTAGATATTTTAGTTTAACAAAAATGTGTTGTGTAAAACGAAATAAAACATTTTTTTTATGGTAATTAAGTACTTTATATTATACTTAAATTATTTAGTTTGAAGTATATAACATTTTAAAAAATATATTGCTCTAAAAAGAAAAGAAAGAAAAAATTTGCTAATTTCACTAGTTTTTACACTTAACTACTACACTACTAACACATTACTTTCAGCAGAAAAATCTTATTTTCCCAAGCGTGTAATATACAAAAGATCGAAAAAAAATTGCCATGACTCGTCGACCGTACTACAATACCTAAGTAAATATAAAATGTATACATATAGATAAATATAATACCTAGATTCCCCAGCAGACCGGCTATCGCGGGACTTGCGGCGCGCGGGGGGCGACCGCGACCTCGACTTGCGCGTCTTGGGCGACCCGTGCTGGGACTCCCGCTCGCTGTTTAAATTAAAATCGTCGAACCTATAACATTGTAATTATGATGGTAACTTTCTAAGTCAAAATTGTGGAGGCTCCCGTATCGCAGTGCCATAGGCTGTTACTGTAAGCGCAACGGTTGTGAGTTTGAATCCCATTTGGGGAAATTTATTTATTTAATATTTTCATTTCCTTGCTCTGGTAAAAAAAAGGAAGCATTGAATTCCATCACTCAACACGCAACGTCTCAATAATTGGACTGTAAACGCAACGGTTTAGAGCTCGATTCTCACTAGTGGATATGAATTATTTATATTTAATATTTTCAGTTCCTCGCTCTGGCAACAAAACCGTTGAGTTCCATTTAACATGCAGTCTCGAAAATTCAGCGGTACAAGGAGAACTGAGTGTCTTAACACTAGGTTCCTTCTATCACTAGATGCGGGTTAGCGTGAATTAAAAAAAACGGTGATCCTTGCCTAGATAGCCATAAATAAGGATCTCGAGAAGGACCACACTCGGAAAATTATTATATAAATACATATAAATATATTTTTAACCGACTTCTGTAAAAGGAGGAGGTTTTCAATTCAACTAAACTAAACCATATGACATATCTTAATTAAATGAGACATTAAATATTACAAAAATATACATTTCTGTTTGTTGCTTTCTTAAAGTGTAATTTTATATATATGTTATAATCTATGAACTTTTTTGCATTACACAATACTTACTTATTTTTGGGGGCTTGAGATGAGCTATGACTAGAACTTGAACTTGACGATGAGCTGGATGATGATGAAGAACTTCGAGATCTAAAAGTATAAACAAAATACACTTAAGAACAATTTTAAACAATAATATTTACAAAAATTACAACAAGAGAAATAATTACCTTTTTCTGCTTTTTATTGATTCTGATTTTCCATTTTTATCTACTGTAGTTGATGAACCGTCTTTAGAAGTGTCTTCTTTTTGCTTATCATCATTATCTGAAAAATAAAAAAATAAGAAAAATAATAAACAAGTATAAATTAAATATGCTACAATACTAGTGTAATCAAAAATATATAGCCCGACAAGAAGTTCAAGAATGTTGTAAAGAAAGGAGCAAGTCAAATTCGCGCATGTACAGTCGCGTGCATAATACTAAATATGCGGATTTCGTCGTAACTTTGTGTCATATATACAAAATGTCATAGTAAATGCCATATAGAGTGGCGTTCAACTTTACCACAGTATTTTGATTGGGCTCGCTCGCGGGCAACGGGGGCGTCCCTATATAAGTATCTAAATCATAAATTCTAGACAGGTCCCCGCATGTACTTCCGAAAATTCATAAAGTTTTTGTCGGCCTATATGTAAACTTAAATCTACACCGCTAACCCATTTTGGATGAGTTGCCTTCCTCCCCGTCGCTGCCCCACAGATCATACTTAGAGAGATCAGCGTCATCCCCCGACTCCTCCTCGTCCTCCTCCTCCCCACCCTGCTCCTCTTGTGAACCAGATGTTCTAGGCTGAAACAAAATTACGTATAACAACAAAGCATTTATAATTGCAGACATATTGTTAAAACTTCATGCTATGCAAGATGGACAATCATTTTAATCATAGTTCTATTTGAGCAATAGCATGATGCATTAAAAATAAGTCTTAATTCATTTTTGAAGGCATTTTGTATACAAACCTTTTTGCTTCTTTTTCCTCTTCTCCCCTCCTTGGCACTCTTGTCGGTTTGCTTAACTGTTAATTTTAACCTATTTAATAAGATTGGTTTGGGAAGTGCGAAGCTTTTAAAATTCCCTATCACAGGTGCATTTTCATTTAAATGGGGTGTTTGATTCTTTTTTGTCTCGTCTGCGTTTTTTAGATTAATGTTTAGTTTTTTGTTTATATTACTTGGTAACACTACTGGACCTGGATCGAAGATGTCACTTAAAAAAGGAGTATCCCCAGTATTTCCATCTAGTTTTTCCAGCTCTCGTTCTATACTTTCGTCTATATTAGATTCTTTCTCCCAATCTTCATCATTTGTTAAATTTATCATTTCTACTTTTTCATTGCTTTTATTATTACAATCATCTTGTCCATTCAGCCTTGTTGTGTCGTTTTTTGGAATGTCATTTGGCTTTTGGGAAAGATGTTGTAAATTTTGAAGTGCTAGTAACAAAGTGTTTGTATTTATATTGGAGAGCAGATTCGAGAGATCTATTTGAGGCGAAATTTGACTTAAATCACTCACACAGTTACTATTAGCTTCAGGCACTGTCGTTCCTTGTTGTGAATTAACTTCTTTAGATTGTTCATTCATAGCATGGACTCTCTCAGTATCATGAGGTAAAGAGTTATTGAGAGTTTGGGATTTATTATTTACAATATTATCTGATTTTATAGTAATTGATTCTAAAATATGTACTTTCTTTGAAGGGCTTATATTGTTATGAGTTTTTGTTGCTGGATGCGTATTCCTGTTTTCTTCAGTAATACATCTTATTTCTTCGGATAGTGATGTAGGAATTGGGGGTGGTTTTTGAGTAAGACAACTCAGGTTCATTTTTTGTGGGCTTGTCGTAGTCTGTTGACATGTAACTTGCGGAGGCACATTTATTGTATTTTCACATTGTGACATTTTGCGATGATTAGTTTTACTAGACAGCACTTGACCGGCACAATTCTTTTCCTTTTCTTTAGTCTCATTCATATCTTCAAGTAAGCCTAGCAGCATTTCATGTTTGTCTCTAATAAAATTTTGATTGATTAATTGAGTACCACTATCTTTTTGTACATCATTGCTAGAAGCATATAACATATCTGTGATTGGACTCTGGGTTCTTAAAGATCCTATACTGGGAGGCGAGGGCGTGCGCTTCCGATTTATATTTACCGGCATTTCTATTGAATCTGAATTTTTGTAAAGTGCGTCGTCATCTTCATCCCACAAAGTTTCGTATCGTCTTTTAGCAGGGTGAGTAGTTTCTAATTCTTTGTTTCTCTCAGTGCTGTCTTGGCTTTGATCATTATCTCCAAATATATCCATTATGCTTTTGTTTTTAGTGGCTGAATTTGACTGAACAATGTCAAATACACGAAATGCATTTTCGGAGTGTTTAATATTATTCAACATACCAGCAGGTTTATCAAATGGCAAATATTGATCCACAATGGCATTGCTGTCCACCTCGTCTTTAGTAAAATCCTCAGCTCGGCTTACAGAATTGGGTACATGAGTTGAGATATATCCTTGGAGTTCACTCTCTGATGGGTCAGTAAAATAATCATTCATTTTCAGTGAAATTTCCAATGGTGCAGAAGATACCTCTACTGTTGTTGCACTAATATTATTGACAGGTACACTACTAGAAAAACTACTTCCATTTCCTTTAGCCCAAAAACCTCTTTTCTTTACATTATTTTTGAAATCTTGATAATTTTTCTTAGCAGTGGCTGCAAGTCTTGTAGGAACATATTCACTGGAACAACCATCAGGTTCTGATACATGATCATTGTCTTGATGTCTACGTCTGTCTACTACATTCATATTGCGTAAATTCACTGTATAAATATTACCTGTAACAAGTGGTGATTGCTCAGAATTCTTAATAGTATTGTACCCTGAATAAGATTGATTTTCGTTAGAATATGCAGCTGTTTGTGAAGATGGATTAGAACGTTTCTTCATTTTTCGCTTTATTTTTCTTTCACCAAAAACGCGTGATCGAAAATCCACATCATCGCTGTTATAAGAATATGAATCTGAATCTGATTCATTAACTGAGTGGCGAGTTGTATTCAACTTTGGAGGAGGGCTTTTTCTTCTGTTTAAAACTTTAAGATTATTCTGATCTAAGTCTGAGTCAGGGTAATTAGAGTCCTGACTGTCACGAGAACTTGATCTGGTCCGGTGATGTGTAGATGCTGACTGACTTCTACCTTGAGACATCCTATCATCGATTGAGGAACCGCCAGCAACTCTCACTTCTGAATCTATACCACCAATAAGAAGAGTGTCTGTACTAATACTTTTTTGTCTTAAGCCATATATAGAATGATTGTGGGTTTGATTATTTTTAAGACAATCATCATCAGTATCAGATATTATAGCGATTTCATCAGGATTAGATTTTTTTCTAGTATTGCTATTTATTTTAATGTTTATATTCGAAGAAGACCTCTCTGTATCCTTTTTTGATGTATCTATATGTGCATCAATTAAGCATCCAGTGGTTAACAGCCTCTGTCTCCATGCAAAAATTGTTTTAAAATCTGGTGCTGGTTTGTCATACATCATTTCAAATTTATCAGTGCTAATTTTACAATTGTTGTATACTATTGCAAATGCTGCTGCTTTTACTCTTTCTTCTAGTGTATATGTAACTTCAAAATCTTCAGCTGGAGTGGGCCCAGTGAATTTATATATAACATCATTATTTGTTGAGGATACTCTGTTTTCCATAACTGGGTTATATGTTTTTAAGGCTGGGGATACACTGTTATCACTTCTACCAACCTTAGAACTAGTTTCATATCCTGAAGAACCAGTTTGATCTTTATCTCCTGAACTAAAATATCGTTTACGAGAAGTGCCATTTGTCTTATATGGAGATGTGGCAGTGTCTGGTCTGTAATAGTTGGGTTGGTTTTGGAACTGATTTCGTCGCAATGCAATTTTATTCAGAGGAGGCAGTTCACAAACTGAGCCATCACTAAGACTGCCACAAACTTTTTCAATATCCTTTTTTAATAGCATAGGCACACTTGGAGGTGGTACAGGCATCACAACATCCGTTTTAATTTCCTCCTGCAGCATAGCCGATGGCAATTTTTTGTTTACAGGTCCTTCGGTGATGCCGACCTGAAGGCAGGAAAAATTATCTCCAATTTAGTAATGATGTGCTTCAAAATTTATTTCACTTAGTAGTTAGATTATAACTCTTCTTAGCTTCAAATTCCATTATCTGCCATTTTAATAAATGTATATGTTTAATAGTGCCAGGAGTTAAGAGATTATAACACTGTTAGAAAATAACATGTCTCATTGTAAAATATTTTGAGGTCTTGAAAAGGTGGTGGATGTAAAATAAATTGCTTACCTTTTCTTCCGATTCTGATCTCCGTTTACGTCTTTTGCGCCCAAATTCATCGTATTCATCATCTGAAGATGGTTCTCTTCTTCGATATTCAACAACACCTCTTTCATTGTAGCCTCCGCCATAGCCGGTTCGAGCTTCAACCTAAAATATTATTACATTTTTTGTATTCATTATGTATTAATTATTAAGTTGATTATAGAGAGAAAATATATGAATAGAATTGTTATACACACCTCACCAAATTTCGGCGCATTACAAACATTGCACGTTTGACGCCGGGCCCAGTTGACATTCGCGCATTTGTTGCACTGCCAGTCATCAGCATTAAAAAGCCCTCGTGATTTTTCTGCGGCTGACTTCCCTATTTCAGTACCGAGTTTTTTCTTGTACGGCTTTCCATTAGGTCTTTCTTTATTACAGCGATAACAAGAATTTCGGCGTGCAAAATTTATGTTGCCGCAGTTCGCATCGCTACATATCCAATCCCCGTCGTTCATTTTGTTTTGGCAGATATTTGCACCTTCTAAATAATATATATTACCATGATACTTGATAAAGAATACACTTCATTCAAACATTAAAAGGCAAAGCACGCCGACATGTAAATAAAAGGTAATTTTGACAGAAATCACAACTTTCAAAGAAAACCAAGCTCTCTTTCGTAAGAAAAGAAACCCAAATCAAGCTATAGGTGCCAGCCATGACATGACGCAAATATTGTACTTCCTGCCATAGACATTTCTAAAACAATATCCGCAAAGTTTTTTGTTGATTTAGAGCGTTTGCCAAATATTTTTACTGTAATAGAGAAATTCTTATTAAATTAATTATGAAATTAGAAGATATAATTCCGTTTTTATATACAAACCTAACTTTCACTTTATACTTAATTAGTTTAATTATCTGGTATAAGAGTATGACAATGTCAACAGACAAATTAATGTTTGACGTTGACAATTGATATATCATAAAATTTTCTTGTTTACGTTTCATAAATGAATCATTGCTGAAAAATTGATCAGAAGAAATGGCTGAAAACATACAAATTGACCTTTCTGGAGAGATAAGCGCTAACACTGAAAGGAAAGGATTACAAAAGTATGTCAATGAAATGGAATTGTAAGTCTTACTAACACATTTCTATAATGCTACGTAGTCTAACAATTTCTTTTGCTAACATTGTTATGATAATTGCTTATTTAATCCTCGCATTAATGAACTATTATTATTATGTAAAATTGTAATATTGTTAGAAATTGGAAACGGTTAACATTTTTAGAAAGACTAAATAAAAACACGTATAGTCTATACGTTTTTAAATTATTCGGAAAGACATTCTGCGTAATTACAATAAGTGATATGTATCACTCAATAGTAATACTTCATAGTTTTAGTTATATATAGAGTTTCCTTCCAGTAAGTGCCGTAGCCTACAAGCAACTGCCCACTATTGACATTTTTTTCCGAATGGGATAGCCCATTCGAACTGCTGTTGACCTAGGATGATCTTTACAGCGTCACCGAAGATAAAGATGAGCTTTGATGGACTCTCGTGATAGAATTAGCAATCGCAGGGGATGTCCTGTGTATGCTAACCTAAGGGAGAGACCTCCAATTGATACAATTCTATTGCTTTTATAGCCTTTTTTACCTACATCTCCCCTTTTTTACACAAGTTCGCTAACTATATGATTACTATCACATATAT
This sequence comes from Heliconius himera, assembly GCA_021202915.1. Lineage (NCBI taxonomy): Eukaryota > Metazoa > Arthropoda > Insecta > Lepidoptera > Nymphalidae > Heliconius > Heliconius himera. The sequence continues at coordinate 1,677,027 of JAJHJA010000143.1, read as the reverse complement.
AATTAATATTTACAATAAAACAAACATATTTAAAATATGCATGTTATTTACAACATTTCAATTCATATAGAGTACATATATAAAAACATTTACACTGTTAAGCTTCTGATATTATCATGCGGTCGTGTCCTACAATATATTGGTAATAATACCCACGATAATGATGTTTCATTCTGATCGGAACACGGTTCTAGAACACAAAACGCTAGATGCCTGTTCCGAAACAGTTCAAGTGAGACCAATTTAGCTGTTTTGGAACAGGAATGAGTCATTGCAAGTTCCACAACAATTTGGTCCCGACTGCTCAGTTTGTTCACACGCATTCTCTATTCCTAAGCCATTCTACTAATTCCCACATGTAAAATTTAGAGTAACTGTTCTGGTCCAACCACTTATTTAATTTCAATATACTTAACTCTTCAAATTATTGTTCCGCGTTCCTTTCTCCATTCATATTTTTTATTTGTAACTGAGATTACAGGGCATATCTTTTTTATTAATTTAATTATTTTAATTTGATTATTACAAATTAAAAATAACTATTTTATTGAAAATAATAATTTAATTATCGTTAGTTGGCTTGATTTAATTAAAAAGTATAGTTTCTGAGATTAACGCATTTCGTAATATTTTATTTTATTTTATTTTATTTTATTTATTTGGGACAACAAACATTTGTACATATGAGAAAATATATCTTATACAATGTAATAAACTTAATCTATGTACAAATCACACCGTTATCCACTACTTACTATAACAATAGAAATAAAAGTGATATTACAATACAATTACTAACTATAATAACTATAGGAGATATTGTAATGGATAATTAAAAAAAAATAATGATAACAATATTAAATATATACATAACAGATATAAATACGCATACACAATTACACACATACTCACATAATAAATATATAATATATAGTTCAGTTTTATTGTTACTTTTAACAATTATTATTATTTACTTTCTCGGTAATGGCTTTAATTCTTTTTTTATACGCACCTATTGTTAACCCAAAAATATCAGTATTATAAAATTCAGCATTGTACGTTTGGGTCATTTGGTACAATGGTGCTCGCTTGCCAGCATTAGTTCGACATTTTTTCAATTTAAATAATCTGGGTGTTCGTGTGTTACGCAATGAAACTCGATTAGGTACCAAGAAATCTATATTGCTTAACAATTGAGGACAATTTATATTAGAATTGCAAATATTATATAACGACATTGTACTTAACAGTTTTCTTCTCGATGTAAGACTCATTAATTTATATTTATCGAGCAACTCAGAGTATGACAAATAAGAATGTGAAAATTTGTAATGTAATGATCGCAAATACCGACGTTGCACATTTTCTATCTGATCAACATATTTATTGTAAATGGGGTTCCAGATTTGTAATGCATATTCAAGTTGTGGTCTGATTAAACTAGTATATAGATATATGAGCGTAGACGGCTTTTTAAAATCTTTAGTTGATCGCATCACAAATCCGTACATTTTAAATGCGTTATTAACAATATTGTTAACATGTTGATCGAGATGAAGGCGCGAATCTATAATGATACCGAGATCACGTACATGATTTACTCTATTTAATTGAGTCCCATTCAGAAAGTATTGTTGCTTAATTATATTTTTACTTTTAGTTATTGTTATAGTGTTACATTTGGTCAAGTTAAAACGTAATTTATTAAGAACACAATATTCGCTAAGCCTATTAAGATCGCTTTGTAAATCATGGCAGTCCGACAAATCCCGCACACTTAAGTATAATTTAAGATCATCCGCGTACAACAGGAACTTGCAATGTTTGAAGCATTGATTTATGTCATTTATAAAGATTATAAAAAGCAATGGTCCTAGTATAGATCCCTGTGGTACGCCGGAGGATGTAATAAAAGTATCAGACTCAAAGCCTCTAACTACAACTCTCTGAGACCTGTTGATAATGTACGAAGCAAACCACCTCAATAAATTACCTCTCACGCCGTTGAAGGCCAATTTCTTTAAAAGGATTTCATGGTCCACTTTGTCAAATGCTTTGCGAAAATCCGTGTACACAGCATCCACCTGCACCCCGTTGTCCATACTCTCAAACAAGTAAGTAGCATATAACAATAAATTAGTAGTAGTAGATTTCTGTTGTACAAATCCATGCTGCTCTTGTAAGATATCATTATGCACAAGAGGGTACAGTTGGGCGTGTACTAATCGTTCGAAGACTTTTGCTAGCGTGGACAAAATCGATATCGGTCGATAATTTACAATGTTGTCTCTGTCTCCACTCTTGAAAACGGGTGTTATATGTGCCGTCTTCCATAAATCAGGAAAAATGCCTTCTTGCATACACTTGTTATAGATAATTTTAAGTGGAACGCATAGTGCACCCGCGGTAAGTTTTATGAACGAGGGTGGTAAGGAGTCAGGTCCAGCACCCTTATTTGAGTCTAGTGCCCTTAACACCTTATAGACATCGTTTTCAGAAAAGTATAAAGAGCATATATTGTTATTACTAGAGTTAGTATCGCCTACCGATGACTCCCATGTTTCTATATTAAGTGTAGACGGCTCATATACAGATTGAAAGAAATGCGCGAACATTTTACATATCATTTCAGGGTCGCTTGATGAATTTCCCATATAGGTCATAGTTGTCGGTATTCCCGGTTTGATTTTAAGACAAGACATGTAATTCCAAAAGGATTTTATATTTTTAGTTAAACTTTGTTCCGTAAATGATATGTAATTGTCAAAGCACTTCCTACTTTCCATATCAAATCTTCTTCGATACATGGAGAAGAGTTCATAATCAACAATATTTTTATACTTTTTCCACTTTACCCATGCTTTAGCTTTAGCCTTAAATATCCGTCGAAGACTTGGGGTAAACCAACATGGAGAATTACTGTTTTTTATTACACTGACCGGTGTAAACAACTTTATAATTGAGAATAGTTTTTCATAAAATATATTTATGATTTCGTTAATAGAACCAATTAAAATGTCACACCAATTTGCTTTATTAATAGCTTCGTTAATATTTATGTAGTCAGCTTTTGCAGAACATAATTTGATTCGTGGTTGTCTTGGAATAGATATAAGTGCCGTAGTTATTTTGCTGAGAATATAGAAACATGGATGATGCTGCACCAGTGGAGACAGAGGCGAAGTAGGCGTCAGACAAGTACAATCAGTGTTCGATATGAACAAATCCAAAGTACGGTTTAAATTATTTTTGTAAATGTTATGTTGAGTGGCATTCAGTAAAGAGAGGAGATGCACGAGATATTTACCAGCATAAACAGTATCATTTCTAATAAAAGGTAAACAAAGTCCACTATTTACTCCCCACTCAAGGCTGGGTAGATTAAAATCCCCTATCACAAAATGCTCAGTTACATTATCACACAACACTAAGTCGCAAACTAAGTCGAGATATACGACGTAAGTGTTCGAACATTGATTAGGTGGTATGTATACTGCGTTCACAATGCATTGCTTACCTCGGGACGCGCTCGGTATCTCAACAGAGACGCAATCGACAATAGGAGGCACGGGCCCCGGCAGCGCGCGGCGCACGGGCCGCAGCTCGCGGCGCACGGCCACCAACACGCCTCCGCCCTCTTCCCTACCTGTGGCGGCACGGTCCCGGTCGCATCGAAATACGATATACCTACTGTCTATAAATTCACTATCTGCAATACTAGGAATTAACCATGTTTCGGTTAATACGATAATATCATAAGAATAAGATAAGATGTTCATATAGATAGTATTTAGTTTGGTTTTTATTCCACCACAATTTTGATAATAAAATGATAAATTACCTGCGAATTCGAATAATATTGCATATTGTGTATAGAATGTTGGTATTATATTCACATATTATATTTAAGATATATCGTATTATGGGTGAATATATTTTAAGAGCATTGTAAACCCCAAAAAATAGTAGATACATTATTTTGCAATTTAACGTGTTTGTGTAAAAAAATAACGTTTCTTTATAAACTTGGTAAATCATAGTTATTAAACAATAATAAAACGAAGTTATAGTATAAGAATATAACTTACTTGAGTTAATCAGTAAATTGAATATAAGTTTATTTCTGCACCGAGAAATCGATCGTTTTATTACGTAAAAACTATAGACTTTATTGTGGAATACAAAATATTTTGTATAATAAATATAAATATCATACTGTATATAAGTATTATATAATAATATTACTGATAAATGATAAATTATGAATACATATTTGGTATTATGAAGTAAAACTATATATGAATTCTTATTCAATAAACACAATACTAATAAAAATGTAAGGTACTCTAAAAACATTTGCACAGAGTAATTAACAGAACAGGGCAATTCGTGTAAACATTGCGACAAGCAATAATCTTTTTTAATGAGTAGTATAATAATATCAACTATTAGGTGATGAATTTTTTTATCTAACTTACTAGGAGGACTTAGAAGACTTAATTTTAGATAAGTCTTCATACGAACGGATAGCAATAACTCGGGATGTTTCACATTCGCGCACAAGAATGTTACCATGCTTAATCCAAGTAAAGCGAAAATTACACTTTTTAGCGGTTTCACGAGCACTTCTAAAAAGTTGTTTGTTTCGTAATGTAAGATGTTCGTTTATGTAAATTCTGCGATTTTCACCATTAATATGCAAGTCATCTGTGTACAAACCTTTCTTCATTCGAGCAGCAGACAGTATATTGTCACGCAGAATCCGGGAACATAATTTTACGACAATACTCTTGGGATGTGTGCTCTTTGTATCAGCATGAGGTACGCGGTGTACAGATACTATATCATTCGAACTTATGCTTTGCTTAATAAACGTTCCGATGTGTTCTACTATTTTTATTAAATTTTCATTACGTCTCTCAGGTACGTTCTGAATTTCTACATTGCATTGACGTGAATGTTGCTCCATTGATTCAATTTTCGCTTCCAATTGAGTTATTGTTTTAGTGTGTTCTTCTAGACTTTTTACCTTCTTTTCTGTTTCAGCTAGACGGTTGAGACATGCCGTGGTCTTGTTGTTTAGTTCATCAAAATAATTTGACATTTGATTCACCGTTTGCTTAACTTCGTTGAATTCCTTTACAACCTTGGATATAATATTTTCCTGTCTGGCGAACCATTTGTCCACTTTGTTAACCATTGATTCCTTGAACTCACGTAGTTCTTTTAACAATGGATTAAGAGCATCTTCCATGTCAGCACGAGCACGTCTAATTGTCACGCAATTTACGGGTGATCCATCGGTAAGTGATGTAAAACTTATGTCTTGAGCATCGTTGGAATGTGTAGGCGAAGACATATCCATGTATAATAAAAAATATTGCAATATCAAATAAAAAATATTGCAATATCATTTGACACTTGACAGACGACTATTAGTATAGTTAATAGATAATTAGATATTATAAGAAATTAAGTACGCCCCTCGACATCTCGCTCGCCGCCCGCGCCCACTGACATCTGCTGCTCATGGTCAGCGAACGCGGATTTATACGCGGCGTATTTTAAAACTGTGATATGTTCTAAAGTATTTATTTTACAAGCTTTTATTTACTTTAACCTGTCCCGATGTTTGTTTGTTTGTTTGTAATCAAATCTTGTAAGCTAAATTTCACTCACTTCCTGGTCTCCGATTGACCTGTAATTTGGCATGTACCTTTATTACTCCTGACAAATCATATAAATTTAATTTTGTTGTTAAGCCAATATGGCCGCCTAAAAACAAAATGGCGGCGATCATACTTCAAAACAACCAATCCAATATGGATATCAAATGAAAGGGCTCAACTTGTAGAATACAATACATTTAAGAAAACTCAAATCCAACATGCCCGTTAGTACAAAATGGCAGCTTGCGTACATATTTTTGTTCAACCAACCCAATATGAATTAAATCATTTACAGTTTCTAATTGATTGCTGTAAATCTTATAGCATAATTTCTTGAAAATTATTAGTTTGTTTCCATATTTTGCTTGTGTTTTTTGTGCCAATGTACCAAAACAAACTATGTAATATTTTTTTTTTATAAAAATAGAAAAGAGAGTGTTATCTTTTACCGACATACATGGTGGACATGGATTGCCTCCCTCCCCTGCTCACTCTTACCCCTGATGAAATAGCTATAAATATATTTGTAATTATTAATACAATCATGTTTATTAATTATTAATCAATACACAATATAATACATGATTATATTGTTTAAAATTTATTACTAGTTGGAACTGCCTTAAATCAAACAGATTGCTGCACCATGTTCGGAGTGGTGCTGGACCCGCCCTAGTCATGGGGGTACTGTCCTCGCGTAGACCATGGACACAATTTGTCGCCACTGACAGTTTTAAGGTATGTAAAATAATATGTGTACTTTAGGGGCTGTTCAAGTATTACGTAAGCACTGTAGGGGGGGGGGGGGGGGGGGGCGGTCTTGGGTTTGCTTATTTTTGACGTTTTCAATGAAATATTTTTAAGAAGATTGCTTATTTTTGATGACATAGGGGAAGGGGGGGGGAGGGGGTCAATAATTGCAAAAAAACTGCTTACGTAATACTTGAACGGCCCCTTATATGTATTTCAAAAAAATATACATATGTAATTTACTGAATAAACATTAAAATGAGTGACATTTTTTGCACTTGATACTATTTTGTGTAAATTTACTCGATTATCCAGATCTCAATTTTACAAACTCTCTATAATCTGAACTCTAAAGAAACTGTAGGTAGATATGCAAAAGATTGAAAATCACATATAGATAAAAGTATTTAAAAATACACTTTAAATACATAAATTTCTTTTTCTGCAGGCTCCTGCATCCATACCAAGATTATCCAGACGATTTTATCGAAATGTTGAATATTTTCAAGCAAATTATTTGATTGTATTTTTGGGCTTATTTGCTTATTGTCTGTAAGTTATTTATTGAATTTGTTTTTACGTTTGATATTACACTAGACTTTATTAAACAGTAGCCATCGTGTTTACAGTCAGCAGGCACTGATGATGCTAATTTTAATAATAATTAAAGGAAAATATTTATAAGTAATATTTATTTATATAGCTTATACAAAATACAATATTGAATTTTTGAGGCCGGTCGTGGCGCAGCGGCACGAGGTGTGACTGCAAAATCGACTGGTTGTGGGTTCGAATCCCACTCGAAGAGATGAAATATTTACCTTAATTTATATTTCCATTTCTTCGCTCTGGTGTCGAGGTTAAGCGCGGCGTTGAGTTCTGCCACTCAACACGCAATGCTTCCAGAATTCGGCAGAAAGTGGGGAACGGAGTGTCTTAACACTAGGTTCCCTCTGCCTACCCTGCTGTGTGCGGGATACAGCGTGAAGCTAATTTAATTTAATTTAATTTTAATATAGAATTTTTCTTACATAAAATACTGGAGCAACTGTCGATTCATTTATTCATCTATATATTCTTATATAAATCTAAATAAATAAGGAATATTTTTGTCCTATTTCAGAATCACTTCGCCATTGCTTCTAATTGCAATGGTTGCAAGTTTTTTTGGTTATAAAAAACTAACAGCAGGACCAAATACTTGGAAGGTAATATTTATAAATTTCTAATAATTATCCATTTAACAAATAAACCAGACCCAGACCACCAAGAATAACATGCACTTAAACAAATAATAATTGTTATGTAGATAGTTTTTTATAGAACATTGTTGATATTGTTGTAATAGGAGCAACTGAAAGTATTTAAAAGATATTATGAATATAGTTTTAACTTTAAAAACCGGGCAAGAAATTATTGCAATTTTTACTTTCCATATCTTATATAACTGCTTACACATTTTTTATCCTTTTCTGATGTAAGTAGTGTAGTGTAGTGCTCTAGTGTAAGTAGACTAAATTCCAATCATTCTAGAGACTAGTCAAGAATATTACACTTTGTCAGATTAGTCAGAGCAACATTTTACCAGTTTTGAACTTGAAGCTATTTACAAACACACTTTCAATACTATGATAAATGCATATGAGGCCAGTCGTGGCGCAGGGGCACAGAGTTTGACTGCAAAACCGACTGGTTGTGGGTTTGATCCCCACCCGAGGAGATGAAATATTTACTTACGTGTTGAGTGGCGGAACTCAGCGCCGCGATTTGCCTCGACACCAGAGCAAAGAAACGTAAATAAATATTTCACTTCTTCGAGTGAAGATTGACCCACAACCAGTCGACTTTATTAACCAGTCGATCTTATTAACTATCAGACTGGCCTCAGTCGTGGCACAGATAATTAATATTTCTAATCAAAATATAAAAAAATACACTTAGAACACACATGCAAATATTTTACATATATTTTTGCATACCTATGATCAATTATTAGAGTATTTTCCTTATAACTGCACATTTTCTTACTACTCTCTCGACTCTTTCGCAATAAAAACTTTTTTTTTAAATAAAATATTTTTTCATATCTGTCAATAGTTTTCGTTGTAATCTAATTTAGAAGTAAGTCACTTATCAGTAGGTACATTCTTAATTAAATTATTTTAATAATTAGTGGTAAAATTTACCCCATGTCTAAAGCATGAAGTCGTCGTGGCGCAGAGGCACAAGAGTCTGATTGTAACGCGGAGGTTGTGGTTTCAATTCCCACTTGGGGCAATTTTATTATATATTAATATTTTCATCTCTTCCCTCTGGTACCAAAAGGCAAAAATCGAATCGGCAGAAATTCATCGTCAATAAACTATAAATCCTTGACCTACCGTCGTAATAAACAGCTATTTAAAGATTATACCTAATAACTTAACTATTCTACACAAATTAAACAAAATTTCCTTCACTATCCATTTCACTATAGATCGGTGGATGGGAATTGACTAAGACTCAACAGTACGCGGTGGCGGCGGCGGGCTCCATGGCCTTGTGTTGGTTGGCTGGGGCTGGAGCTGTCCTATTTTGGGTGTTAGGTAAGATGGCTTTTTAACTTTTGGTTTTTTTTGCAGTTTCACTTTTTCCCTCGTAGCTGGATGGGTGGAGACAACTTACGAAACTTAACTTCGTATCGTTTTGAGGAGAGAAATCAAAATATTTTTTTCTTCCAATTGGGAATGAATGAATCCACAAACATCGCATATACAATTAGGTTGAGTCCCACTGTACCAGGATTAGCCTCATTTAGATATATTATTTCTGGACTTAACTTAGATTCGCTCTTGAAAGTTTTTACAACTAAAACAATCAGCTTTACGTTGTATCCCGCATACCACAGGGTAGACAGAGGAACCTAGTGTTAAGATACTCTGTTCCCCACCTTCCGCAAAAAAATTCGAGGTATTGCGTATTGAGTGGCGGAGAGCAACACCAGGCTTTGGTACTGGAGTGAGGAAATAAAAATATTAAGAAATAATAATTCATTCCCTCGAGTAAAAATCGAACCCACAACCGTCGCGTCAGTCACGGTTGTCTTTTGCCCTACCCCAAGACGGCTACGGAATTACAGGAACACATACGTTTTCACTAGATGACTTCTAGATTTTCGTATATTTTAACAAAATTTTAAAGAAAATGTTCATTTGGTTCATCATGTATGGTCAACATTTTAACTAATTGCAATAGATTCAGAAGTCTCAATAAAATATTTTTTAACTTAATCGAATACATAAATTATTTTTCTTTATTTTCCAATGTATTATTATTTATTATAATTTTAATTTAATATTTATTATAAATTCTGCTATATTATACTTTCAGGTGCAACGGTGACTGTAGTGGCTTTACACGCGAGTTTCTTCGACGCTGAAGCGTTGCCGCCGTCCGAAGATCCCGAACAGTTTTCGATGGTCGAACAAGTGTGACACGGACAGTTGCCTTTATTTTTACCAATGGCCACGAGACTAGCCCACCTTCACTTTGACCAGTGTGATGTAAATAAATGAAAATACTTCTTAAAAAAATAAGCAATATAACTTAATTAAAGATAGAGATAAAATCTTTAAATCGATATTAAGGTACCGCTTAATTGATATTGAGGTAAGGGGTACCTCAATATCGATTGAGGTACCTCTTAAATTATTTTTTTTATTAATAATATTGAACTTGGTACAAACTCAACTTCTTTTATCCTATTTGTGTATAGCCCAGAGACTTAACTTTTCGTTCCAGATTTTTCTGTTATCAAACAAAGCTAGAGAAATAAATGCATATACATATTTATATTTGGATTATTGGAAACTTATTAAAATTATTCCTTAAAATTTTGAGCTGAACTACTCAGATTTTATTTCATAACTCAGAAAGACAAAATTCTCACATTTCAAGATGATACTGACTTCTATATAAATTGATTCAAAAGTGCTTGTAGTGGTCTAATTAAATAAAGAATGTTTTGATTTTACATCTCACATACATCTAAGCAAATCGTGTATTCTTTTAGACAATAAAAGGGTTCTAATTTTTTAATTATGCAATAATTTATATTATTTGATATAAACATATTAACTATATAAGAATATATATTCTGTATTACTAATACATAAACTCCAGAGTCATTGCGTGTTGAGTGGCGGAACACAGCGCTGCGCTTTGCGTCAGCACCAGAACGCAGAAATGAAAATATAAATAAATATTTCATTTCCTCGAGTGGGGATCGAACCAACAACCATTCGATTTTACAACCACACTGTGTCGCTGCACCACAACTGGCCTCGTACAATAATACATATTCTGTTGAATTAATAATAATAATATACTATAAAGAAATCATACACACTAGCGAGCCACACGCGGCTTCGCCAGCTTAAACTTGTTGCGTTATAGCCATCTTATACAACATCTTCACATAAATTGGAGACCATGTGATAAGCTGACTATAAATGTAAACTTTCAACAAAATCCGTTTTGTAGCGTTCGCGCACACTAAGCTAGATCCCCTACAAAAAGTACAGAATAAATTCTTACTTATCGCATCGGGTTGTCCCTGGTTCGTACGTAACGTCGACCTACAAAGAGATTTTGAACAAACAGAGTACCCTCTTCCCTACCCACCCGATGTCGCTGTAAAAGCCAATAGGGCTAACAGCATTAACCTCAAATTCGAAAAAAAAATCCGTTCAGTAGTATTTGCGTGAGAGTAGAACGTACATCCATCCTCACAAGTTTTCACAGTAATAATAATATTATTAGGATAATAAAATATATATTATGTTAATACTGCCAGGCAATATAGGTATTCAAAATTTGCACACTGTAATTGTGAAGTCTTTTTATATTATAGTAACTATACTTTTTATAACAGGTTTACTTCTTATACTACATATACTTAATTCAAATTTATTATAATATTTTAAAATACAGTTAATATTTTAGAATAACATGTCCAATCGGCCGTATTGTAAAATATCATGATTGTTATAATTTTTTTAAGTATACTAAATTATTATTGGGTATAAGATACATAATATATAATCATACAAACATTTTCATAATAAATTAACTTTAATTTGTATATTAATATGTCACTGTGTCGAATTTCGATGTTGGAAACAACTGTAGATTAGAAACCCACTTAGAGATATATTTGTAAAACAATGTTTCCTTGTATGGTTAAACAAAGCACGGCTTTTAGTTATGCCACCTAACAAGTATAAGGATGTTTAAATTCGGAATTATGTTGCCTATTTCCTTTGCCTATTCTCAAAAGATATGTAAAAGACGTGAGGATAAGAAACATGATTTTTGTAAAATTCCTATAGGTGTATTATATAGTTTGAAATTATATTATTAATCATAGGTTTGCCAAGAATATTTGACCAGTGTGTGAAAATTTTGTAAATAACAGCACAATATATAAAATAATTTATATTCTATAATGTAGATTGTACTAATAATAATATCTAAATAAATTGTAATTACATTTCAATTCTTGTTTTATTATCTACAATAGATAGTGATCCAATACCTACATATATCATGGAGTTAGCTATTACGGTTTTTCCACCAGCACATCATTTTAAAAGTTATATAAGATGAGAGCCCGCTGCATATAATATAGTAACAATCTATACTTAACATTTTGGCACTGACTCAGAATGGATGTCTGCTGGCCGTCACAAAGGAACTTCTTCTCATTGATACAGCAATAAGTCAACAGGTAAGACGGGATAGGAGAAATCGCACTACTGCTTGGATAGATTATAAGAAGCCACATGAGTGCTACAAGTTTGGCTCTTAAATGTCTTGGAGTTTTATAAGATTTATATTACTTTGGAATCATTGCTGGAGGCTTGTATGGGACAATGGGCCACTGTTCTTTATCTAGGGAAGTGAGATATTCCTGCAGCATCTGAACCGTTTAGGATAAAGAGAGGTATATTTCAAGGTGAGAGTCTGAGTCCTTTATGGTTTTGTCTAGCTCTAAATGCTCTTAGCACTTAGAGGATTCAGGTTTAGGCTTTTGACTTTGCCGAGGACTAAGGTCACGTCTCACTTGCTGTACATGGATGATCTAAAATTATTTACGTCAAAACGACCAAATCTTATGCGGCTAGTAAGGGTTACTTAAATTTTTTTTTTTATAAATAATTTAAAAATGGAATTTGTCGTTTGATAAATGTGCGAGCATGCATGTAGTGCGTGATAAGATCTGATAGTATTTGTATTTCAGATTATTTTACCTTCACAACACTTGGTGAAGGTAAGACTTATAAATATCTTGGAATGTATGAAGTTTTGGGTATTGATTAACAGAGTATAAAACAATTAGTGAAGTATGATTAACAGAGTATAAAGCATTTCCTTGGTTGTCTAAAAAAAGTTATTGGCAGCCTTTTATCTGGCGGCAACAAGGTGCGCGCTTTTAACGATGGAGTTATGCCGCTTGTAGCCTTACTTGGCATACATTGTATGATGATCACCATCCGCGTTCGTCTGTAATGAGATTGTACCCGCGTAAGTGTGGGGGTCGGGGCTTTTTGAATGTCAAGAACCTTCATAACGACGAGGTATGCAATCTTATAGATTTTTTTCTTTTGACGATGGATTGACGTGGAATGCACAAGGATGCGGTAGCAGTTGACAAGCTTTACTCCTCTTTCCTTGAACAAAGAGAACTGGTGTGGGCTTGTAGTACTTACTACTTCTGATCGCAAGGCTGTATGGAAGAGCAAGGAACAGCATAGTAGATACCATAGAGCCCTAGGAAGCCTATACGTGGATACCGCTTCTTTCTTATCTTGGTTACAGTTTGGGGATCTTTTTGGGGAAACTGAAGGTGCACTGAACTTTAATTTTGGACGAATTCAAGTCACGGAACTACTAGAGACATATTATGAAAGATGGCACTCGACCTTTGTATATAGTACTACTAGATGGAGGGGTGCGCCGCGCCGTGAAAGAAAAGGACAAATTAACTTTGGACTTAGCCCATGAGATTGCCGCCATGTGGGATGTCAATGCGACTATCATTCTGCCGATAGTGGTTACAGTTAACTGTTTAATAGCGAAAAGCCTCGACCAACATCTTAAGAGGATATCGCTTAGCTGTTGGATCAAAAACAGGATGCAGAAGGCAGTTTTACTTGAGACGGCGAGTAATGTGAAGAGGTTACTCTCTTTGGAGCCCTAGCCACCAATAGCTTGGGCCCTTGTCCCACCATCGGAAGAGTGTTTTTTTATATTTTTAAATGTATTTTTTATAATAATTTATATTTAAAAATGTAAAATTTATTCCTCTCCTCTCATTTACTCCCTCCTAGTAGGTATACTTATAAAAAAATTGTAACTGATTGCTGTCTGTACATGCAAGGATATTTGAGAAAAATTATTATGCAAGTATCAATTTTATGAGGCCAGTCGTGGCGCTGCGGCACGAGGTGTGACTGTAAAACTGACTAGTTGTGGGTTCGATCCCCACTCGAGGAGATGAAATTTACTTAAATTTATATTTCCATTTCTTCACTCTGGTGTCGAGGATAAGCGCGGCGTTGTTCTGCCACTCAACACGCAATGCCTCCAGAATTCGGCAGAAAGTGGGGAACGGAGGTTCCCTCTGCCTACCCTGCTGTGTGCGGGATACAGCGTGAAGCTGATTTTTTTTATTATCAATTTTATAGAACTCAAAAACCATGTCTTAATTTTTTGTTTGTGTGTGCATTTGTTAACACTAATTTCAGAATCAGCTTAACCAATTTAATTGCAGTTTCCACAATTGTAATTAAGCATTAATTAAATATAAGGACAGGACAATGTCTGCCAGGCCTACAAGTGTATTATATAATAATATAATGATATTGGAATTATATGGAAAATGAAAATTCATTTATAAAATCCAATAATGTATTATTTTGTATACATGTAACTTAAAATAGTATATAATAAAAGCAACTTTGACATATAATTCATATAATCTATCAAAGCTGACATGTTTTAAATGCAAAGTTTTCTTCAATTTTTGTCAAAATGTACTAATGTACATTGATATAATAGAAATAAAATCACGGCAGAGGCTTAGGAAACATAATCTTAAGTATTTCTTATTAAATTGCTGGTGACCATCAGTTCTAGGGCTCCCAGGGGCAATCTATTACTTGTCTGTCACCCATCATATTTATTTGTCATATTTTTTATAAAAAAACTTTAATTATATTAATTTAATTCATATTAAAATTTACTGACCCAGATAATACAAATAAGTAGAGTAATATGTACCCTACTGCAAATTTGAAGATTTCTCTGTCATACTTTTGTACAAAAGATAGCAAAATTACTATAATAAAAAGAGAAACCCTTTTTAAATTAATTTGAATGTCATAACAACTTTTTTACAGTAAATCATCAATATAACAAATATTTAAAATATGTCTTAATTTAAATATATTAGGAAATTAATAGTATTAGTATTTTTATATAATTCTTAGAATTACAATAACATTGTGTTAATTGCACTATACTGTCTGTGACAAAGATAAACCTCTGTTTTCAGCAACATATAATAAAATTTATATAATATAAAGAAAATATTTCATTCACTTATAATATAATAGTCATAAGATATTTCTTTAAATATCCCCTGGAAGACAATTACACAAATATTTGACTTAAATAAACATGTTCAGTCAAGTCCACTTATATACACATTAAATCAGACTCAATTTTGCAAAATTGCCGATAATAAATATGAATGGCAAGTATATTTTTAACATATAAATATTGTTGCTAGTTTCACAACACTCAACCTTTTACAAAATCATATTTAAAAGGGAATAATTTTTTTTTAACATCTGTAGTTGAGATTAAAAACTATAAAAAGCCTACTAACATTTAATATTTATTTTTTTTAAAAACATGGATCTAAAAAATAAAAATGAATTTTTGAATTGTCATTGTGTTAGTAGACTATAGTAATAATGAGAATAGATTTTTTGTGGACATAGTATAAGATAAATTTAAAAAAATCACACAATAATGCCATTATTAATTCTATTAAGTTCCATATCAGCCACATGTAGGATTTCATCCCATTTGTGTGATGGTGTGTGTGGTGGAGTGGTCAAGCCAAATTTTTCCACGCATACATTTGGTGTAGTAAACTCTAGTTTTCTTTTAGACTTCCCCGAGTACACATGGCATGGTGTCATTTGCTGAGCTGTTGCTATGACTGATAGTGGTGTTATCGGAGATGGTGTGTGCAACACAATCTTTTCAGATTTTTTCATCTTAAATGGTCCAACATACTTAAATACTGGCTTTTTTAATATTAAATTACCAGAAACTTTTTCTATGAGACCAATTGAAATAAATACATTTGCAATATCATACAATCTCCTCACTTTAGATTTGTGTTGTCTATCCAGCTGCTCAGGTGATAAATTAGTTTTGTTTTTGTTTGATGTGTCTATAAGTACACTTACTGCCATTTCTAAGTTTATTAAAGTATTCTGAAAGATAATTTTAAAATAAAGTTAAGTTAAAATAACAATTTTAAAATAAAGTTTTGGTAAACGTTTTAAATATGAATAATAGGAAAACTTACAGGAGGTTCAACTAGAAAGAGCATCAAAAATCTTTGTGCTAAAACTCCTAAAGTCTTGTGTTTTGGTGCTGGTGGTTTGGGAGCTTTTCCTTTGAGAGCCTCAGATAATCTTAAATTTTCACCCTGTTTCTTTAACATTTTTAAAAATGAGTTTAACCTAGATCCACCATGCCATAAGTATGTATTTTTTCTTTTATGAACTGCACATTGCATGGCTTCTAAAATATTTATAATGTCATACATTCTTCGTTTTTCGACTCCTAACCGAGCTGCAGTGCTGTCCAGTTGTATTTCCACTGTACCATTTCCTTGCAGTGGGTAAAGATTAAGAAATCTAAAAAAAATATATTTTTAGCAAGAACCACTAAAATGTAAAGTAAAATTGATTAAACTCTTGACTATACTTACTTATCACATAGTATTTGGAGGGACTTTTCTTTTCTGTGAACCGTGCTTGGAGGCGGCGTGGGATACTGAAGAGCTACATTAGTTAGTAACTTAAGGTTAGCAGTTGGAGACACATAGCTACTAGCATTTGTAACTTCACTCAATGCATATCGCTTAGGAGTAGAAATAATGTTATCATCTTCATACATTGTGTGAGACCATTATGCAAAAATCTTATGACTCAAATATTCGCGTACTTTTTGACAGGCATAACATAAATCTAGAGGGTTTTATTGAATGTATTTTATTTTCTTAACAAACACTTAAATGTGACGGCATCGTGTTTATTTTATATATAATTTACTAAAATTTTATATTGAAATTACACTTTATAATTATTAACCTAACAATAAACAACTTTGACAGTAGCAAATGCGCGCGATCTTAGAAAATAAAAAAAGTGTTGCTCCTTGTTTTTGCCTAGAAAATAGAGGTTAATGTTGTATGATGAAATTGATATATTTTAAACTTCTTGTTATCATTTTTATTTTATTTATTTTGATGATTTTGTAAACATATATTATTTGTTTCCTTTAATTAAACTTTAATTTATTTGATTCTATATTATAAAATCTATAAATATGAATAAATAATCTGTTGCTGCTGATGTTTTTGACGGCTGAGTACTGTTTGATGATTCTTCTTCTGTATTCTGTCAACAGTCAACACACAGACATAATTATTGCTTTCGACACAGAAAGTCAGAAATTTTATGTTTTGTTTTCACTTTTCTTTCGTTTCGTGGTACTTAATTGGGGTCATATAATTAAAATAAAAGTTATAAATTTACAGTAAGTATTATTTTCTTTAACAGTTATTTTTTTATGACATACATGTAGGCATTTCTTCATTTTCAAAGCTTTGAGAACTTAATCGGTGTTTAGTAAACTTTAGAATTCTGTAATCAAAGAAGTTAAGGTTATGGAAGAAGGAAGGTCCTGATATTGTTAATATTTTTATTTTCTCTTCAAAAATTTTTTATATACAATTAAAAAAGTATTATTGTATTTGACACGTAGTTTCAGCATAAATAAAAATAAGATTAATATTTTAATTAATATTATGAAGCCCTTTTTTATTTTAAAGGAATCATATTATTTTATTGGAAGGACTAGAAGGATTTTAAATGGTTTTGCCACCTGTATATAAACTTCCCGATAATTTTAAGGGGATATGGAATATGGTTTCCAACAGTCAAATCTCTAATCGAAAATTCTCCAATGAAGGAATATATTCAGTTACATAAACTAATAGATATATTATAGACAGGTGGTTTTTGTTCGAATTTATGAATTAAAAAAAAAAAATAACTAAAATAAAACTGTAGTATTTATTAATTCCTTAGTATTTTTTTTCGCTGATGCTCTTTTTGTGCCATTGTAATTACCTATTTGTATGTTTTTGTAGATTCAATTTTAGAGTAGATCCCTGCTAAAAAGCAATAATAATTAATTGCTCCATATTTCTGCAAAATAATGTTTAGTAATCAACAAAATATAATAAAATCAACCAAATAGGTTCAATACTAAATAGAATCCAAATATTTGTCAATATTAAATTATTCAAATGTTATATACTTATTGAATGTTTGTTCCAGGTTCCTCAATTATTTACAACACAAAATGGCTAGTAATGAACTTTCCGAAAAAGATAGGGACTTTCTAGCAAAATGTGAAGAACAATTAAAAGATAGATTCACTGAAAAGGATGAAGAATTCATGAAAGTTTTTAATAGAGAACCATCCACTCCACCAATTGTGGAGAATTGGCGGACCTTCAATTCTGGACGCAGATTTGACAACAGGAACAGAGGAAGGCCGTATGACTGTTATGGAAATAGGGACAGACATAGAAGCAATCACAATTATAGAAGACATAATAATTCCTATTGACACAATGATTAAAGTTTTTTGAATTATTAAAACAATTTAAATAAATTATACATTTTCATATTTAAGCCGAGTAAGATTAAAGGTTATAAAAATAAAACATAGAAGTTTTCTTCAAAAGAATATATTCTCAGTTATTATGGCTTGATTTACATTTTAACAACTTAAAATTACATAATAGATCACCAGAACGCAATACGGCTACAGCTTCAATTGAATCATTGAAATTATAACACAATAAATAAATATTAAACATCTCACTGCTACTCAACAAGTCATAAGTGATTATTTATATTTGTAACATTTAATTATGCCAATAAATAGTATCTGTAAACTAATTTCCACTCCTGCTGTCTGATGACAAACAATAACAATATTATGTTCCACGGACAGACAAACCTGCGACTTTCATTATAAATAATTTGCTTCTACTAATTTTTCTCTAATTAAATAGTTGAATGCTTGCGAATTTATTCACAAAAATATATTTCATAGTAATCTCATAGCAATAATAGGGTGTACATATTTTAAGAGGAATATTGAGGACAATTCAAACATCTATTATTTTTGATAAATCGACAACCTCCACGACCACTAAGCAACAGAATAGTGTTAGTAATAATCACAATAAATACTGTTTAATAGGTCTGATATTGAATATTTCTCTTTATTTTTAACGCACTTACTACTGGCCTTGGTGCGATGCCATCGAGAGTGCGCGGTGAATACAATTAAGTAATCAAACGTATAATATTGCACTTTTTACATTACCTTAATAAATACCTCGAGTGACGCCATCTTGCGTTTGTATTCACCAAAACGCTAATCTCAACGGCCACCGGCGCCTGTCGTTTGTTTAATACACTAAAATATATTTAATATAATAAATAACAATACGACCAGATAAAATCTGAGTAACTTCATGCTATGTGACACAATTACTAAGCACAATGACGATTACACTCATCAAGCTCTAAGTAACTATTTATTTTTTTTAATATTTTTTTTCTAATTAATAATATTATAATGTATCGGCTACTCATTTCTGTACTGAAGCATTACATCGTAAAATATTTTTATGCTTTGTTTAATCAACAAATATATATATATAACTGCATAATGTCGAATGTACTTGCCTAATATACATCCTCACTAAAGGTTATAGTGATAATAAAATATAATCAAAATACTATCAATCGGGATCGGGTCAACTAAATACAAAGTTATTAAAACAGTCACAAATTAATAATAAACAAATCTTCAACATAATAAAATGCAACCATAATAATCAAATCACAGTGAAAGTATATAAATTATGCTCACTAACTTACAATTAAAAACTAAAATACAGACACGACAAAATAATAAAATATGTACGCTAAATAATATAACCAAAATTATAATAAGTGAATATGGAGAGTTTATACTGATAGTTTAATTGCGAGTGAAACGTTGATTACTCGAGCTATGCAAAAATAATGGCGATTAAATATTAAACATCGATAACTGGGCAACACCAATAGACGGCAGCTAAACACAATAAATGTTCGTTTTATTAATATAAACTTTTTACTTTTTTTTTTATTCGTTAATACAAACTTCTACGTAACATTACATGATGATGAATTATTCATCATCAATCGATCGTTACAAATATGTTCTTTAAGTTATATATTTTATTTGTTTTTTATTATTATTATTATTAAATTTCCTTAACAACGCACAGTTTAATAGAATTGACACGTGACCGTTGTCGCTGCGGGGGCGGCAACTCACCTACGAACGACAATTGACTAGTTTGGGTGCACCCGCTCGCCACGACGTACACCGAGACGTTGGTCAGTATACGAATATCTCAGTTCGTGTGACTAGCTAGAACTTTTAGACGGCGAGTGCTTAAAGTGTCAAATCGTAGCAAATATCATAGCTATAGTCTAGTGGGCCTCAGGGGGGGCCTCGGGAGTTCAGATGAAGGTCCAGCACTCCATTATCTTGACGACGAAGTCCTCGCGGGTGGTGAGCGGCTCGTTGCCGTACGTGGTGCAGCGCTGCGTGCGCCCCAGGTACAGGTCGCCGTCGAGCCAGATACCGAACTTGCCACTGGACAAATATATTATTATTTTAGTTTCTCAACCAATATCGGAAACGAGCCGAAACAATCATAGTTTCAGTTAAATGCCTATTGATTAAATTGTTAGAATATAACAGAAAACCTATTATACATATAGTAACTTTCGAGTTGGATGAGTTCATAATAATAATACAGTACTTTTGATTGTTACTATAAAAAATAAATACTATAATTATTTTTCAATGAACATAATAATATAAGAAAACACTCACTCTCCAGCGCCTATAGAAATATTATCATTGCTGCCTCGGATGAAGTACATGTTGTCGCCGGTCCAGCCCCAATACTTGAATTTCGTTTTAACTGGTGCTAGTTGGTCTAAAATGATAAATTATGATTATATTAAAGGATGTCTATACATAGATCGACACTAACGGTAATGTCGGTCAGACAAAAGGTTTTAATTTAATTTTAAGTCTCATGCCTGTCTTATTATTTTTTTTTGTTTTAGCGTCACGCTATATTCGACACACAGAAGAATAGGCACAGGGAACCTAGTGTTAAGACACTTCATTTTCCATTTTTCGCCGAATTCTGGAGGCATTGCATGTTGAGTGGCAGAGCTCAACGCCAAATTGGAAATATTAAATATTTCATTTAATCGAGGGGGAAGCGAACCCACAACCTGTTGCGTTTGCAGTCACACTTTGTGCCCCTGCACCACGACTGGTCTCGGAAATTAGTTCTAGTTATATTAATCCATAAACAAGAGAAAATAAAATCCTACCATCTTGATCTTCTTTCTTCTCTTCTTTATCGTCTTTGTGTGTGGAGTCATCAGGCGAGATCTGCGACGCGCGGCGTTCATCCACGCGTTGGAAAGAGAACAGTAAGGACTCGCCTGTACCGTAGAAATGCTCAGAAGGCCGTAGAGCACATGAGGTCAGGGCACCGAATACCTGTAAGTGTTAATGTTACATTTCATTTCTTAATTTATTTTCAGCTTCACGCCTTATCCCGTATAATGCAGGGTAGGCGACGAGGACCTAGTGTTAGGATACTCCGTTTATCACTTAGTGCTGTCCGAAGATATTATATGATTTTAATATTATAAACTTAAAGATTTACATTCTTTAATGAGCAAATTAATTTAAGTCACGAGTGAGTCAAATTTGGTAATAATGAATTTCATCACGTGTGACGTGATCTTTTAAGTTGATTTATTATAAAACGAATCGAATATAGATATATTATTTTTTTAAACTGTCTTTTTTAATATGAATAATATAAATGATTAATTATTGTCAATAAATTAGAGGGTTTTATATTTTTAATGTGTTACTCCGCACTTAGGAAAGAAAAAAGAGACATAAAATTACTTAGTAATCACTTAGATTGTAATTAAAAGAAACAAGTAGGTACGTCACAATTAATGGCAATTAAATAGTTAAAGTAAATTAGCGATAAAGGAAAATGTATTAAGTGTTGATTTGTTTTATTAAATGTTTTAATAAAAGCATGACAAAATTAAAATAATATTACATTTCATTTATCAATTAACCAATATTGTGTATCATTATTAATATTTTTAAGAGATGTAATGTCTATTTTGCTCGATTCATAAAACCATGAAATTAAAATAAATATTTAATCCTATCATATAGCAAAACAGTTAGCTTGAGAACGATAGCATTAACCTTCATATTATTTATTTCAATGACCTCAATATAATAAAGAACAGAAAATTATGTTAATTAAAAATATAAAAGTTGTTTAACAAGATGTGCACACGCTTAAAACGCGAGCACGTGGTTTGTAAATTATAAAAAATATTTTAAGTTATAATTTTTTTATATAATATAAAAAAAATTATAACTGGACTAGAGGGCGCGCGCGGCTTCCCCGCTTATTAGGAGTGAATTCTAAAAAAACCACGAAACACGTGTTCAATAAAATATTTTTAACAGTCTGAATTTAAATTTTTATAAAAATCGGTGGCGATTTAAAGACTTTTCCATATGAACTTTCAACCCCTTATTTGAACTCTCCGGGGGTGAATTCTTAAAAACCATGAAACACGTGTTCAATGAAATATTTTTAAGAGTCGGGATTTAAAATTTTATAAGAATCAGTGCCAATTTAAACAAAAATCCATACAAACTTTCAACCCCTATTTCATCCCTTTAAAATTTTTCAAAATCCCTTCTTAGTGGATGTCCAGAATATGAAAATAAACATCTGCCCAAATTTCACGTTTCTACCATCAGCGGTTACGGCTCTGCGTGCGTCTTACCTCAGTCAGTCAGCACAAGTCCTTTTATATATATAGATTAAGATTATAACTACATAAATATGCTGAATAGCGACTGCCCACGTGTATGAGCATAGCAAGAGAGATGTCACCCAATATCATAGGTACTTATATGTCAATCTCATGTAAAACTTGATGAAAGAATTTAAACTCGTATTTTAATAAATTAGAATGCGTAATTGAGCAAATGTGACATTAAGAATATAATAACATATAATTATTTTTAAGTCCATATAATATTAATATTTTTTTTATTAAAAGTTCACTTCCTTAAACAAATTTTATTCTTATATTTTTTATCTCTAGCTCATTGTACAAAGCAAATTTATAACTATTTTAACGATTAACGGTGAAGTAACAATTATCGTAACAAGATTTTATACGGTTTTTATAATCTGTTTAAGCTTAATTATGACGTGCGGTGACGTCACAATGCCACAATGTGGTAATCTTCGCTGCGATAAGGTTTATTAAACTAAATTATTGGATTATAAAACTCGTACAAAAATGTAATCAATCTGCAATTTTTTTTGCTATTCTATTACGTCGAATTGTTGTTGAATTTTATTTTTATTTACAAGAAGACTTTAAATATAACAAATTAATAACATGAAAGAATGTATTAACGAGAATATTAAGCTCATGAAATGTTTGATTTTTTTTACAATATGTCATTTTAAATATTTTTAAACTTCTATATTGATTTTTCTTTCTTCTATATTGACTAATATTGATTTTAATGAAATATAAATGTCCTTTTTCTCAAAGCCACTTTGCCTATTAATGAAAACTGCAGTTGCTTAGTTTAAAATATATATAGACTTTTTAACATATAAAGTTAGTCCATTAAATGTCGTTTAATTCAAAATACTTACATTATTATCAGTATCTTGTATGACGAGCAGCACGGGGGTGTCGACGCGCTGCATCTTGCGGTACATGGAGGCGAGGGAGAAGCCGTGCTGGCTGGTGCTGAACGCAAGCGACCACATGTAGCCCTGCGCGCGCGCTGGTAACACCGTGCAAAGCTTTTCTCTGTAAATTTATATTTTTTTCTATTAATATTGTAAATTTATAATGAACGCGACTGGTTGTGGGTTCGATTCCCACCTGAAGAAATGAAATAGCTATTGTAAAGGGGGAGGCGAGGTCGCGGCGATGAGTTTCCGCCATTTAACACGCAATACTTCAAGAATTTGGCGGTAAAGCGTTTAATAAATGAAAGTATAATATTTTATTACTTTGCCTATATTATCTACTTTTAAATATCTATATTGTATTGGTATTCTATTCCATATTTAAGTTGCATGTACTTATATATTCATTTTGGGTTTGCATTTCTAGATGTGCATATGAAAACTTTCTCCTATAATTATAGGTTGACTGGTAGATACTTTTCTATCAAATATATAAGTCCGACATTACCTACATTATTATAAAGTTTTGTATTGTTAGTGGCCAAGAACAATAAAAAGTTTACAACACAATAGTTGTATTTTTCATAGTTTTTATAATATTTATACAAAATCATAATACGTTACGTATCATAATTCGAGAAGGAAAATTCACAGAATTTCTTTAGATTACAAAACAAACGATCGTTTTATATTGCATCCCAGGAATTCTTATTGAGTAACTGAGATTTCAGATAAGAAATTTTTAATTTACCTACGTGAGTTTTCGTAAGAAAAAGTATTTTATAATAGTCAATCTTTATGATTTCTATCATTACCTGTAACTTACAGGTTGTAAGTCACCTAGAAAAAAAAAACTTTTCTTTCTTAAATGTTCGCTGGGTATAATTTTTATATCACTATTAAATAATAACTTAATAATAAGATTTCTTAACATTTGCAAAGTGTTATTCCACGCTTAGGAAAGAAAAATACTTATTAGGAAAAAATATTTAGGAATCCGACCAGGTCGGTTTCCAGGAGGCGCGGAGGGTTCGCGTCCCGCTATGTTCAAATTTTTATACGTTTTCTAAATAAGTATTTTTCTTTCCTAAGTGTGGAATAACACTTTAAAAATGTTTGAAAATACTTATTAAGAAACCGTATAAAAATTTGAGCGAAGCCGGAGAGAGAGAGCCAATTGATAGCCCAGGAGCACGGGCGCGCAAATCCCGCTATATTTAATTTTTATTACATTTTCTTAATAAGTAATTACTTAAAGACTACCTAATAGATATTTATTTAATACCTGTTATACATAACGCAATCAAATTACATACATATTAATTAAAATATTCAATTTGTCAAGGTACTGATCGCATTGAAGACATTCTTTGCATTATTTTAATTGCAATATAGAATATAAATTAGTACAACAAACAGGTCTCGGTGATGTCAATGCAGTTAACAGTGTTTATTTCTAGTTCATATTCATATGCTAATATTTACAAGACGGAAAACTATTTGTTTCCAATGTACTTTATAAATATAATTTATATTAATATTGCTAAGTATTACTTACGTTAATAGGTATATAATTAATAAAGGTTTATGTAATAAAAATTGTGAAACGAAACTCAATAATTTAAAAGGAATGTAAAATCGCTGTATCCCGCACACAGCAGCGTAGGCAGGGGAACCAAAGAACGTTGACACTTTTCGTATATTTCACCGAATTCTGTAAGCATTGCGTGTTGAGTAGAACTCAACGCCGCGCTTTGCCTCGATACCAGAACAAAGAAATGAATATTTCATTTTCTCAAGTGGGGATAGAACCCACAACCAGTCGCACATATGTGCCCTTGCGCCACGTCTGGTCTCAAAGTATATGTAAACTAATTTATTTACTTAACAAATAAACTGCACTATCACAATTAAGATAATAAAAACAATACTTGCGATATTTATTCGTCACTTTTAGCAATACCCTATACTATTAATATCGTTATATTTTCGCAATACTCCATTATATCATAGCCATTTAGCTAATTACAGTAAAAACTAACATAGATATAGATTAATTGCGCATTTAAATACTTATGTCATTTGAAATATTTATAGTAGTTTTTTAAATTAACGTATTTAAATAAGAAAATACCATACCTGTGCTCCATGGTGAATATCTCGGAAGGTCCGATGAGGTCGGGTGGCGAGAACTCCATGTCAACAGACGCGCCCGAAGAGTACAGAGCGCGCCGTAACTCATCGCTCATCGACAGCACCTATACAGAAAATTATATTTATATGAAACACATACAAATACAGGCTTATGGAAACACAAGAATAAATGTAAACCTCGAGTTGCTAATATTATTATTGCATTACATATTATGTTTTGTTAAACGCTTAAAAATAAAACAAATAAAAATTGGCTGTAGCTATAAGTATGTTGCCTCACAACCAACGAGTAGCCGGCACTGTCAGTCAGGTGCTCAAAATGAACCAGTTTCAAAATATTATTGAACGATATTTTTGTGCAATAAAAAACGAAATTGTAAACAGGTATATATTTATCTCGTATTGCTACAGTATAAATTCTTAATCAATTAGTTATACTAACTTATTAATATTAATGTTATAACGAAACAAAGAAAATAAAACATATAATATAGAAAAATAACAAATAATTGATAGTTAGTTGCCAAGTAAGGGAAACTGGTGATTTTATTAAACATACTACAACTCACGATAATGTAAAATTTATATGTGTTTTTATTGTAAAATATGGATATGTGCATAGTGCACCATGCTCTAAAGAGGAAGTGGCTCGTTCCCCGGATGTGCGCGTACCTGATATTAATTGAAATAAAATGATTAATGACAGTAATGATAGATAGATTATTACTAATGAGATGATGCATTCCCGACATCTACATTTAACATACAACATCCAGTAAGGCGAGGGAGCGCGTGCGCTCTACTTAGGCCCGTATCATAAAAACCGCTCTCAACTCTAAAGGCGACCTTGGGATGCCGTTTTTATTCATAAATTATATATATATATATATATATATATATATATATATATATATATATATATATATATATATATATATATATATATATATATATATATATATATAAAAATGGCACGTCAAGATTGATCTCAAATTTAAGAGTGATTTATAAATATGGGACTAAAAGTAAAAAGTGACAATATTGTGAGCAGGCTAACAAAAACTATATTTAAAATTGTTGAACGATAGGAAAACATTCTAAAAGTATTCTAAATAGAACGAACAATTGCCATGCCGCTTAGAATGTTAAACTCTTTTTATTTATTTAAAGCAAAATTTGTAATGCAATGTTGGTCTTAAAATAACTCTCTTTTACTTTCATTTATCTACAGGTATAATTATAGAGAACCCTTATTTGAAGTGTCTTAATTCGAACGGGTATTTTACACTGGGTTCCCAGGTTCCCTCTGCCTACCCTGCTATGTGTAGGTCCCGTCCCGTCCCTTACCTCGCAAATGCTATGTAATGTTCCTCTACGACATCGACATATCGAATATATGGAGTCCCTTTTGACGACTGCTTTGAACGCTCTATTATTTCTTTTCCGTACATGTTTAATTACTCTTTGCACTATTTTTCGTAACATTTGAAGATTTAATATAAATCACTTAGGAAAAAATATTTAAACGCTTTCTTTTATTAGTAGAGTTTAGATATCAACAACTGTTTGCCATGAAATGTTTAGTACGACTTTAGGACTAAAAGAAATTTTATCTTATGACGACTATATCGCAATATGTTTACATTAAAAAGATATTGAAGCAATAAATTGATTATAGTATTAAAATAATATAAGTATTTAAAGTAAATAAAAAACCACTTTAACATATTATTACTAGGTTCAACATGAACATTGAAAACAAAAGATACAAACGAACTATGTCAATACTCATATGGTAAGAGAACTTTACAATTAGATATGCGATTTTTAATTAAATTTCTATTCTTAAGCCTCACTATTTATTTTAACTCATTTATAGCTAGCAAGGAGAGAGGGAACCTGGGAACCTAGTGTTAAGACACTATTTTCCCATTAACGCGTTACTCACTTTCTGCCAAATAGTAGAGGCATTGTGGAACTCGGAACTTAACGTTTCGTTATATATACATATTTTATTTCATCGGGTGGGAGTCAAACCCACCAACTTGTCGTGTTTGCAGTCACACTTGTCCCTATACGGCACTATCGGCCTCTCATTTATAGTTTGCAGTTTAAGTATTATTAACTTAACTTAACTTAGCTTCACGCTTTATCCCTTGCGGAGTAGTCAGAGAGAACGGAGCGCCAAACGCTACGGTAAGGACGGTGGAGGACGGAGCTACAAGTATTATTATATAGAATTAAATTGTTTTATAAATGTTTACAGTTTTCGAGTTTATATTTAAATTTGTGCAAAAAAACAATCTAAAGAATACTAAGAAAGATTTAGGTGTCGTGTCATGTAACGAAATATCAATATGTTTTTTACGTACTTCCAATCATGATATTTAAGGTTAACGCTCTTTCCGCACAATAGAGCATTGCTTCGATGTTATATGCGACTTAAATTATAAATATATATTTTTTTGTCATTAAATTTTGAATCTTCTCTATTTTTTTATACTTATATAGGTTTTCCTCAAACGCTAAAAGACTAGAAAATATTTAAACCATAGCGACTTTCATATTTTTAGTACACTATTAAAATTAATGTTTAATATTTGTACATTTACAATATTTATATTTTATCGTAAGCTTTCTTACATAATATTTTTAGAACTTTAAACAAAATAAAAGTCTATTTATTAATTAAACGAATTGCATTTTGTCTTAATTAGATTCAATTTTTAAGTACTCGTACAGTATAAAGGTTGAAGCAACAACACATTTAAGAGGTATGTAGGTACGTATCTTTTTTTTCTTATACATTTAATGAATCGCCCTATCACGTACTAAGCGGATATAATTTTAAGGTTAAAGCACATAAAGCAGGAAATGTTTATTTAACAACACAAGTACCATTTTATAAATTTATAAGTTTTATTGAATACCTTAGTTTTAATTAAGAAAAAATAATTATACAAAATTATATTTAATTCTAATTGTAAACATAAATAGTTTCATCTTAATGTATAAAATGTATAATAGAATGTGTATATTTTCTGTTTGAATTATTAATAAGTATATATACTTACTTATTAATAATACAACAATATTATTTTTCGCGTCTTAATGGTAACTCTTAAATTTATCGTTCAAAGTATTTATTTTTTGCCTTTGTTCGATTTAATCTAATAATCGTAATTGATTTTATTACTACTTTATATGAGAGCAATAAAATTTCAGATATGACATAACAAAAATAGCCACACATATTATAAACACAAACCTGTAGGTGTGTATATGACAATTTAGTACTTACATATATGGTATGCCATATAACATTTTTTGTACGGAGGTATGTCACTGAGGCGATGACGTATAAACAAAAATCCGAATTATCCAGTGCAACTTTTTTAAATCAAAAACGTATTACAACTACAAAAACAATAATAAAAACAGATAATAAATATTTCAATGATTAACTGATCGTCTATGCCAAAAGTACTCTCACCTTATCACTGTCGAAAGTGGTAGACCTTTCCGGTGACGTAGGACCGAGACGCACCATTTCTATCCATTTCATAGTCTGCATTTGTGTAAAACGAGTTTTGTCCACATCAACATACAGCAATACGTCGCTCGACTTGGCACACGTTGCACCGTAACATGTGTGGAACACAACAACACTACACGCACTGACAGCCAGTTTCGTATACAAATTCGCCTACTAAGAATACGTGGATACGAAACTTGGTTAATAATGGTTCGTCAAGTCGATTTATAAACAGACGGTAGGTACTGTTATGCGCGTTGTTGTACTTTAGCCAGTCAAAAGTGCAATAGTGATGGAAATCGTCCAATGCAATTATTGCGTTGATGAGCGGTCGCGTAGTTTCAATTGACAAAGTTTCGAGTGTATTCGGAACGCGACCGACGAGCAGACGAGCAGACGACCACAGCGGAGTCGCGCTGCTGGGGGACTAGCTAGCTAGTGCCTAGAGTCTAAAGAAAGGAGCGTCCGCGTCCGCGGCTACAAGCACCAACGAGCCGGCCGACCCCGCCGCACTCGCGACAAAAACTGCCCGCCAGTTTTAGCACTGTGTTTATAGCAATTTTAAAATTAGACAATGAATCCCGAGGTTCAAACGATTAAAGATGTAGTTGCATATGTGTACATGTATGTAGCTGAACACCTAAACATACTTGTTTTAATGTCGTAAATGAAATGTAGAGCTAAAATATTTTTTTTTTGTGGATTCTGTAATGTCGAAAGAATCGTGTCAATTTCAGTAGAAGGGTAGTAAGAGTGCAGCCGCTGGCATTGAAACTGCTTTTGTTAAATTTATAAAAACAGCGAGTGACCCAGCGCGCATTAAGGTGTTGTCGGCTCGCATACTACGTAGCCGGACGTGCTCGGCTACACAACGTATACACTGCTACTCATACGAATATACACTATATTTTTTAAGAAAAAAAATATGCTAAATAAACTTAACACCACAATCGACATACATCACAGATATTACTTTAATTAAAGTAAATGTAATTCATAATAAATATTAAGAGGTAGATCAATATACTTATACATAGGAGGCCAGTCGTGGCGCAGCGGCACATAGTGTGAATGTAAAACCGACTGGTTGTAGATTCGATCCCTACTCGAGAAAATGAAATATTTACTTAAATTTATATTTCCATTTCTTCGCTCTGGTGTCGAGGCAAAGCGCGGCGTTGAGTTCAGCCACTCAAGACCCAATGCCTCTAGAATTCGGCAGAAAGTGGGGAACGGAGTGTCTTAACACTAGGTTCCCTCTGCCTACCCCACTGTGTGCGGGATACAGCGTGAAGCTGAACATATACAAAAGGAGAATTTATTTTTGTTTCACAAGATTTCAGTTCGTTACGTTAAAGAAAATGTTTTATTCATCAAAATAAAAATACATGATGCAATTCACGTCCGCAAGTAGACGACGACGTCGTATTCCTACTTGGAAAAATATGTTTAAAGATTTATGAAATAACAAATGTAACTTGTTAATTAAAAAGAAATTTAAATGAACTTTACTCTTATAGAACGTAAGATAGGTATTTTTAAGAATGATAAAAATGAATATTAAGTCCCTTATTAAATCAATTATTTATTAAAACGGTTTTTTTTATTATATATTTTAACTAAACACTGCAGACAGGTGGTCCATATATTCTTTCTTCTTTCCATAATTATTAGCTTTATTTATATTTTATATTTATTTGCTACTTAAACTAGGCCTATAACTAGAGATAAAACGGTACACTGAGAAAATCACTCCGACGTCAGAAGAATTAAAAATCAGCTTCACGCTGTATCCCAGCACCTATCCTAGCACACAGGTTAGGCAGAGGGACTTACTGTTAAGACACTGCGTGCCCACTTTTCTGGGGGCATTGTGTGTTAAGTGGCGGAACTCAACGCCGCGCTTTGCCTCGACACCAGAGCGAAGAAATGAAAATATAAACGTAAATAAATATTTAATATCCTGGAGTGGGGATCAAATTCACAACCAGTCGATTTTACAATCCCACTTTGTTCCCCTGCGCCACGACTGGCCTCCGACATCATACATATTAAAAAAAACCTTTTTCTATAGTTTAACATAAAGCGATAAGTTAGCCCGAGGATAACAGCTTCCATACGATTTATTGCTCGTGTAATAAACTTGTATAAGTACGTTACAATTTTATGTGGATCAAGTAAGTTTCGAGATAAAGAATATAATCTATTGGCACTTGTTATAAATTTACCCCATTCAGGAGGTGAACGACGATTGGCAAATAAGAAACGACCAGATAATTCAATCCACTTTACCTAATTTAATTAAAAAATTAAATTAAAAATTAAATCAGCTTCACGCTGTATCCCGCACACAGCAGGTAGGAAGAGGGAACCTAGTGTTAAGACACTCCGTTCCCCACTTTCTGCCGAATTCTGAAGGCATTGCGTGTTAAGTGGCAGAATTCAACGCCGCGCTTAACCTCGACACCAGAACGAAGAAATGGAAATATAAATTTAAGTAAATATTTCATCTCAATCTCAATTAAATAAAATGTACATATATGTAGAGCACAATTACTTTTACAATTTACGAAGCAAAATGATTCTTAAAATGCAGCAAAATGATTCTTAATATGTATATGAATCATTCAAATGTTTAAACCAAGAGGTTAACGACATCTGCTCCAGAAAAAGTGCAACCCGACAACCCTAATATCGTGAAGAATCTTTACACTGTACGACTTCATAATCTTCTGCCTACATTCTTAACGGGTTAATGTTTTTAACACTACTTATAAAGAAACATGAGGTACTATGTTTCTCATATATCTCTTAGTCCTGTGTCCACAAGATGCTATAAATTTACTATAAAGATAGAGAAGATTTACCATTACAACACTGATCTCAGCATCTGTTAATGGATATGTGTCATTGGAGATAAGATAATACCTAAATTAACAATTTATTCAGAATACTACTGTATGAATGTCAAATAAGTAATAAGTGAATGAATCAAGCTGTTTGTTGAATATAAATTATGTAATAATAACTTACATTAGGCCATATAGAAATCTACTTCGTTTAAATATTTATGAATACTCCGATATTTCCGATATTTCATTTTTTAATATTAATTTATTACAATGAGTCGCCAAGACTTGAGACACAACCGTATGGCTATTAATAAGACGGTTGTGGGTTACATTTTGACTCGGAAAAATGATCAAATATTATTATTAATTAATATTTTCATTTACGGAACGGAGTGTCTTAACACTAGGTTCCCTCTGCCTACTCTGCTCTATGCGGGATACATCGTGAAGCTGACTTTATTTTCATTTACTTCTTCTGATGAAAAAAGGGCGGTGGAGACATCCGCCACTCAGTACGCACTTTCTCCTCCCTTTGCCTATCCTGTTATATGGAGGATAGATATGCTAGAACTCATTTAGTATTTAATATTACAATTCGTTTTATTTAATGTCTGATATATAATATTTAATGTATAATAATCTTATACATATATGTTGCTTTCACAATCATTTATAAACGAAAATACACTTTTATGATAAACGTTACAATTATCTAAATTGTAATAGTCATTTTGATACCACATATTAATAAAACCAGGAATATAACATCCCATAAAATAATAAAAAATCTCGATTTTTCCAGTAGTCGTAAAGTGGCTCCAGCCAGACGTAATACGATACGACCAGTTAACCCACGTTTTAAAAGGAATTAAAATATGGCCTCCTCTGTCCTTCCTAGTTGCAATTCTTATACTATAAAAAAATATAAACTTTTATAATATTTTATAATATCTTCATCATAAT
The DNA here is from genome assembly GCA_021202915.1 of Heliconius himera. Taxonomy (NCBI): domain Eukaryota; kingdom Metazoa; phylum Arthropoda; class Insecta; order Lepidoptera; family Nymphalidae; genus Heliconius; species Heliconius himera. The sequence continues at coordinate 1,643,823 of JAJHJA010000143.1, read as the reverse complement.
TTAAAGACACGGAAATGAACACGAGATATAAATATTTAATTTTGAGATGTTGTATCTGTCATTGATATATAATTTATTAATGAAAACGGCAACTCCAGATCGATCTCATACTTGAGAGCGATATATAAATACGGGCCTAAGTTCGATTCAAATAACATAACATTTGTAATATTTTGATATATCGCTGCAAGTATTTACCTTAATACTATTATTAACGGAAATTTAAAATCCGTAAATAGAAAACAAACAGCGGAATAACCCCAGAAAGAAGGACAAGGCTGATTTCCTATAACAAATTGATTTCTGTTTGATTTTGTTTAGAGGTCTTTAAACAGTCGTCGTAGTGGAAAATATGCAGATACATCAAATTTATATTTATTTGTGATATAAATTTTCCGTTAATTAATAATTTATTTAAAATGTTAAGGTATATTAATTACGTAAAATAGATTTAAGAGACTCTCTTTCTCTGGTGTGCAGGCAAAGCGCGGCGTTGAGTTCCTCCACTCAACACGCAATGCCTCCAGAATTCAGCGCAAAGGGTTCCCTCTATCTACCCTGCTGTGTGCGGGATACAGCGTGAAAATTATTTTTTTTAATTAATACGACTGACTGGAATAGAGATAATAGGTTAATAACATTTATTATAGCATCGGATTGCAGCGAAACAGAATTTGATTTCCCAAAAGCATTAGTGTCATACGTACATATCCGGAATTTCCACGTTATTATCTAATTTACTTCCGTCAAGTGGCTCATTAACCAACGGGATGATATGAGATAAGCAATTTAATAGTTCAATATTAAGAATAATAATGTTTTACATAAATTTGATTTTAAATTTCGAAACGATTTTTAATTTAGGTACATATTATAGTTTTATAATTTAGTAGTTAGTTTATTAAAGTTAATATTTTAGTCCCTTTAATTATTAATATTTTTTTAATCTATAAAATAGTTAATTTTAACTGTTACTTAAACAAGTTTTGTAAGAATAAGAATGTTTTATATAAATATTATTTCAAATGTTTATATATAATAATATTTTGTTAGCTGTTTTATAGTTTCAGTAGGTAAGTAAAATATATATTATAATAAATTAAAGTAAATATTTTGTTCTCTTTAATAATTAAATGGTGGCATGTTCTATTCCACATCCATATTATGCCGAGCCTACAAGACCATCTAAGGTTACCTACCATGTTCAATCAACTGACAATGGCAACACCGCAACAGTCGGATATCAAATATTATCCGGTTAAAGTTCCGGGAAGTGGTAGATTCAACGCAAGAGTCTATCTACATCTTCGATTACAACGTATTCTTTTTAGCACAATAACTAAACGTCGGAGTAACTTAACACGAGGTTCCCAGGTTCCCTCTGCCTACTTTGCTATGCGCATACACTACTGAACGATTTTAATAGTATTTTTTATACATTTATTGCATGATTAGTTTTAGTCATCTGACATATTAAATTATAAAAGAAAGTCACTCTAAAAATAAATGCGCATTGCAAACTCAATTAGATACGGAGTTTTATTCAAATGAGGTGAACAATTGCGTCAACGTTACGTAAATTATTATTTGTGACTTTTGCTCAAAAAACACGAATACGTCAGAAGTAAAAAAAAATATAATATCGAAAAAAATAAGTACATAATATAATTTTAAATTTACAATATATGTGAAAATGTTTGCATTGTATTGTGAAATGTATGCACATGTTTCAGAAAGTTTACCGTAGTTGAAACGAAAAAAGATGGCTGACACAATACAATATTTATCAATATGATAAGGTGTATCTTTTGTACTTTAATGTTTTATAGAAAATCCTTACTTTACTGCAATTATTAATAGAAATTTGTATTAAAAAATATTCAGAAATGCCCCAGTAGTGTGGATACATTAAATCACTACGCAATTTGTAAATAAATTAGTTGATTAAATTTGAGGCCGTCGTAGCCTGGTAGCATAAGAGTGCGACTGTAAACGCGACGATCGTGGGTTGGATCCCACTCGGACGAAACAATTATTACTTAATAATATATTCATTTCTTTGCGCGGCGTTGGGGTTCGCCTCTCAACACGCATTGCGACGAAAATTCAACGGAAATTTTTCAACAGAGTGCCATAACACCAGGTTCCCTTTTCCTACCCTACTATATGGGTAATACAGAGTGAAACTGAGAGCGACTAATGTATATAATGTTGCTTTGGAAACAAACATATTATAAACATTCGAGAGTCAAATAGGCGTATCATGTACAATAAACATTGACGATTCATGAGTATTAGGTAAATCGTATGTAAAAGGAAAAATTATAACATAGTTAATAGGCGTGATAACAAAAATACCAATTGTGGTGCAAAGAAGGTCGGCCCGCATGGTGTGCTCTACCGTGACGCACGAAGTGACGACGTGACGCAACGTGAAAAATGTTATCATGAAATGCATCATAAGTGTATCAAATATAATAATTAAAAACGAAACAAGTTTCTTATTGTATCACGTCATAATTGATAAGGACCTATAGGTGCATGTGTGATTATATCTTTAATAATTAGGTAGACATCAGTTGGGAACGCAAAATTAGATATATTTTTTAGCTTTTTTTTATGCAGCAGGGTAGGCAGAGGTAGCCTGGTGTTAAGACACATCGCACCCCACTTTCCATCGAATGGAGGCATTTCTTCGAGTGGGAATCGAACTTACAACCTGTCGCGTTTACATTTACACACTCTTGCCCCTGCGCCACGATTGGCCTCAATCAATATTTCTTGTAAAAAATAAATAAATATATGGGCTATCAAATAACATATGAACTAATACTAAATTTAAAGAAAAGTTATAGTAAATGACTACCACAGAGCACAACAATATCGTTGCGTAATGGCCGCGGCTAGCACCCAACAAGAGATGATTACTCCGGCCTGTATTACATGATGGCCATTGTTTGTCATTCCCGCTATTGTACTGCAAGAGTTACATTTCGCACTGTAATTTTTGATCTGTCCCATTAATTTCAGTAATTTATCAGTATATATTCTTGTCATTTTACATGTAAAGAAAAAGCTATAAAAACATTTACAATGACTATGTTTAATTACTTTATAATATGTTTTTTTTGCACATGGCAGTGTAAGCAGAGTTTTCCCAGAGACCTAGTGTTATGGCACTCCGTTTCCTATTATACACTTCCGTTTCCCACTTTTGCTTATTAAGTGGCGAAACTTAACGCTTTGCCTGCTTACGAAAACAATGAAATGAAAATATTAAATATTTCATTCCACCGAAAGGGAATAGAACCTACAACCGTCGTGTTTATAGTCGCACGCTTGTGCGCCTGCGCCACAACGGTTCCATATAAAGATAAACATTTTAATATTCACTTTACACCTTCAAGGTAAATCACCAAGTGCATTAAATGACGTAAAGTTTTTCTTTAATCGCTAGGCACCTATCATACGTATTGCCTTTATTGTCAGTTATTTTTAACAACAACCTTTTGCGATTGTTGTTATGTCGCATGTCCTTCTTGTCGTAAGTTTATAAACAATGTTCTGAATCATAATATAAGTGAATATTTACTACAATAATTATTAATTTCTTGTATAAATGACAATATACGAAATATTTAAAAACGTAAATGCCACTACTCAGTCCAATTATAGTTTTAAGAAGAATAGCACTTAGCGAATAACAGAATACGTATAAAATATCAACTTTTGTAGCTTAATAAATGTAGAATAAGAAATACGAAATCTTCTCTAAGGGTTGTGCAATATAATATGAATCACTATGGGTGCACATTTTACTCTACAACAGAAGATTGCACATACTAAACGTGACTCGACATTTCCCCCTAGTTTCACTTAAACACCGATTAAATATGACACATAGTGTAAACAATAAACGTTTGCAAGAAAAAAATTACCATAGTAAAAAAAAATAGACCATCTTCCTTTTCAAGATTAGTAATAAAGATTTAGCTATTTAATATGAACAAATAAATTCGCCAGTCACGTTAGTATTTGGTCGTCGTTAGAAACATGCAGTGCAAACTCTAAAAACATTCAGGGATCTACTTTTTCTTTTGCTTTGAAATAGCCGCAAGACACTATATATTTGGTGTTTCGTCACTATGTGGGTAACACAGACAGACAATTGGAGCTCGTGGGTACCTCAGGCTGGGGCTCCTCGCCGAGGGAGTCTCCCAGGGCCTCGGCCTGGCTCTTCATTATAGAATATATTTTCACATACGGCGCCTTCAGCAGCTATGCGCAATTGTAGTTAAGTTAGTATTCTTGCACATTGTTAGGGTCAAATCTTATATTATTTAGTTAATCTCAACAATCTTATTATAATTTAGCACCATCCATTGCAGTTGAATAAACATATATTTTATTTTAGTAAATGTACTCTTTCGTTTATTTAAATGAAGGTTAAAAGATTTTTCACCGAGCTATGTTTACTTAATAAAACTTGACCCAGTGTAGCTGATGTATTATGAGCGTGTGTGTCTTCGTAGAGATAATGTTGTTTCTTCAAAGTAAACTGCATCAACGATCTTTATAACAGCTTTAATATGTGTTATAATTTATAGTTATCTATAGTTTTTTATAACGTTAGTTTCGGTTTTGGTTTTTCTTTAATAAAAAAATAATAATTTGTAACGTCGTTATACGAAGATAATTTAGTTATTTAATTTAAACAATTTCTATAATTAATTCTTACATATAATTATACAATTCAAAATATTACTACTAATTTTATCTTCGAAGTTAATAGTGAAGAGTACTTAATTGTTAAACTAATAATATTTATACCGTATTTTAGTAATGTTAAATGTTATATCCACGTGTTTTACATGTATTGCGTCATGATGTGAGGTAACTGCGTTGTCGACGTGTGTATTAGAAAGCGCTGTTTTAGAGTCAATTACAAATATTAGAATATTAAACGAGTTTATAATATTGACTATAATGGATGTAATAACTCACCTCCCATGACTCTCTTGTAATGTCAGACACGTCGCCAGTGCTTCCGGAACGTTCCTGAGAATCATATTTTGTATGTTAAACACAGGTTTTAAATATATTTGTATTAATAAGGTGAATCACAGGCGTTTATAAAACAATATTTAAAATAGTTTAGATTTTGGAAAGGAAGCACTAGTTTTTTAATATTGACAATTTAATATGAAATATATTTATTTTGTATATAAGTAAACGGTATTTAAAGGAATTACATATAAAAATCCGCTCAATTATGATATATATAATGAGTTTAATCTATGGAATGAGTATTTTACACTCTTAAAATGTCTTATCGAATGTGTAGAGAAGATAGAGTTTAATATACAACGCATAGTACATAGTTTATACGTAATTATAGCACAACAGACTCTTTTATCTTGATGACTGATGATGGGAGATAAAGATATTAATATGTCACACACAATATTTACAAGTTTTTCCGTCCGCTTTATACGATACTTATATTTTATTAAAATAGTTTACAGTGTTGTAAGAACGCTTTAATTGTTAATTGGAATATTCAAAAAGGATGATAATCTAATAAGCATATTGGCATTTATTTAATAAATTTTATAATAAAAGAATTTTAATGATAGTTCCGAAAGTTTCAGCTAGTGATTTTATATATCTATAGGTAGTAATTTAATTGTATTCCTTTTTAATAAATTATATCTTCAAATTAAAATAATTTAACGTTCATAAAATAACCAAATGTTATGAATATTTGTTAAAAATACAAATTGCGCGTATGTAGGTGTACTGACCCCGCGATGTAAGACTATTATAGATTTTTTTAACATTTAATTTAATTTGGTTAAGTTATGGAAACGGAAAAGAATGTGAGTTTTTGATTTTGAGTACAATATTTTTGTTATATGTTTTCTGAACTTTGCAAAAAAGTTATCTTTTATTCATTTTTTTACCCAAAAAGTGAAATTATGTATTAAATGATGGGAACTAACACTAGCTATTCTGACCAAATTAACGTAATTTTAATATAAACATTTGGTTGTCATTCAACCAAATGTTTATATTAAGATTCATTTCATTCATTTATTCAAGCTTACGTGAAGTCAGTCACGTCCCACGTGTGCCGTTGTCAGAACTATTTAATGACTAAATCTAATATCGTTTAATTCACAGTATCAAGATTAAAAACCTAAATAAATCAAATCAGCTTCACGCTGTATCCAGCACACAGCGGGGTAGACAGGGGGAACCTAGTGTTAAGACACTCCGTTCCGTACTTTCTGCCGAATTCTGGAGATGTTGCGTGTTGACTGGCAGAACTCACGCCGCGCTTTGCCTCGACACCAGAGCGAAAAAATGGAAAAATAAATTTAAGTAAATAGTCCATCTACTCTAGCGGGGATCGAACCCACAACCAGTCAGATTTACAGTTATACTTTGTGCCCCTGCGCCACGACTAGCCTCTAAAAATAATAAACTAAATAGAAGTTTCATAACAATCTCGGTTGTGAAAGTTTATTAGTATTAGTATTTTAATATTCTAGAACACATTTAAATCACACAATTTAATACATTGAAAACAAGTTTGTAATTACAGTAAAAGTATAATTCAAATTTTCATTTTTATGTAATCGTTACTTTTAAGCTTAGTCGGTATTATTACTGATAAGTTAAGGATAAAAATGAAATTATTAGATAACTCCAAAAATAATAGTATGTACATTTCCAGGTCACTACATTTAATGCCTCAGACCTAAGGCGCAAAAAACTCTAAAACTCGAAAAAGTGGAGTGTTTATTCCCTGTATATATAAGTAGAGCTCTTCTTGCGTGAACCTAATGTTAAGATACTCCGTTCCGTTAGAGGCATTTCGTGTTGAGTTGCGGAACTCAGCGACGCCCTCGCGAAGAAATGAAAAAAATAAATAAAACATTCCCCTAGTGGGAATCAAACCCACAACCGTCGCGTCTACAGTCACACGCTTGTGTCACTACGCCACGACGGCCTCAATCAAAAGTATACAACTTTAGAATATTTAAATAAGTTACCTTCTGTCCAGGTTTGGCATCATCATCGTCCCACTCGGTATCGCTGTCGATGAGCTCGTAGCCGTGCGCGGTGACGTCACGCAGCGGGCCGTACCGCTCGGGCACCCAGTGCGTCAGGAACTTGAATAGATCGTCCACGCTAGGAAGAATGTTCATTGTTAATCATTTTAGAAAATATATGTATTAAGCTTTCCGTAGAAGGAAGTTATGTCTTTTAATCGGCTTCGAGCTTAATCCTACATTAAGCGGTGGGGTTGGTACAGAGAACCTAGAGTAATATATTCCGCGTTTCACTTTCCACTAGCATTCGTGAAATAGGGTCAAGTGGTGGAATTCATTGTCGCACTTTGTACTACTGGAGCGAGAAGAAGTGAATAATGATCTCGAGATAAAACTCTCGTATATCGTTTAAAATCAGATTATGTCTACCAAAATGCTAAGCCTTACAAACAAATACTTTGTAGTAATTTTATATTGGGAATATTTTAACACAAACTTAATATATTGGAAATGAATTGTAAAAATAATTGTGAATTTTAAATGGCTATAACATTTGCTGTTGTAGTTGTCTCAGCGTACATTATCACACATTATGCATACGACACTTAATTTATACTTTTAAAATGTACTATTATATTATTATTCCGCTCTATCATTCATATTGTATGTTCCGCATGTAGCACATATACATACAAATTGTTTTAAAATTTCATAAATATTAAAAATTTCCGCATAAAATTTATACAAAATAAAGTTGCAAATTCTATTCTTTACAAACGCTACAAAATATTGTACTAAAATGTATATATTATTCCACTGTTCCATTCTGGTAAGATCACAAAGCGCGGCGTTAAGTTTCATTACTGAACGCACTATTATAGCTCGAAAATTGGGGAGCTTTCCCTCTACGTGAATACAGAGTGAAACTAACAAATAACCTATAATATTTACCGATTACGTGGAATTCCGAACCAATACTCGGGCTTCATGCGTTTGCGGCCGTACGACATGAGCGGCGTGGAGCGCGGCAGCGGGCGGCCGGCCGGCTTGCCCATGCGCAGGCGCAGGTACAGCGGCGGGTCGTCGCTGGGCCGCGCGGGCCGGGGGATCAGTTCTGGAAGTTATGTTTTATATTAATTTAGGATATTCAGCACTGTTAAAATATACCTTCATATGGCGCAGTGGCGCAAACGTGACGCGTCGGTTGCGGGTTCGATTCTCACTCGGAGGAATGAACTATTAAATATGCTAATTTGTTCATAAACACAAGAATGTCACATTATTAAATTGAACATTGTTGTTGAGTTATCACTGCTAAATACATAATGACTAAGTACTTTCCCAATACTTACTATCGAAGGAAGCGAAGAGATCAGGCATGTCGTCCACAGACACCATGCTACGATAGTCGAGCCGCGGTTGAGTGGCGCTGCTCGGCTTGGCGTGGGAGCGACCGAACCCGCCGAGAGAACTCCGTCTGTATATACATTAAATATTAATATATTGACTAGCTGATATTTTGTAACATCTCAATTTTACCACAGTTATTATAAAGTACAACATTTCGCCACCTGTAATCAAAAGTCAAGTTTTTGATAATGACAATTTTTTCATTTCTCAATGTATACGGTACAAAACTAAACATGCTTAAATCTGTAGTAAATATCAAAAAGGGTGCCAGTAGGATGTGGATGAGTGGAATTATGATACAAATCACAAGTGAAGACCTCAACATTAAGTACTAAGATGATTTACATATGACATTAATCTCCTTAGTTCCTAGCGGTAAGCCGCAGGACGGCACGCCACAGCGACAGGAAGCCAATAGAATATTCATTAAGGAATTACAAAAGTATCGCAAACAGACTCATATTACTTTTTATTTTATATACGAGTATAAATAAGTTTTAAATGAATATAACAACCAAGGATATTTTTATAGCAATATGTGTCGGTTTTTAGAAGAAAGATTCAAAGGAGTAACAAATCGACAAGAACAAATAGCTCGGTCTAATCTAGTAAAGCGTGTCGGATCGGCACACCGCCAGTGCAGTAACAATAACAATCGTAATAAACAATACTTTCTATATAACTGTCTAATTCCTCACAGTTTCTAACTTCCTAACACTTATACATCATGCCATTGAACTGGTAATTTACATATTATATAGATTAAAGCATCGATTGGACTTTGGTTTTAAATATTCAAAACGATCATGTGGAGGACATAGGAATATTTTAAATCAATTAATAAAAACATATCATCATCACACTATTAAATCTTTACGTATGTAAAATCTTTGAATTGCTAAACAAAATTATTATTTTTGTTATATTTCCTCTTTGATTATAAAAACAGTATATTACACTAGTGTTTACTTACAGAAAAAAAAGAAACGATAACAATGACTACATAAACAATCACAAAACAAGAACAAAATTAATTATTATGCTATATAAAGTATTAATCAAAATCCAATGTACACAAGACAATAATAAGTAACAAACACTTGGTGGGACCTAAGAACAACAGAGGTGGTACAAATAGGGAACTAAACACATGAAACCACATTGACACTATAATTTTTTTTCCTAAATATTAATATGAAGTGGTGTAAAACAAAAAAAATGTCAATATTTAAACAAAACAATATATATCGTTACTTTTAGATGTATTTCACCCAGAAATTGCTGAGATTGTCCTACTTCTGTGTATATCCATAAAAAAAAACAAAAAATAATAAAAATTCGTGTCAAAGTGGTTTATAGTTAACGTAGCCATCAAAGGCAACACACAAGACGATCTGATTGGCACATCGATCTGCGGCGCGCGCACGTACCCGGACAGGACATCAGGCGCCTCCTCCGAAGGGGTTTTACTCAGGAACAAACCCGTGCCAAACTCCACTAGGTTCATTGGCGAACTAGTCAACGAATATAGGGGAGTCGGTATATGGTCGTATACATCCCGGTTAGCATCCATGGTAGCAAAGGAAAAATTTAGAATGGCAACATTATTAATTTTTTGTTTCCACATGCATGTGTGCAGTAAGTGACGAATTGGAATGTGAATTAAACTAGGATAAACCTGGGTGTACGTGAGAACAATAAACTTGGGTATTGTGAAACTTGATGCATTTAATTATAATCGAGTTCATTAAACAGTAAATGACAATGATGTAAATGTTTTGTAACAATGTCGTGTTATTATCTGCAACGGTACTTATTTACATACAAATTGTGTGAATTAGTTAATGACAAGAGTTGATAGAGCAACGAGTACATTTTTTTGTGTATGTAAATTATTCAAAATGATATAATATTTAAAAAAGAAATGTCCATAAAAGTAATATGAACAATAATAGATAATAATATTTTCAAGTCATACACATTATGAAAACAATATTTTTTTTATTAATATAGTTTCAAATTAGATATTATAAAAAAATATTTAACAAATTAAATCCTACCTGTTAAATACTTTGGAGAAGACAGAAGTGGAGTTTTGTGTGTCAGCAGAAGATGGTAAAGAGTCACTTTGGGAGCTTTGCGGTCCTTGACCTGCCTCACCGGTCAAACCTTCCACCCAAGATAAGGGATAAGATAGGCGTTTCAACATCTGTGAAGAAAAATAAATATTTTAAAGAAAAGTAAACATATTTTTTCATAGTCAACAAACAATAAAAAATAATCTTATGCGAACTTTAACTTACAAACCTGTCATTACATGAACTTGGTAATTATATAATAAAAAAATATTATGAAAAAAAGACAATAGAATTGCGGATAGCAACGTTAATAGTGTATAATAACCATATTGATATTTACAATTTATATACATAGACACAGACACAGATTTTTTTTAACAAAAATACTGCCATTAAATATTCTTTGTATGAACATAAAAGAATTAATAAAGTATTAAGTAATATAACGGAATTTTCTAGATCCACATATCGTTATAGAGTCATTAGTCTTGATGATAACGTGTCGGAAGTTTTGGCACAGTAATTAAAAAAATAGTCAAAACAAAGACTTATGTAATCATTATGTTTAAATTTTAAATAATTAGTATATATTATATTCTTCAAAAAATACTAAAAACCAAGATATTTTGCTCCAAGAGACACAAGTCTTATTATTAAGTGCTAGACAACAGATTGCATACAAGTTCGGCTCAAAAATATGGCAAAAATCAATATAAACAGAAATTTAAAATACTATTAAACGCCGACTTATGACTATAGACTAAGTTTATTTCCATAAAATCCAAACTCATAACAGTGCGTTAAGGCTTAGTTCCGTATAGCGTTTATTGGATATAAAATACATTCCTCCGGAATATTAACAATATACAAAAAAAAATCTTTTAACTGTTTTTAACCCTCTGCGACTAACGTGGTATTGCCATTGACATCGTAAAATAAAAAAATAGATTTATTCCCACTGATTTTCAAATTACGCTTCGAATAGTGCGTGACAGATAGCCGCAGGGACCCCACTGGCACATAGAAGGAGAAAAGTTACCACAAGGCTACCACGTCAATGTTAAGGTGACTAGACTACCACCGTCTCAGTAAACCGTCGCATTGTTTTAAAATTTAATTTTATTTACATAAATTACATATATTTATACTAATCGACCTAATAAAAACGTGTTATTTTTTTATAATTTTAGGTCCACGGGAGGCACCATATAGGTTTTGATTACGCGATGAATTTTATATAAAATACAAAATTGCATATATGCTCGTAATCCACCATGGGTCCTTAGACATTTTTCGAAGTATTGAGATAAAAGACTTTAAAACTTTTTACAGGCGGACTAGAAAGTAATCCTATAAGGGGCCCTTTTTTCATTGAGGTACGGAACCCTAAAACATATTTAAAATTTAAAATTAAATTAAAAATTAAAAATTAAATTAGCTTCACGCTGTATCCTGCACATAGCAGGGTAGGCAGAGGGAACCTAGTGTTAAGACACTCCGTTCCCCACTTAAAACAAAACATATTTATACATCATAAGAGCCTACCTTATTCTTCTTATCAGGTTTCCCCGGGTCTTCCTTTTGATTGCCGTCGAGAGAGAAAGAGACAGCTGCCTGTTTGCGTGGTGCGCGCTCGTTCTCGCCGAGCGGCGGCGCGGACAGCGGCGGCTCCGCGCGCGGCAGGCACACCGGCGGCACCCACTCCGCCGACAGCACTATGTCCGCGTCGCTGTACACCTGGGGGATCAGTGGCTTTTAAACTCATGGAGGAATTACCGGCGGCTTTGACCACCTGGTCAAATAGATGGATTGATGTAATAAAGCCTTTCTCGAATAGAAAAAGAAATTTTCAATTCGAAACAGTAGGTTTAACTAAAAAAGTTCTTCAGCTTTATAATTTTTAATTGTATAAATTACCTCTGTGAGTTTAGAACATTCCTACACAACGTCAGCGGTAACAGCTTAGTGTTAAGACAATCTATATTTATCTGTCAGTGTTAATTATAAAAATATATTTTTTATTATTATATATTTACTATATATACTAGCTTCACGCTTTATCCCTAGCGGGGTTGTCAACGCTAAACGCTACGGCCTCTACATACCTCTTTCGCCTCGTCCACTGTCATCATACTCTTCATACATGCTATTTATTATTATGCTTTTTATTATTATTAAAAGAATAATAGGTTTCGATAAGTGGAACTAACATCTGATGACTCTTTATATTATAATACAATACCAGTTATATATATATGACCATTAACTTCGAACAAGACATACTTACTAACTTATATATGACTATGTAGGAGAAGAAAAGACCTTCAACACCATTGAAGATAACGACACGATGATTACTGAACAATAACATACATCCTGACACCGATATCAACCATTGATGTTGTAAATTTGAAATTCATACAAAAAGTAGAATAAATGACAAGACAGAAACAAGAAGAAGAAATAAAGAAGAAAAATAAAAGTATGAAACGTAACAGGATAGGAGAATATGACAATAAAGATATAGGTATATATAATACGAAATATGACAAAACATAGATTTTTTTTCCAGTTCCTTTAAACCATGAAAGAGAAAAGAAAATGACATCCAAGATGTCTCCAGACTTCCCCGACTGTCACAATTGAGTACCATATTTACCTCGTCGGTGGACTGACAAGAGGCCATGTCACTATCATGGTGGCCAATAGCGAAACAATTTAAGAACTTTGCTTCATAAGTAGAATCACGACGCCAGTCGTACATTGAAACGTCCATTTCGGGTATCTCGTATATGGTTTCAATTTCATGATAATAATCGTGATCTATAATATGATGACCCTAAAATCGTTGGTGTTGTTAAAAATAATATTTTTTTGCTTTATATTCTGAATTATTATTATAAGTAAAACAGATATTACTAAATATAAAAAAATGAAAATAATACACCATACAATAAATAATCAAACTTAATTTATATAAAATGTCAACAATCTTATACAAACCTTTTTAGAAGTATTAGGTGTAACATGCAGCAGTGGATCACGTATATCAATGCCGGAGTCGTGGTATGACAGCTTGACGAGGTGTGCCGCGTCGTTAGGGTCATCGACCTCGGCCTCTCCCTCCGCCGCGCTGCCTGCACGGTCGGCTTCAGAACCCTCAGCTATGGAAGCTTCTAGACTTTCCTCTTTGCCGTGGTCCGCGCTTGACGATACCTGGAGACAAAACAGCCATGGTTATCTTACTATCGAAGTTTGAGAGTGTTTGTTCCATTTTACGCAAAAAGTAATGAACGGTTTTCAATGAAATTTTATAATATAGTTTAGTATAATTTATGCAAAAATGTTGTATAATTTAGCTATTATATAAGAATAAGTTTAATCAAGTAACACAGTGTATGAGTCTCTAGTTTGGTATAAAATAGAAAACTTTTGTTTTATATTTAGTTTAGTCATAATATATATATATTTAGTTATATTCTTGTAGAGTAATAAAACCGTCCACAAAAATCAACATATCTCGTTTACACATGAGAAAGCAGTGCCCGTAAGTTATTATTAATTATTTACAGGGAAAAAACACACAAAGAATGTTTTTTTTTTAAATTATTTTAAGTTAATAAAATTATAAATACAACAACAAAGTACTCACCTCGCTGCCTTGATCGATTGACATCCTGTCCTTGCTTGGGATTGCCCAGTGTTGATCCAGTAATGATTTTCGCCTTTCTTCTATGGTTTGTTGCTAAGGGTAAAACATAGAACTATAAATATAGGAAATAGAGGTCTTGACGCATTTGCAAGCGTTCTGTACTCGTAAACAGATTGTAAACGCGATATGTTTTGGGTTCAATTCCCACTCGAGGAAATGAAATATTTAGTATTTTCATTTCTTCGCTCTGAGAGTTCCGTCTCTCAGCACGTAATGCTTCCACACTTCGGCGGAAAATATTGAACGTAAATGTCTTAATGGGAAAGGGGTGTCTTAAAAAGTTCCCAGGTTCCCCCTGCGTACCCTGCTATGTACAGGATACCGCATGAATAAAAAAAATATAGAAAATAAAAAATTAAAACCTGTGCCTGATCTGCTATCTATGAGAATGATGTGACAAATGGTTAAGAAAAAATAACTTTATCTTTATACCACATATGTTGCAACTAATTTCATTTAACAAAGAAATGTATGCATTGTAAATAAATGCATAGACCAACAATACTGTACAAATATTAATATAAAAAGAATATAAGATATATTTTTCTGCAAGTGAATATAATTGCTCAACAACATTTATTTCTATTATTTTTTTTAAGACTGTTGTAATTTTTTATAAACATGATGCACTTTTGGAGCTTAGCTAAAGCTAGAAGTATTTAAGTTCATAGAATAATACATGTTTTTTTTGTATTCCTAGATTATGAGCGAATTAGATTTAGCGACGTATGAGTAGTTTAAGTAAATGTCTAATACCCATATCTGTTTTACAATATCGATATTGCAAAGCAATGCATAGTGTACCAATATTCATTTATAACAAATAACTCAAAAACCATAAATAAATGTTAAAGTATAGAGAGGGGTTCAAGAGAGGGAGGGAGGTCTATTTTAATTTTATAATGTTATTAAATTACAAAAATGTGACGTCACACTAGGTAAACTCAAATCTCAGAAATGTGCCTAGCCGTGCCAAAGGGCTAGGGACGTAATTTATGGATGGCCCTTTAGCAAAACTTTAACACAAAAAAATATAATCGTATAACAATACCTGCAAAGGCGTAGGTGTAACTAGGTCCCTATCGAATGCTTTGGGGAACGCAGCGCCGCCGCGCTCCTCCGCGTCGATGGAGGCGGGCCGCTCGCCGCCCTCGCCCGCCTCCGCCTCGCCCGCCGCCTGCAGCTCGGGGAAGGTTTCATCCTGGAACATTGTTGAAGATTAGAGTACGGACAATATGTTGTGGCCGCATTATATATTCGGGACGAAAATAATGAATAGTAACAAAATCTCCAAAAAACTGTTAGCAGCCATCTACAGCTAACTTCAGGATGGCCATCACCTTTCCGGCCGATAGAACAGTCTTCGTCTTCTTCGGAGCACACTCGCCAGGTGAAGTCCACTGCTTCAACTGTTCCTTAGTCTCTGGGGTTTACTAGTGGATCTAATGGAAAATCCTTCGGATTACGCTTAAATAGCGTCAAACAACGAAGGGGTCTTAAGGTTGCACTTGTTGTCCGGAGTGAGCGAACGCGGCACCCATCAAGCCGACAGCTTTCTCATGTCCAACATTTCATGCACTTTTCGGGGCGTGACTCATCAAAAATCGACGTGCGACCACGTTGAAATTCGTTAAGCCAATTGTTGACGTTCGACATCAAAAGAGAAGTCATCGTATACAGCTCGATGCTATATACGCTCTTTGATTTCGCTGCGCGATTTCCCTTCCAAAATCGAGAATTGAATTGAATAGTGCTCTTTTTCCATTTTCCTAAAATCCGCGGACACGCCATGCTTTCTTCCATACGGTGTCAAAACAAAACAACCAGTCCGATTTGGCTGACATTTTGACAGTAGCTGTCTACAAGAATGTATTACACGATAATATTTTTTTCTTATGATAATGGCGCTATCGGGCGGTAAGGCTAAGTAAGGCAGCCCTCATAAATGTGACGGTTGTAAATAGATTTCTACAAATGGGAATATTTTTTTAGAAATAATTTCTATCTCCTTGCAAATCGATATGGTACGATCAAACAAAACGATGACTTTCGACATTCAACACACAATGCCTCAAGAATTCGGCGAAAAGTGGGGAATTTATGCGTCTTAATGGAGAACGGAGTGCGAACACTAGATTCCAAGGTTATCTCTGCCTACCCTGCTACGAGATACAGCGCAAAGTTAACAAAAACTGGATTACCTTGACTAGAAGAGAATCTTTTCCGGGCGAATGTTCTGATTTATTCATGTAGTATATTTCAGCTTGTTCCGCTCTGAAATACAAATATAACTATATATCAAGGAGTACTCTACATTGTAACCGTTGTGTTAAGGCAGTTAATATTAACGACTTCGCTCGTAAAATTCGATTCGCTTTTATGTAAATATATTTTATGATAACGAGAGAAATTGTTACAAATAATGCTTTGTTTTTTTAGTCTTAACGGTATATTATATGAAAAATATTTATATATATTAAAAGAAAACTATTAATTACCAAACTTTATTTAAAAACATTAATAAAAACAAATCAAAATACAAAAAGAGGACATCGTGGCGCAGCAACATCTAACTGTAAACGAGACGGTTGTGGGTTTATTTCCACTCCAGGGAATTAATTATTTTTATTATCTCTATGGGTTATAAGGCGTAAGTAAGAACCGTAGCGTCAAGTTTTGCTACTCAACACGCAATACCTCGAAAATTGAGCAAAAATATCTT
Source organism: Heliconius himera (assembly GCA_021202915.1). Classification (NCBI taxonomy): domain Eukaryota; kingdom Metazoa; phylum Arthropoda; class Insecta; order Lepidoptera; family Nymphalidae; genus Heliconius; species Heliconius himera. The sequence continues at coordinate 1,626,843 of JAJHJA010000143.1, read as the reverse complement.
AATGCACAGTTAGAATGTGAAGCTAAAGAAAAAAAATAACACATACTTGTGCGCATTATGATCTGGTCCATGAGTGCGCATGTGCGCGATGTCGTAGAATATGGCCGAGTTGACCACGTACTCCATGGGGGCGATGACGCCGTACGACTCCGGCCCGTGCTCCATCACCAGCGTGTCCGACACGTTGGGGTCGAACATCACCGCGTTCGGCGTCACCAGGAGCACCCCGGACACGACACCCTGCCAAGGTACAACACACATACATACAATATAATGCAGATTGGTAATAATATTTATTATTATATAACTTTTTTGTTTTTAGGCCAAATGTGACTGTAAAATCCCCACTCGAGGAAATGAAAAAAATATTTAAATTTTCATTTCTTCGTTCTGTAGTCGAGGTAAAGCGCGGCGTAGAGTTCCGCCACTCAACACGCATTGTCTTTAGATTTTGGTATGATAAAATAGAACCTACAGGCAGAAATTAGAGGACAAAAAACAACCATTACACCAACAAATCACCTAGCTGTATTGTATTTTAATAATAATAATAAGCAAATTTAACGCATTCCATTTGTTGCTTATCAGTGTTAATAATATGCAACGAATTCAAAAATTAATTATTTTCATGGATCGTTTATCATAAGAAAATTTGCAACACTTGTATGTATACTTGTATGCGTATTGCGCAGTCGTATAATAAACTGTCAGCTATTCGTCAATGTCGGCGTAGATGTAGCGGAACCTGGCATCCGAAGGCCATTTTTGTGAAAATAAGTTTAAAATATATATGTGCATTTACTTTTTGTGGTTTGACTTGTATTAATTATGATTTATGTTGAACCAATAACCAAATTAAAAAAAATAGATTGATATTCTATATTTATTAAATATTGAATATGTAAATTTATTAAAATAAAACCAAAACCATATGAGATGAGGACATTTCATTATTATCTCGACACATTTTCTGGACAGAATATAGTATACAGAGAAAATATTTGAAAAACATATCTTTTTACTTACATTAAAATGTACACTTAAGAAAGAAACTGTATAATAAATAATTTTCACTTACAGAACAACAAAAAAATCAAAATAAAAAAAAAAACGACTTAAAGCAGCAGATCGAACAGCAAGAACTTGATAGCAAAAGTGTTTAGATTGATGGATAGGTCAATTCACACTATATAGTAGATAGTGTGTCAAAAACCCACTATAGTAGCAAGTGTAACGCACAATACCTGTCCATCAGTGATGTGCCGTACGTTAATCTTGAGGAAGCGTTGCGGAGCGCTGCTGGCCGGCGCCTCGGGGGACACTGGCCGGAGGCTGTCCAAAATCTCTGTTCATAAAAAAAAAAACATAAATAATTACAATCATATATTTGTTTTAGACAACGCTGACTAAACAGAATAGAAATAAAAGGATTTTTATTAAAAAAGTATGAATTTAGTACTCACACAGCATACATATTATGTAGGTACAATAAATGTAAACAATTTTATTGTTTTTATTTATAATGGAAGTTAAATAATAGATATAAATTTATACTGTATTAATCTTTAAATTGGAATTTAATAGTATATTAAAAAAAAATAAGTGAAAATGATTCTAATTTATGTGTTAGGCATGATAAAAGAAATAAAAATAGTTAATGAGTGACGCACATAATATTATAAAATTACATTGGACATTCATTTACAGAAGTCATTGTCATTTAATTTGTAATAATATTAAAATAATAATATAATAATTAAATATTTATCATAGATCTACTTTATAATTATAAGTATTTACGAGTAAATCGCATCTTTTGTTATCAAATAGAAAGCAAAATTTGATAACCAAATATATCAAGATATTAAACATATGATAAATTGTATTCAAACTGATAAGTTATTCACTTTGATTGGATTCCAGGAACTTTGTGCCTCAATCTTTGAAGATTGACAATGATTATGTTTAATAGACGTTTCCTTTACAATTTTATAAAAAAAATAAATCACATTTAAATAAAATTTTAGTATGAATAAGCCAAGTTATATAAAGATGCTTTGATAATATTTATTCAAATGTCATCGCATGATTACAAAACTGAACACTAAAAGGAAAATACACGAAAGATAAATACGTTAATAGTAATTTATGAGGCCAGTCGTGGCGCAGGGGCACGAAGTGTGACTGTAAAATCGACTGGTTGTGGATTCGATTCTCACTCGAGGAGATGAAATATTTACTTGAATTTATATTTCCATTTCTTCGCTCTGGTGTCGAGGCTAAGCGCGGCGTTGAGTTCTGCCACTCAACACGCAATACCTCCAGAATTCGGCAGAAAGTGGGGAACGGGAGTGTCTTAACACTAGGTTCCCTCTGCCTACTCTGCTGTGTGCGGGATACAGCGTGAAGCTGATAATTTATATACTGCCGATTCATACGATAAACTATCAGTTCGTTCGACGGGCAAAAATCTGATAAAAGAAGTATAAGATGGTCTCAATTATATAGCAGGATAAGAAAAGATATTAATTTTCGCAATAAAAAATAATTAAAATTTAAATTCCCCCGAGTCGAAATCGAATCGACAACCGAATCATAGTCCATCTTTTGAATCTATAAACGTAATTATTTGATTACGCTAAGATTAAAATCGTTAAAATGTTCGATAGCACCATGCACAATACGAGTATATTTGAAGGTAAAACATTGAATGTATTTAAATATTACTGAGGAAATCACAATGCGGTCTTGATACTTATAAACATGTGAGCACACAATACGTCATACATCTTTATTGCAACAATAAAGGTGCTTGCGTGTAAATATGGTTAAAGTAAAATACAGTAAATCATGTGCTTTAGCGTTGACTCATTCTCATTCATCTTTTACAAATTATTAGATAAAATAAAAATAAATCAGCTTCACGCTGTATCCCGCACACTGCAGGGTAGGCAGAGGGAACCTAGTGTTAAGACACTCCGTTCCCCACTTTCTGCCAAATTCTGGAGGCATTGCGTGTTGCGTGGCAGAACTCAACGTTGCGCTTGACCTCGACACCAGAGCGAAGAAATGGAAATATAAATTTAAGTAAATATTTCATCTCCTCGAGTGGGAATCGAACTCACAACCACTCTGTTTTACAGTCACACATATTATTTAAAATATACAAATTATTAATTTATTAAAAAAAATAATTAATTGTAAAATTTTATATTCTCTACCTTTTTCCTGGGCCGGCTCGCCGGGTGCACCTTGCGTAGATTCAGACGTGTTATCTCCGCTCTCTGACGGCCCATCAGAGTCCTTATCGCCATCTGAAGCAGCCATAACAAGACGTTTATATAGAAACCAGGTCAATTACTTACAGTTTAATAATAAAAACAGCCAAGAATGCAAACAGCCCCATTCAAAACACTATAATGAAAGATAAACGCGTGAGCCGCACCGTGATACCAGCGTTTCAGGAATTCAAAACTAAACATTCTTGAACAGCTGTTATAACACAATGTCCATTATATCTGTATACTTATCGCACTCGATAATACATTCATATCGCTACAATTAGGGCAGCATAGTTCGTTAGAAGAGGCACCGGCGACATTTTAATGAGTGCAAACCAATTTAGATGGTTAAAATGAAAATGGAGGGCGGTCGGCGCGAGTGCGACGCGGCCGCGCTTGCAAGATGCTCGCCACAACTGTTGTAAACTGTGTTTGACGTGCAAATAAAGAAAAAAAATGTTTCATGACAGCGTCACACGCGAGCACCAAGGTTGAATATGTCTTGCTTAACAGGGACTACGAGAGGTTATCTTTTTTTTTTTAAGGTTATGTTATTGTTTACGTTGTTAAATGCCTTTGTAAAATTTTAAAAAAAATCACATTTATGCAAAATATTAATGATCTAAATCTAAATATATATGTAAATGAAAATCAATATTTATTTCATATCAACAGCTGCCAGTGACATTGGTAGAATTATAAATTACATAAGTAATTACGCATCGCTACACATTCAGCGGTGATAAGCTGAACTTTACCCACAAACATATGCCTTAGAAATGTTGACATTTACTATTTAAAGCCTTCGCAGACTTGTGATAATGTATTATATATAATTAAGAAAGTATATTTGAACATTTATTACATCAATGTCAGAAACATTTAATTTAAATAAACAACTTGAGTAAAAACAAGTGCTTATATTCAGTCTACAGTTTGCTCAATTACCGATAAATAATTAAAATACAGCAAAACATTAAAAACATTAATTCAAAACTAAAATTTTATTATGTACAACAGCTACGCAAAAAATAAAAAATAAAAGCTAAAATTTTGTTATTAAAAAGTAGGTATTTGTTATTAGAAGAGAGGTAATCAAGATTTGGTATACCTAAATTAACAAATGTTTTATTTCAAAAGAAAGTAATATAAAATTCAATGCAATGTTAAAATTATTGGCAAAGCATCAGCCTGAAGGTCAGTGGCGCAAGACATTTTCTCGTTAGAACTATTCGTCACGGTTTAAACTATCTTATATTGTAATTGTTGACTGATGAAGAGGGTCAGAAGTAGAGTTTGAGATACTGAAGTTTTGTATTGGAAATCTATTTTGGAACAAAATTAGAAATAATTAACCTTATGTGCATCGTAAATTGTAACGTATATTCCTTTACTTCGTGTTAGAGACATTACGACAGAACATTTAATTTCGATATTTCTTCAGGCGCTAAGAAAATATTCGTTTTAAATTTTTAAGTTTTTATGTTAATATTAAAAAAAATATTTAGTTAACTTAAATTTTGAGTGATTTTTTCTTAAAAATTTAGAAAGAAGTAAACAAGAAAATAATTGAAGTGAAAACTTCAATTACTTTTTTGTTAATTAATTGTAATGTGTGTTTTTTTTCCAATGAAGTTTAAAAACATAAGAAAATAAAAATAAAAGATTTGTTTTAGATATAACATTTCTTATGTCCTCTTTAGTATAGGTTCTATAATTTTATTTTATTTTTAGTTTGCAATTTGGTAATAAAAATGTACGTTTAAATGTGCACAAGTGCTTCAACTATTCCCCAAAAAGTAAAACTAAACATGAACCTTATGCTCAAATTAGTCTTAATAAACTTTTATGGCATTAGGTACGGGTTCAAATCTGTATGCACAAAGATTAGGTATCTACACTGAACCATGGCGTACATGTTATGTTATCACAATATAGACTTACCTTTCTTCTTATCGGGTACGAGCAGCGTTTGCCCAGGAAAGATGAACTGCGTGGCGAGTCGGTTAAGCTTCGTGAGTTCTGAAGGAGTCGTGTCGAAGCGGGCGGCGAGCGACGTGAGCGTGTCTCGATCGCGTACCTAGAAAACAAATTATTTAATTTATTTTAATCACTTTTTTAATCGACTTTTGTTAAAGGAGGAGGTTATCAATTCGATTTATTTTTTTTATGTTTGTTACCGCATAATTTTTGGCTGGGTGAATCGATATTGATGATTTTTATTTGACGAATAACTTAGTATCAATCGAAAGGATTTCAATGTTTCTTTTTTTATTGAAAAGGATACACTTCAAGAGTAGTTTGATGAGAGTTTAGTTAGGTTCTGATTATGGGATTCGGTTGAGGTCGGTTTTTTTAAAACATTTATTTAGAGCCTATAATGGCCCATGCACGGTTTAACGTAGTCACACCTTAATAGTAGCTAAAAATAATAATGATATTTATCCATTTGCTTAATATCGAGTTCGGACTCATAAATTGGTAAATTGAATGCTAAAATCCGTATTTATAAATCACTCTCAAGTATGAGATCGCTCTTGAGATGCTGTTTTCATTCATAGAAATGTAATTTCTGAGTGAAGACTTGAAAGCGGTTTATAAATACAGGCGTAAGATCTCCATTTCAACATTTTTTTTTGTTCAATTTTAACGAAAGCAAGATTAAGAAATATAATATAACTTATACTAAATGTTCGTCTATAAAAATTACATAATATATGCAGTTATCTTAAAATATATTCAAATGACATACCGTGTACGTCATAGTTTTAATGGGAGGCGGTGGAGGAAGTCTTTTGGCTTGCTCGTCGTCATCTGTAACAAAGAAATACGTATAAATAAATATAAAGAAGAAACGAAAGAAACCGAGAGAACATAAAGCAATACCAAACTTCAAAACACCTTTTCATAAAACGTAGGTATACATAAAAATTATGAAGGTACTATTAAAGAAATTTCAACCCTGACTTTTTATTATTTGCGAACAAAAATTAATGGTAGTATATTCAAATTGGTCTCATATTCGTTCACAGAGCATTTTAAACTTACTGATTGATTGACTTTATTCCTAGATACGTAAGCAACAAACAAAACAATTATGTACATAAATATGTTTTTATTATCAATTTAATGATATCTACGATGAGGCCAGTCGTGGCGCAGGGGCACAAAGTGTAACTGCAAAGTCGACTGATTGTGGGTTCGATTCCCACTCGAGGAAATGAAATATTTATTTACATTCATATTTTTTCATTTGTTCATTTCTTGCTCTGGTGTCGAGGCAATGAGCGGCGTTGAGTTTCGCCACTCAACACGCAATGCCTCCGAACCTTGTCGGAAAGTGTGTGTATGTGTGTGTGTGTGTGTGTGTGTGTCTTAGTACTAGGTTCCCTCTGCCTACCCTGTTGTGTGCGAGAAACAGCGTGAAGCTGATAAAAAAATAATGATATCTAGTAGTCATATCTCCTTTCTTCCCCAATCCAATAGAATAAGTTTTCCTATTATAGCTTATAGCTCCAGCTTCACGCTGTATCCCGCATGTAGCGGGAAGCTTAGTGTTAAGACACTCCGCTCTCCACTTATTTGATGTAAAAATACTAAACAAGAACTTGTTACCAGCATTTCATAATATGACAGATTCCATGGCGTTCTTACATGATCGATTAGAAATTCGATTTCTAAGCAATTAATACACGATCTGGACTAAAGGTCACGACATGATTTGGGACGCCCATTGCCAATGACGCAAAATCAATACTTCCAGTGATATTCAACGTTCACAGTTTAACCTAGTAAAATCTTTATACTATAAAAACATGAGTCGAGCAGCTTGCATATTTATACATAGATTTGTTAGTATTTGAATAGGTAACGATAAAAATTGCAGTATATTTTTAATCTCAAAAATTTACAAGTTTTAAGAGTGAATTTTGTACGATTTTTTATATATAATATTTTTTTTATTCACGCTTCAAGCTGAATAAAAAAATATTATATACATATACACCCATACATAGCGGGGTAGGCAGAGGAAACATAGTGTTAAGTGTCATTATAATAGTTTAGTGTGTATTTAAAATAATTCTAAATCTCTATATCTTATAAAATAAGAACGCATTTCGTCTCTGTCTGGCCTTTCTAAGCGATCTTCTTCTAAACCAACCAACGGATTTTGATGCGGTTTTCACCATTAGGTAGAATATTTCTCAGGGAAGGTTTATAAATAGATTATTATATGTATATTTTAATGTAATTTGACAAAAATATGATAAATGTGCATAAAGTCCTACCCGTTGAGAAACTTTCACGCATGCGCTGCTTTAATGGTAAGTCCTATATGAAAACAATGTACTAGAGTATTATTCCTCTTAATAAGATCTACAAAAAAGTCAGCGACAGCATATTCGTATCTTCTAAGGATAACATACAGTGAGCATATTTCTGTCTAAAAATAGTAATTTGAATATATTTTTTATTGTGAAGGATGTTTGTCCATAATGGTATCAATCCTTATCCTTTTAAATACTTTATTAATTTTCTACGTTAAACGAAGATAAAATTTGTCCTTTACACTAATTGGAAATTACGAATTGTTTTAGAGAAAAACGCATTTAATTGTTGACACATCGCGCCGGCTATAAACCGCAGATTTGGCTCATGTTTCGTTTATCCCTTACTCATAAAGCATATAAATAAGTATATTAGTTACGTTGGCCATTTAATGGAGATCATAACTGTCTTTTACTGTTTTTCATTTTAATAAGTACTTTAGAAGTTGTTACAATATCAAAAAACCTTTGCTGTGAAACGGCTCGCCACGCGCCATGCGTCTCCCCGCCTGCCTCTGTAGCGAAGTAGATTTAGATGCGTTTGTACGTATTGGATAATTAGAGTTTAATGTATTATTTCAGCGCGATATATTTAGTTTCATCTTTTTCATTAATAGAATAGTAGGTTGTCTTTTGTTTATCATTTCTTTCGTTTAAGTATCCTGTTGTTTATTTTGTTTACTCTTCTTCTGTTCTTTTATTATTATTTTTTTTACTTTTTTAAATATTTCCTTTTTTAATTTAATTATGCCACGAAAAAGTCGTTCATAGGTCGTAGAACAAGAAATGCAAATAAAAATCGTTTAAGTCTTACTAATGAAAGCGTAGAGGAGACGGAAATTAGATAGTAATTTAAATATATTTTCTTATTGTAAGGGATGTGTGTCAATAATGATATTAATCCTTATCCTATTAAATAAGTTATTAATTTTCTACGTTAAACAAAGATAAACTTTGCTCTTTACAATATTTCGAAATTACAAATAGTTTTAGAGAAAAGCTATATCGACTCATGTTTAACCCTTACTTTCAGTATATGTTCGTATATTCTTTCAGTATAGTTCGAGAAGTTATTCCTCTCACTTCTCCAGTCGCACATCGCACGAAGCGAGCAGTTTGGCAAGCGGGTATACCACTCTGGTTATACTACGCCGCAACAGCGATCAACCGAAAGGAGAGTGCAATAGTAGTCTTCTTCGTCGTAGCGCGCGTATTCGACCGCGTTGGCACCCGGGCCTACTTCATTAAGTGCTCAGAGCCGGCACCCTCCAGCAAGTCGCGCATGTCTTTGCCTCCCTGCCTCAGTGACAGGACATTTTGCGTGAGAGTTGGGAGTTCTAGGTCTAGCAGCGACTCGATCGCTGCCGTTGTTCCCCAGGGCAGCATTTTATCACCTGCTCTCTACGCACTATACACTGATGACATCACAACGCCCTAGCGAGTATCACTCAACGAGAAATCCTGCAGGTGGTCCAGAACCTCATCCTCCGTCGAGTGAGGTGAAGTGAGGAACACCACGCATCATCGCAACATAAAAATAGAAAGCCTGGAGGTACACACTGGCCGTCTCGCGTCCAACGCATTCCGCTACGCCAATGTATCACCTGCACCTAAGGAGCAGCACTCCGTGGCGTACCCGGCCGCCCGAGGTCAGACGTAAGACTACTTCCGAGGGACTTTCTATTCTTCTCCAAATCCGACTCATGAGACTTGCATTAAACCTTGGTCGTTTAAGATGGGCCTCCCTCAGGAAACCGAGGGTCTCTCCTGACTGAGTTGACCGCCTAGATGGCATTCGATAATCCTTCCAATTTCATACTGTGTCAACGTCCAGATGTCGTTCGGAGCTACTACGGAGATGGACGAGAGAATGCTTCAATTCTGCGCCTGGCTCTATAGTAAAGTTAATTTAGAAGCGATTGCACGTATTTTAGAGTTATCCAATAATTATAATGTATTTCAACGCGACATAGTTGGTTACATCTTTCGTTTAAGTATTTTTGGGTAAGAGAATAAAAGGTAGTCTGTTGTTTATAATTTCTTTCGTTAAAGTTTTCTGTTGTTTGTGTCATTTGTTTAAGTGTGTTTTTTTAAACAATTGGAACATCCTTATTGGAACTACGAAAATGCGGGTTGCATTAAGGTTTAAATAATTTTCACATTAGTAATCTTAAGTGTTTTGCAAACATAGGTACATTACATGAATAATTCAGTAGTTAAAGCGGGCGAAGCCGCGAGCGGGTCGCTAGTTTAAATATATAAAGTATTCAAATGTCTGTTTAAATAATTATGTTATTAAGTGTAGACATATATATATATATATATATATATATATATATATATATATATATATATATATATATATATATATATATATATATATATATATATATATATATATATATATATATATAGTTTTAGTACTAAGATACCATAGTTGTCAGTTAAAATAAAAATTTATAAAAATAATGTAAAGATAGACATAATCATTTCTTATGTTTGATATTAATTGTGTATATAAATAATACTGTAATATAGGTATAAATTAAAAAATATATAGTAATAAGGAAATTAGATATAATAATAAGATAAACACGGTACTCTGTGTTTTTAATGGTGTAATACTAAAATAAAAAACCCTAGTGTTAAAACACTCCGATTAAGACACTTCCGGTCCTCACATTCTAGCGAATTCTGGGGCACTGCGTGTTGAGTGGCGGACCTCATCGCCGCATTTTGCCTGGTACGCAGAGCAAGGAAATGATAATATTAAATACATATTTCATTCCTCCAGATGGGAACCGAATCTACAACTCTCGCGTTGCAAGCACGCTTGTGCCCCAGTGACACAACGGCCTTAAAATCAGCTGACACTAGCTTTTTTATTATAAAAATAGACGTATGTTTTTTGAATTAACTACATACATATTAAGAACTACAAACAGTTACAGTTTTATTTAATTCGTAATAAATTGATTAAAAGTTTTAATGAAATCTCATCTCTCTTTTCCCGTGAGTGGACTTGGCTCCGCTGCTATATGGGTCCATTTGTTTAATGAAGTAACTCGTTTGCTTAACTACCTATTCCCAAAGTGTCTTGTCGTACAGATTTTTTTCGTAGAAAATAATTATAAAAAAAGTTTTGAGGCCAGTCGGTGGCGCGGTGGCACAAGTGTGCGACTGTAAAGGCCATGGGTTGTGAGTTCGATCCCACTCGAGGAAAACTATTAAATATATTTATTTTCTCGCCCCGATAACGACCTCGCTCTACAAGTAACGCCTCAAAAAAAATGTAAAATGGTGTTTTAATTTTCTTAACACTAGGTTCCTGTAGGTACCCTGCTATATACGGGATACAGTGTGAAGTTAAAAAAAGCTTGTTCAATTTACAGGATAGATTAAATAAGATGGGTACCTCATACATGTGCTTACGGTTGTATGCAATTATGAAGGCAAAATAATAATGTAATAAGAAAAAAGCATTTTTTTTTGTTGGCCACAAGGACACTGTGTTGAGGGACAAACAATTTTGAGGTATTTTTTAATATGTTAGTAAATGATAAGACATAAAAAAACTACATAAATAATAATAGCGTAAACTAACTTTCTTTGTCTTAATGGAAATGGATCTAAACACAGAGATAGTAAAAATTTTAAGAAAATCTAAATGTATTTGACAGTACAAAAAAAGCTCTTTAATGTAGACTAATGTCCAACCAAAACAGACCAGAACAGTGTCAAAATATCAACGTCAGTAAATATGAAAAAAAAAAATAATTGCTGTGAATATCACACGCTTACGAATAAACATAAAACGTGGAGTCAGCTCATACGTAATCATACTGAAAATATCAAAATCTGAAACTGACCAAAAATATAAAGTACCTACGTATTTATTTATAATCATACGTTCGCACATAATTTTCCTTATGACATCGGTCCTAAATTCCAACACTCAAATAAACTCCTTAGTCACTAACGGACGGACTCATAAATCACCATTGAAATACATCGCAATAATTATATCGGGCATCCTGAAATTTAAATTATAAATAAACAAGCTCCAGATTGAAATAAATATACAGGATTTTCGTATATACACTAAACCCGGATGCCGTTTTATCACCAATATAAATGGATGTCTATTAGTAAGAAGTGTTGTTTATCCAATCTTTGTAAGATTTGTGTAAAATACAGATCTGCATAATTTGTAATGGCAGAATAAATACTATTTTTTTTAAGGAGAAAGGAGAATATATTCGTATAGGTATTTAAAGAATTAAGCGATTGCTGTACAACGGTTCTGTGCGTACGTGTCAAGAGGCACTTGCGCTCTAAAGGTATACATACAGTAAATAAATAAAAAATCACCATCATACGTCAATATTCTTCCCACCATAGTAGAGTAGGGTTTGTATTTTAACACGACCGTCGTGGGCTTCGTTTAATAAGCTTCACGCTGTATCCCGCACACTACAGAGTAGGGAAAAGGAACCTAGTGTTAAGACACTCCGTTCCCCACTTTCTGCCGAATTCTGGAGGCATTGCGTGTTGAGTGACAGAACTCAAAGGGCTACGTTACACTCTTGAATTATATTTAAATTATTGTCACTTCCCTGGTCTTATAAAACAAACGCGCTACGAAGCTTACATAAAGTAGATATATTTTTTAGCCGACTTCTGTAAGGAGGAGGTTATCAATTTGACTGTATTTTTGTTTGTTACCTCAAAACTTTTGACTGGGTGAAACTATTTTGATGATTCTTTATTTGAAAGCTATTACTCCTCGGGACTACCATTTTAATTTGGTCCATTTCTGACAATGATATCCATGAGAAAATCATATAAGTCTTTAATTTCGTAAGTGTGCCACAAAAAGATGAATAACTCATTACCACACTAACTGATTTCAATGTTTTTTTTTATTCGAAAGATATACTTCAAGGGTTGTTTGATGAAAGTTTGGTTAGGCTCCGTTCAAAATTGGGGAAGTTGTTTTTTTTTTTGTAAAAAAATCATAATTATTACATTAAAATTTACCTCTATTTACAGCATCAAATCTTCCTTCCACTTTAGAGCGAAGTGATTCCAAGTCAAAGGGGGCCGCGAAGCCATGGTCCACAGAGCGACTTTTCGACCTGAAATATTGAAAAATTATATTACACGCAGAGCTCAATACTCATAACTAAGCACAAAGTAAATTTTTAAAAGTTTTTTTTTATATTAATATCACATTTCTATCAGATCAACGATTTCCTGGCTTCGAAATCAATGTCGTCGTAAGGAAAAATATTAAGATAAACATTTATTTATTTAAATATTTTTATTTACTATAATTAACCATATTATGTACTTATTATATTTCAATAAAAATTGTGAGTTGATATTATTATACATATTATATTACACTTTTATATCCTTATTACATACGTATATTATTAGATCTCACATCGTCCTAATATAAATGCATATTTATAATAATTATTATCCATATATATAACCTAGGTAAGGTTTCTTATATCTATGTAGGCCTTTATCCTAGGTACTAGTACAAATTGCAACAGAACAATGACAGATGTGAACAGAATAAAAATCACACGAATCGAAACAAACAGTGAAGTAGGTACTAAGAGCCAGACACTTCAACTTAAATAAAAATCATTTAGTTTCACGCTGTATCCCACACAAACAGCAGGGTAGGCAGAGGGAACCTAGTGTTAAGACACTCCGTTCCCCACTTTCTGCCGGATTCTGGAGGCATTGCATGTTGAGTGACAGGACTCAACGCCGCGCTTTGCCTCGACCCCAGAGCGAAGAAATGGAAATATAAATTTAAGTAAATATTTCATCTCCTCGAGTGGGGATCGTACCCGCAACCAGTCGGTTTTACAGTCACACTTTGTGCCCCTGCGCCACGACTGGCCTCTAAACTTCAACTTTGACGGCCATTTTAACGTACGCAAATTGCGAAAATTCCAAAAAAAAACCCGTCTGTCCGTACATTTAATTGGCAAGTGATGACATTAGACGCCCTAAATAACTTTCCAGATCTGTTTTAACATATACAACCGGGATCAATCAGCGTGTCGCGAGTTTATCTTAATTTATCGTCTTTTCAACGATTCGTACTTTCAGTATGGACACGTGATGACATACGATATGAATATAGTAGATTGGTAATTTATTTTAGTATCGAGTGATAAGTAAATAACATGAATAATGTAATGTACATATAAATTAATAATTCTAAAAACAGATTATTACACATACATATGTTTTAAATGAACGAGTTATGATTATGTACAAAAATACAGTATTTCCTGTTTGCATTGAACGTTTCCTCCAGATTTTTCCATACTTTCATACGTGATCTTACTTATTATATAGGAAGCGCAGAAAAAAAAAGCTTATAAAAAAAACTATCTTACTTCTTGCTTATTAAAAACTATCTTTATAATTTAAAAAATATATATATACAGGAATTTCTATATTTTACCTTTTGTAGGACTGGTCGATGCTTTCGGCACTCCTGGATAGCTGCTGTGAGGCGCGTCTAGACCTGCATGCAACACAATACTCGCTAGCACAGGCTATGCATGCAAATAAATGTTAAAGAGACAAATTTCACAAAATTATATTTTTTTTAAATATTTTATATATTTGTGAAATTTGTCTAAATAACTATATAAAGGATTTTGCATTAGCAATATCTACAAAATTCTGCTTTACTTATGAGTTTCTGAAATAATATTTGATAATCCAATGCGTAAAATCCTTATTTAGCGTAAAATGACGACAAAAAAATAATAAAAATAAAAATAATGAAATCTGTGACAAAACTATTAAAAAAAATCACATATATAATTTCATGCGATGCAGATAATTTAAAACTGGCATGCACTATAATTTTTTTTTATATATATATCTTGACTATAAATACTTAATTATTGACGCTTACTTATTATTGAGAACATTTATAATTTAATTAAATTATATATGTTGTGTGTATGACATTAAAAAATGAAATGAAATAATGTTATACTTAACTGGATGCCATTTACTTAACATTAAAACTAAAATGCTTTTTATTACCTAAAGGCAGTATTAAGCATACAAAAGAATAAAACACAACGGTAGCGCTGTTCAAATGTAGAGCTACTACAGTAATTAAAAACATAGTGAGAGCTGATTAGACTTGGATGAAAAAATTCCAATGTTAAAATGTTTGCTTATTTATTATAAAATTGGTAAAAAAAATCTAATTAATAATTATTAACAAGAAACATAATATTCGAAATTGATTAAGCAGAAATATTAATTATTTATGTACGAAAAACATATGTACATACATACATGTGCTACTACATAATAAATAAATCAGAGGCAATTAAAATTACAAAATTGTTCACAAATCAATATTTTAGCAATACAACTCGGTAAGAGTTATAAAAAATAGATTAAAAAAAATTTTAGTATTACCAATTAGTTTTGAAATATTCCAATATGATCGACATGAATGTTTTCTCACAACTGCACTTTACAAATCTAAAATTTATAATAGAGACAGTATAATAAATACTATTTAATCAGCGATAAGTGAACAACATCTAAGCTGAAATAACTAAAGTTGGTTATTATATAAATGTCTCGTGAACGGTTTAACTGGAACTCGACCCTTGAGGGATAAGAAGCCAGATACGAGTGGTCCGCGCCATTTCATTTAATCTTCGCTATATGGTTTAAGTGAGCGTGCGCTAAGAGATCTCGGTAGAGTGGGCTCGCCGGAGCTAATCGCCGAGTGGAGGATGGAGGGCCCGTCCTTGACACCGACCGGGCTCGCACTTCTATATTTACAAACATCGGTACGTCTGCTTCGCCTTGATTAAATTGTGAATGCCAGTTAATGTTGTTTGTTACTACTGTGTCAAGAAACGTTGCAATCGATCATTCCATATACATAATATAGTTTTTGCATAGGTTGATCAGACATTATCACCAGTAAGTTAAAAATGCTGATATTTGATCAATACCAATTCTTTTTTTTTAGCGTCACGCTGTACCCCACACACCAGGGTAACCATAGGGAACCTAGTGTTAAAACCTTCGACTAATTCTGGAGACATTGTGTGTTGAGTGGCGGGACAGAATACCGCGCTTTGCCTCAGCAACAGAGCGAGGCAATGAAAATATTAAACATTTCATTTCCTGGAGTGGGAATTTTACCCACAACCTGTCGCTTTTACCGCCGCATGGTTGTGTTCCTATGCCACTACTGGTCTAGTATTTATTAATTAATCATCCCATACACCTGAGGCCAGTCGTGGCGCAGGGGCACAAAGTGTGACTGTGAAACCGATTGGTTGTGGGTTCGATCCCCTCTCGAGGAGATGAAATATTTACTTAAATTTATATTTCCATTTCTTCTCTGGTGTCGAGGCAAAGCGCCACGTTGGGTTCTGCCACTCAACACGCAATGCCTCCTGAATTCGGCAGAAAGTGGGGAACTGAGTGTCATAACACTAGATTCCCTCTGCCTACTCTGCTGTGTGCGGGATACAGCGTAAAACTGATTTATTTATTTTTTTATTCCATAAACCTATGCATTTTGCATGTCCATCAAATTAAACCAAAACGTTAAAAATGCTGATATGTGATCACTATCAATTCAATTCACTTTTATATAACAAACTGAATTGATTAGCAAAAGATATAATAAAAAAAATATATAAAAGTATGGTATGGTATGGTAAAGGTGGAAGTGAGTGCAACGTAAGCTGTTGATATTATTACACAGTCCACTTCACTTGTTTTCCTTTCGTCGTAACTTTCGTATTCATCGCATACCCGACTGAGGAACCAGTTCTGTGGCGTTCCTACTATAGATAGAGTTTAATCTAAATATGTTTGTAAAATACATAAGCTTACAGCTTTAAGCTTATAACTTGAGTCATGTAAATAGGCGATAATAGTTCAATAATATTTTAATAAAAACAAACGTACAAATATATAGTCACTAGCAACGCACCTGCGGCTTCGTCCGCTTTAACTTACATTATATGTATTATATGGAAATTATACAAACTACTTACATAAATTATAGCCTTTATGTTATTTTGTTGTATAAGCTTCATTACTGTAATATTTATTCAAAATTCGTTCAATAGTTTTTGCATGAAAATGGAACAAACATCCATCCTCACAAACTTTTTTTATAATATTATAGAAGAATAGGATAGGATAATTATATAAATTAACTGACAATAAATCCTTATTCTAAAAAAACAGCGCCACCGCACGTCCGCACGTTCATCCGTCCGTCTGTTTGTCTTTCTGTCTGTCAAGAGTCTTTATCTCAGGAACGCTTTCTGATATCGAGTTGAAATTCAAACCGTATACTCAAATCTACGGTCCCTTGATTTCCTGGATAAATCATATTTATACATATACTTAGGAAAAAGATATGGCCGTGTATACCGCAAAAAAAGTGTATTTCAACACTATAAAGAGAATCAAAATTAATAGAGTACTTCTGATTGATCTAGAATTATGAAATTTGGCAGCTAGAATCTGCAGGTAGTTCAGGAAAAAATCAAAAAGTATTCATTTGTGATTAAATTCTAAAAAATAGTAGCCTTAAAAGGGGAGCAAAATTTGGAATTAAATCCGCTAGTTCAAATGAGGATGAAAAGAAATTAAAGCTAAGCTTGATTTTCAGAAAAAGCCCGAGACCCCCAATTTTTATACGGAACCCTCAGTGAGTGAGACCGACTCGCGCTTGTCCGGATTTTTTTTAATTACAAATGCTTCTTATTATCCTTACACGTTATATAGGGTAATAGGGTTTCTCATGACAATTAATAATTAAGATTTCCCACTAAGTTACACATTGTGAAACAATCGACGTCCCATGATAATAACAATCCAATCAATTGCACGCTATACATATCAAATAGATAAAATAACTGATACAACAAATCTTGCATTATAAGGTGTATCGTAGAATACATATCCTAAAGTACGGAATTATAACAAATATTAATTTTTATTTATATTTGTTATAATTCCTTTTCATTCGTTCATTATGTTGACTGTTTTCATTTTAAGTGGGATATTTTAATCTAATTTTTTCTTTGTATTTAAAGTGTGAAAATATTTTATTTTATTCATATTGACATTAACATTATTTTACACTTATAATTTTACTTTTTCACACTTGAACGAATGCTTCAATGATGCGCTTTAGAGAGAGAGAGAGAGAGAGTGACCGGACCGAGTAATTTGAAACGTGATATTAATCCATGTTATTGTTTGCATGAACTTACTGTACAATTAAAATACATAAATTACTGAGTTGCAGAACTCAACGCTGGTGATTATGCCGTGGTACCATAACGAAGAAAATTTTAATAAACAAATGATTCTCCCGACTGGGAATCAAACTCACAACCTCCGCGTTAAAATCACACGCCAGTGCCCCTGCACCACGACGACCTCACATATATTTGTCATGATAATACATTTATGTGGATACGGAAATGTGGATATCTAGTAACCTACAGAAAACCGAGGTCAATGGACTAAAGTTATTATGAAACCACCTACGCGCACAAACGCACGCACGCGTCGGTCGATCACAATATTATACTATTGCACAACAAATTTGTCATACAAAAGGGGATAACCGTTTGTTTAGATGTCTCTATCTATGAAACAGCGCAGAAGTGAGAAAAAATATTGACCAATATTTATTTTATCTGGTTTAACTTACACATAAATATATTTTTTATACATATATTTAAAAAAAAAAAAAAAAATCAGCTTCACGCTGTATCCCGTACACAGCAGGGTAGGCAGAGGGAACCTAGTGTTAAGACACTCCGTTCCCCACTTTCTGCCGAATTCGAGGCATTGCGTGTTGAGTGGCAGAAATCAACGCCGTGACTTTAAAAACAACAGTATACGGGTTCAATTCCCACTTATAACGCAACAACTCGAGAGTTTACGGAAAGTGGGAAACACAAGCGTATTAACACTAGATTCCCAGCTTTCCTCTGCCTAACTTGACAGATGCGGGATACAGCGTGAAGCTAAAACGAATATATATTTTAAAAAATATAGACTTGCGTACAAAGACAAAGTAACGCTTTTTATGCTAACATATAAAAGTATATTGAGCTTATAAATAGGTCAAGTTTGATGTTTACACGATGTAGCGTTGAAATTATATTAGCGTACTGTATGCCAACTTACTATTAATAAAAGAAATATTTTGCTATCACTACCGTTAACCGCTGAACCAAAGAAGCGCCTGTAATTCAGAGACAGATGCTTCCTACTAATTCTTGTAATTTTGATGAACATTTTATACCTAAATAAAATAGTCACTTTTTAAAACGAAAAATTGGTGCAAATACGTAAAAGAAATCCATATAAAAATATGTATAAAAACCACACATTCTAACATTATTTATATGTATAAATAATAAACACCGAGGTTACTTGTGTTGCGTCGTGGTGGTTGACCCTAATGGCAATGCAAGCCTTATAATTCACTATCATTTTATGAAAACAAAGCAATATACGACTGCTGTCCTACATTCAATTCTACTTAGGGCGGTGCAATGGATTTATTGTGATGCCGTTCATATTCTCTTTGTTGTAAATATTAAGTAAATGTGTTCTATATTATGCATACACAATTACTCTCAGTGCCAAATAGGTCTTTCTAGTTCAAAGATATTATCGTTATAATGCAATATTATTATATGTAAGAGGTGGTTTTGATTAGTTCATTTGTTAAGATGAAATAATATAAAGTTAAGAGGAAAAAAATATTAAACCAGAAATGAGTAACCAGTTTTTCGATTGGCTTGGGATTTGCCGCGTGTTTGCTACGTTGTGGGGTTTTACAGGACTGATCTTAATTTAAATTACATTTTACGGATTTACTGTACGTCTTTATTAAAAAAAATGTATACCTAGATCACTTTAAAAGTTAAAGATATAATTATATTTATCATAAAATTATTTAATTTGAGACGGCTAATGTGTTCAATTCGACTGATTAAAAATGATTTTGCATTTATCTGATATGTAACCTATATCTGCACCATTCATCTACGTATAAATTATTATTTGTTGCGAACATTTTACAAAGAAATATGTTTGTATTAGATTAATAATATTAAAGAAAAACACAGCTACGTTACTCAATTGGTGACTTTAAGTAACTCTAGAAAATAGTTACAATTTTCGAAATACGAATCAAACGACAATATCATTGGTGGTACAGTGGTTTTTTTTTTAGTGAACTTTATTGCTGTTGACCTGGACTGGTCTTGACAGCGTCACCGGGTGGTGAGGAGTGAGAGTAGCTCGCCCTGGGAGAAAACGTACAAGCTTTGATGGACTTGCTGGCTGAAGAGTTGGCGATCGCAGGGGAAAAGCGGTATCCTTTCAAAACAAACAAACGGGTATTAAAAACACTGTAAAACCGTGATATCGGTTGCAGTTAATAAACGTTTCATGGCCCATTATATTGAATGCCACGGACAAATGTCGTGAGGTGCGCATTCAACTGTACGCCGCCTGCTAATTGCGGTGTTTCTCAATTAGCCCGGCGCCACAACGAGCGCAATTCGGAGGAAATGGGCATCATCTAACACACGGAGCCACATCGAAATAGTTCGTTTTTAAAAAAAAACATGGTTTTCATCATAAAAGCAGTATTTGATAGAAAGTTTGAGGGGATCGCGGTGCATGGGCACAAGCTGTGATTGTAACTCGAAGGTTGTGGGTTCGAATCCCGCTCGAGGGAATGAATTATTATTTATTAATATTTCTTCGCTCTGATATCAAGGCAAAAGCTTAGCGCGTAGTTCCGCCACTAAACACGCAATGCCTCGAAAAATTCGGCGGAAAATGGGGAACGGAGTGTCTTAACACTACGTACCCTCTATCTATCCTGCTGTGTGCGGGGTTCGTACAGCGTGAAGCTGATTTTTGATAGAAAGTCAACCAGTGCGCAGCGTCGATCGCGCTCAAGGCAAATTAATTTGCAATAAAAATAAATATGAGTGCGTTGCTGACTTCATAGACGTTGTACTTGTAAGTGGAGAATGCGGCCGTCCTTGCGTAACCGCATTGTCACAACACTACACTGTGCATCGCCACGTGGATTTACTTCTAGATCCGTTTGTTTTGGTTAACAAAGATAAAAGCCTTAGGGCCAGTTACGAATAAACTTTCAGGATGAAAATATAAAATAATTATTTCTTATATTTTGAAGAATAATTTTCTTATTAAAGAACGATAATAGTAAATAACAATAACAGTTTTTAAATTACCAATAAGTATGTAAAAATTAAATGCATGTGTCAAATGTGTATCTAAGTGCTACATATTGCTGTTCGAGACTTGTGAAACTAAAAATTATAGCTTGTCTAGCAGATATAGCTGTCCGGGACTTTATCAGCAGTGGTGAAACTGGCCCTTATCGACATAATTAATGATAACTTATTAGTAATATTTTGTGACACATTGCCAACAAATATTGCAAACTTGTAGCTAAATAATATTTGTCAATATGTAGAATCACGATTCACAAACATAGTGACATAAGCTCAACATTAAATGAACGTTGTATTTAAAAAATTTTTTGTTAAAACTAGCTGCGGAATTCTATGAAGGCCATTAAAAAAGAAATAGTAACATTTTAATAACATTTCTTTAAGATAATTCTGAACAATCTATTAATTAATAAATGCAAATTGTTTAAGTAAGATATACACATGATGCATAAATCTTTTTTTGTATGTCATAAAACTAAATAACGTTTGACTAAATTGTCAAAACATACGAAGCCAGAGAGAATATTTAGAAATCCTAGATTAACGTCCGGAAAAGTACATATATTGTTAAAAACTAATTTAACAAACCGAAATACGGTCTACTACTACCTATTTGGACCCATTGCTCAAGGAAAACCTAGAAAAGCCAATAAAATCGCTAAGATCCATACTCAAACTGCATCAAATAAGTAAAGACTTTAAAAAAATAAATTTATCTTACAATATGTGATCACAAACCAGTTAATCGTGAGTTATACTTACTTGCTAAGTTGCATCAAAAGGTTTGAATGACCTACTTGCGAGAGAACATTTTAAATTACGGTTCTTAAATTGGATTTAAGAGATTATTAATGAAATGAAAATAAAAAGCACGAGATTTCTATATAAATATAAACATTAAATGTAGACAATAAAGCATACTGAACAAATTTACTGCTATAAAGAATTCTTTACGGAAAAGTTTAACATACAATTGAGACAAAAAACTATGTTTATATATTTATATATGTTAATGTTTTGAGACCAATCGTAGCGCAGGGGCACAAAGTGTGACTGTAAAATCGACTAGTTGTGGGTTCGATCCCCACTCGAGGAGATGAAATATTTATTTAAAATTTATATTTCCATTTCTTCGCTCTGGTGTCAAGGCAAAGCGCGGCGTTGAGTTCTGCCACTCAACACGCAATGCCTCCAGAATTCGGCAGAAAGTGGGTAACGGAGTGTCTTAACACTAGGTTCCCTCTGCCTACCCTGCTGTGTGCGGGATACAGCGTGAAGCTGATTTGATTTTTGTTAATGTTTTGCCCTATGTTGAACGATTTAGTAGCGTCGTGGGCACAATTTGGCGTCGCGTCGCGTCGCGTCGTCTTGGTTATTTGGCCGGTATCCAATATTATAAAAAACATTGTATTTTCAAAATAGCGCAACCATGTTTTTAATCTTCCAAAACAAACAGTGGGTGAGAAAGACGAATGCGTCAAATTGTGTACAAAAATAATACGTGATATAAAAGTGACAAAAGCGTTACAACAAGGGAATACAGAACAGTATTAAATTGTCGAGATTTCTTGTCAAGTAGGCTCTTCTACGCATATACTATACATACGTGTACGTGAGCCTCATATCCATTGTTAAATTTATTATTAAAAATATCTCGTAAATCTACGAAATGATTTATTTGAAATAATAGAAATTATATATTTATGTGTTAGTTTATACTAAGGCAAAATAATATATTTTGAAAACTTATAAAAAATTGAACGAAGAGGGATTCGAACCCGCGTCTTTTGGAAACAGTCCAAGCGCATTGACCACTAAGCCAGACGTTCTTATAAGCTACGTCGATTTTTTTATACGTTCGTTATAATTTGTTTGTGTTGTTAGGTTTTCTGTAAAAATGATTTTTACAAATTTCCACAACCCAAGCATAAGGATTTTTTTCTTTTAGAAAATTCTGCAATAAAAATATTAACGTAGCGGGACTCAAACCCGCGCCTTTTTGAAGCCGTCCAAGCTCAATAACCACTAGCAGAGGTTATTAAACTTCCATAATAAATGTGTGTGTGCTACTCACAAAACATTTCAAATATAAAATTACTCCTCAACAGCACTTGATTACAATGTTTACGATTAAAATGAGTCACCAATGAAAGAGATTTGGCTTAAGTACATCATATTGGCAGACAGCCCAGATTAGTAGTACCTATAATATAATCAAGTTTTCTATACTATTTATATAATTATGTTATAATATTACCGTTGTTTGTGTTGTTATTTAACATGACATTATTAACAAAACCACAAAATCAGCGATATCAGTTTTACAAAACATATTGAATTAAAATGAACGACATAAGGTGCTATGAATCAATAATATAACGACAGCCGCTTAAATTAATGTCAGTGCTGCTTACATTACTGAATATGATTACCGTACGATATGCGAGTTGTTATTTATTTGATAGTATATATATAGATTTTGCAATAATGAAAAATTATTAATCCAAATTACGATATATGTACGAGGCCAGTCGTGGCACAAGGTCGGAAATTGTGTCTGTAAACGCGACAGGTTGTGGGTTCGATTCACACTCGATGAAAATAAAATAATATTTAAAATTTTAATTTCATCGATCTGGTATGGAGACATAGCGCATTCGGTGGAAAATGGGAAACGAAGTGTCTTACACTAGGTTCCCTCTATCTAATCTGCTGTGTGCTGGATACAGCGTGACGCAAAAAAAAACTATATACAAAAATATGTAAATACACCCGTATAAACTACTATCCATAAATATGTAATAAACAAATATAATAAATCAGTGTAAAAACAAAATTTATTTATATGATACATACATATTTAATAATAGTAATAACAGGAAATACAAAAATGACTTCCTGTAACTAATATTTACTTTACACTTAATAAAAGTAATTAGATCAAATCGGAAATAAAAAATTTGCATTCGATGAGTGTGATAAGTGTAATTAAATATTATATTTATTACATGTAAATGTTTAAATATTTTTATTTAATTAGATTTTTTTTTAAGTTATTTGCTATGTTCTAAATTCCTGTGAGCAGCTGAGGTCTGAGACATGTCGAGCAGCAAGTGGTTGCAGCACAAAGGAAACTAAGGTGAATGTACGATTGCGGAAAGAAACTCCGAGGCCATGCTACGAATGATGAAACAGTTTAGTCCCATGACGTGTCACGGATACCGCTAGCTACCTACAGGTACTAATCATATTAAGCTATATTCTATATAATCATTTTATACTAGCGACCCGTTCGCGGCTTCGCCCGCTTGAACTACATAATTAATCTACTAATCTGCGTTACGTCGTTTTCGAATAATAATATTATCACTTTAAAAACAAGATCTATACCTATATTTAAAAGTAAAGTTTTAACTATAATGTCGAACAATATTTTTTAAAATGGTATAACTGTTTTATTTATAAATCTATTGGAATAAAACAAACACAAAATGTTACGGGAAGCTTGCCAAAATACATTAGTAAAAACTACAACTAAATGCATCAAGTTAATACTGAGATTAATGTGAACGGACAAACAGATAAATATTTTAAAATTCATTGTTTTTGATTCTATGACGTTATTAAAAGGCATGCACAGATTATATTAAAAATAAGTATAGATTTGCAATCCGGATATTAGCGTCTATAATAATGATATATCTTAAAAGTATATTTTGTTGCGGAACTAATATAAGTGGGCAGTAGAGGTCCATGTAAATTACTACTAAAACTTTACCTGGTCATGATAAGGCATTGACCTTGCTTTATTTGATTAGTTCGATGTCAGTCTTTACGCAAATATTATAAACGAAAGAAGGAAGTTATAGAACAACGTGCTTTTTAATTTAAGTGGATAAAAAATATTTGTGATAACAAAAATCACGACTGCATAAAACTAAAAAGAAAATAAACAAGCCCCATAGTTTATTAGGATTAAGGAACAGGAACCCCGCATAATTTAAAGTGGTCCCGACTGTTAATCCTAATATGAATCTAACGATACCTCAATCGCCTAAATCCGTTCAGCGGTTCTGGAGATATGAGGTAATAAAGAATATTACATACATATATACATACATACAAGATACGCGCGAAAATCATAACCCTTCCTTGGCAGTCGGGAAAAAAGTTCGAATAATTATTATAAATACTAATTATTATATAGAGATCTTCATCGATAGCCAAACAGTATTATGTTATTATTTCTCTTACTGCAATATATTTGGAAAACAAAAACACAATTTGTACGGAAGAAGATATTTGTAAGTTTCTATGTATGTATCCATTAAGAAATTATTTTCTTTCTGTGTTGAGCAATTAGATTTATATATTATAAGTAATTCATAACTCCGTTACGATTAAGTTCATGATACTGAATTAATAAACATTTTATTTTTTATCAGCTTCACGCTGTATCCCGCAGCAGGGTAGGCAACGGGAACCTAGTGTTAAGACGCTCAGTTCCCCATCAATAAATATGATGGCCTAAATTTCAAAATTTAAGTATAATAAAGTTTATGTAATATTTTTTTTATAAAAATAAAATAATTAAAATAGGTATATAAATTAAAATAAATAAGTGATGAATCTCATACTATAAACCTGCTAAAGGTATATTATCAACACGTTATTATGTAGTTATATATTTCATTACATAATGAATCTTGTATGATTTTACTGACCTTTTAGTAACAGTTAAAGAGAATTACAGTAAAAAAAGTACTTAACCTGAATATATTGGTATAAGTGAAGCGCAAATCAATAAAGTAGTTAATATCGATATTTTTGGGACTTAAATAATAGTTAAAGAATAATTCGTTTTACTAATAACGATGAAACAGAAGTGCATGTGTGTGCGTCACAACAGGAACACGTAGAAAATGTGTAAAAATTACGTAGAAAATCAATGACGATATAAAATGTTATTCATTCATTGCAGATTTCCTTAAATGAAATTACAACATTAAGTAATACATTCATATATTGAAATATTTCCTTATCGACTACGGATATAAAGAAACATTCTCAAATACCGCGTCACGCTGTATCCCGCACACAGCAGGTAGACAGAGGGTGCCTAGTGTTAATCACTTCAGTCCCCGTTTTCCGCAAAATTCTGGAGTTTGCGTGTTAAATAGCGGAATTCAACGCCGCGCTTCGCCTCAACACCAGAGCCATGAATTGAAAATTATCAATATTTATTTTCCTGGAGTGGAAATCGAACCCACAACCTCTCGTGTTTACAGTTACACTTTGCGCTGCCTACGCCATGACTGGTTTCAAAAAACAAATTGTTTAATATAAAAGAAACAAACCATAAAAGCCTGTCTACGTAAAATCAGATAGCGTTTAAAGATAATTAAAGCATAAATTTGTCAAATGTGCACACATGTTCTCTTTGCTTAACAACCGCAAGGGATCACGGAATTTTTCAACTTTTGTTATCATTTTTATTACATAGTTTATAATTATGTACAGAAGCAATCTATATTATGATTGATTAATAAAAGTTGGTGAATTTAATGTTTTGTTAGATTATTGGTATTTTGAATTTGTGGATATTTTTATTTGTACAAAATTTAAGATTTATTGTCCAATTCTGAAAGTACTATAGAGATTGAGAGTGCTAATAATAAGAGCTAAGTAGTAAGTAGGTCAAGGAAATCCAGTGTCAATGGTGCTATATTTCCATTCTAATGCCATACACACGATTACAATGTAAAAATCTATCAAACGTATATCATTTAAAATATTTAGTACTGACAGAAAAAAAAATAAAAAAACGCAAAGTTATTACAAAACAACAACAATGCCTTAACAATACCTGTGCTTTAGCATATTGTCTGGGACGAAAACGTTCCACCAAGAAGGCCTTTTTTGGCGTATGTACGATGGTGCCTCGCCCTCTTCATCAGTGTCGTTTCCTCCAGATTTTCGCCTCTTTTTTCGTTCCAATTGTAAACGCGCTGCCCATGAACGCCTTCGTCCCTTATCGCTAGGTCCGAAACCGTCGCTTCCGACGGAAACGGCCAGAGATGCTCGTCGGGGTGGTACCTCTATTGGGGGGCCATCAAACTCGGTTAATTTCCTATAACGCTCAGCAAAGGTAGCATCAGAGGCTCTTCTTCCATTGGAAGCGGAAGGAGAAGGTATATTGACAACGGTAGTATCAACATAGGACTCCTCGTCGTCCGTTTCCGGTCCGTAGGTTTCATCGCTGAAGCGTCGTGGGGTTTCGTCGATAGCCTCCTGCAAGCTTGCGAGTGGTAAACTGGGACGGTGTGCGCGCAGACCTCGAGGCACGCGCCCAGGCCGACCCTGAAGGCGCGCTAAGGCCAGCGGCACCGGTGATTCGGTTAATGTTGGTTCGCTCCCACTCATCTTTTACCACAAACACTTCACAAAGTCAATTTTATTTGACACTTTTAAACAAGCGTCTATTTAATAAGCTCCATTGATATAAAAAACTTTTTCACTTTTAACAACATAACGAATACAGATATTCACTTTTGGTGTCCACAAATGAAATCTATTTAAATTACGGATTGTTTAATAAATAAGTAAGTACTTGTATTGGATTGCCACTAAAGAATGGATCGTTAAGTTTATCTAGGTATTCAATTTCGTAGCTGACAAAACTTAAATATAAATAAATTTTAAAGTATTAACTTCAGCAATCTATTTGTCTAACAACTTTCATTATTATACTGTTAATAATGAGATGATGAATTTCAAAAGCTTTGTTTCTAACGTGCAGCAAAAAAGACATTTTATGCAATTATAATTTAACTAATCGACTTGTAAATTTAAAAGTTAAAACTAATAAAGGAGCATGCCACTCACATAGAATTTCGATTAAAAAACAGTGTAATTTAAGAACGAATACCGCAAAAAGGAGGTTTTCTATAAATGAATATGTGTTGGCAGAAGGGACAATCTTGTTTCAGTACAAGCATCGCCGCTATTCCGTTTAAAGAGGAAGTAGCTTTCGTAACCACATGCCCGTCATCGACTCGCGCGCGACGCTGCGGGGAAAGTTGCCACCGGTTTGTATGAATTGCTATCTCACGTTACTACTAAGGTCGATTTCATTATCACTCGATGGTATAGGTGGGCAATTACCTAGCTACTGTGTCAAGAACGTGTACGTGAAAAAAAGTAAGCGTAAAGACGAATATAATGGAGACATTTCAAAATATCTCTATAAGTAAGGCCAGTTGTAAATTTATATTGGAAGTGTAAATTTGCAAGTTCGGATCGTCGTGGCGCTGGGGCAAAAGGATGTGATTGCAACGATTGGTGGTTCGATCCCAACTCAGTGGAATATATTGTTATCTTTGGCACCAAAGCAGAAAGCCCGGCCTTAAGCTCAACCACTCAGCACGCAATGCTTCCAAAAATTCAACAGAAAGTCGAGAACGAAGTGTCTTAACACTAGGTTTACACTGCCTACCCTGCTATACATATATATACGGTATACAACGTGAAGCCGATTTCATTTGATTTTTAAATTTGCAAGTCTGGCGAATCTGGTGTGGCGCGTTCGGATGACATGTGCTCGCTTGAAATAACTAGAAAAACAATCAGATGTGGCGTCCAACATACACCACCAAGGTCGCACTCCAATTGAGTTAATTAATTGTCTCTCATTGACTTTATAAAACGCATTAATATAAATAGCACATTCTGTTAATTACAACATCAACAAGCAAAAATATGAATATATAATAGAGAAACTAAATTTACTTATGAAATAAAAATAAAAAAATCAATAAATTTTCTCAAGTTAATTTCGAATAAATCAATGAATATGTATTTATATAACATAATATAAAAATATCTACATATCTATAAATAAGAGTAAACTTGTTGTAAATCAATATTTCTATATTTAGAATTAACTATGGTCAAGTTATATAAAAGTGCTACTAAAGTTTCTTCTTGCGGCTATCTAAGGTAAGCCACATAACGGCCTTAATCAACGAATATACTAGTTACTGTCAATGTCATTAAAGACACAAACCGACACAAATATGGGCTATAGGCCATAGTGGTATACCATGCAATATTAGAGACAATGGTCTTTGCTAATATTATTTTTAATGTATCAAAATAAATTAATTAATAATAGAAATTATAGTTAAGTATATAATTTATAAAATAAAGGCCAATCGTTTCGCAGGCACAGGAGTGTGATTATAAACGCGAAAGGTTGTGGGTTCCATTACCACTGGAGAATATGGATCTACGCTCTAGTGCCGAATTAAAGCGTGGCGTTGAGATCCGCCACTCAACACACTAATAATGAACACACTATTTGTGTGTGTTGTACTATGTACTTATCTATAGAAACATATTGATAACACTAAAAAGTTAAATATTCACCATATCATATTTGCTCGAATAATTTTAAGTATATTAATATTATAATACCCATCGTAAGTAAAATATAATCAAACTACACTATTGTTATCAAATAATTCTCATGTATTAAATGGGCAAATATTCAGACATTATTTTATGAAAAAAATAGCTTTATATTTTAAAGAAAACATAAAAATTTGAACGTAACGGGACCTTCTAGCACGGGAGGCGCGTGTTCAAATCCCGCTACGTTCACGTTAAAATTTTTATGTTTTCTAAAAAATATTTTTCATTCCTAAATGTGGAATAACACATTAAAAAAAATTAAATTGCTTTAACGCAGAACATTCACGGCTTGCAACATAGTCATAGTAATAGTAATAGAAAAGCCACGGGGTTTATGATAGAACCCACCTACCTACCGAATGATAGAGCACGCACAATCCCCCATAAATGCACCGGCGTGACTTTTATTTTCTTACTTATCGCATTTTTACTACGCTTTAACCTACCTTGTGTTGTGTACTTCTATGAATAACTGTTTGTATTTGTAGATGTTAATATTATACAAAAATAATATGAATCACTAGGAGTAATGTCTTTCATTTAAAATATCCATATCATTTTAATTGATGAATCGTTTCGATCGTGATCCTTTAAAATAAGGTGAGTTATAAGAAGTTATCTGTAAATATAAAACTCTTTCGTTGAGTTTATTGCTCAGAGCTTCAATTGAACTTCACACTATACAAAACTTAGACAAGAAACACACAGGAACAAGAAAGGCACGGACGATCAAAGATAAACGTCTGCGTGTACCTTAGGAAATCGAGGGTACTTAGAAAGAATTTCCCAATATTTCTATTTATTTGAGTGTATTTACGTTTTAGGTCATAAAATCTACGCAAACGTACTTTTAGGTAGCAATTCTATACAAAAATATAAACTCAGAATTACATTTCAGTACAAATAATCGATTTACATTTCATGTTTTCGAACGTCACAATAACAGAGTGTAAATTGTATTAGCACGATTTAAGCAATATTTTGCAGATTCTAACATTAGTTGATTTATCTAACAAATAAATTAATGTAAGTACTTTACGAAATACACGAAATTTAAATTAATATTACAGTTTGCTTTTTCTTTGATATAGTACTTAGGATATTTTCCGACTTCGTCAAAAGAGAAAACCGTGACACTCTTAAAAAGAGGAAAACGTCTCTATGGAACCTAATAGATACCTACATATTCAATTATTATAAAGATACAAGTCATCCTGTGAACAACAACGGTCGTGTTCTAGTATGTCTTTCTTAAGACTTGAATAGAATAGAAGGAAAAGCAAGTAGTTGAAAGAGAAACGTGTCCATATAATTAGTTTGAATTAAAGTGAATATAGTATCTGGAGCGAGATCAATACATGTCCGCGAACAAAGACAGTCGGCAAGTGCAAACAACGAATATTTAATGAGCCTCCATAGCTCCTAGCAGCTGTACTGAATACAGATTAATTGTTTACGACAACAAACTAACACGAGACAAAGAAAATCGATCTCATTGATATAAGTATAATGAATAGTAAAACAATAAGTGACTGTTTATGTGTTTTATTTGTAGTAGGAAACGCACACACACTACCTAAATACACGTAATCTAGCCGCTTTTATAATATTATGATAGTAGTAACGAAGGTGTTGAGAAAAATGTTGTTGGTTGACTCATGTAAATTACTAAGTCATAATGCTATAAATCTGCTGTTGTTTTTACTTAATATAAGCAGAGTAGGCAGAAGGAGATTGTGTTAAGATAATCAGCTTCCCACTTTCCGCCGGATTTTGAAGGCATTGCGTGTTGAGTGACGAAACTCATCGCCTTGCCTCGACAACAGAAGGGAGAAATAGAAAAATAAAAAAAATAATTTCCTGAAATTGAAATCGAACCCACAACCTTTTGCGTTTGAAATCACACCCTTGTACCTAATCCTATGCCCCACGGCTGGATCTAGTGAATGTGAATTATTTATATATTCACTGACTAGATCCATGAATATGTACCTATACATTTTGTTAATGGATCAGATTACTTTTTCCACGATTTTATTTACATTTTCACAAACGCATAAAATTCAGATAACCTTTCGTATAAAGCTTGGCAAATGTATATAAATAATTTAATGCAAAACAGAGTATGACAAAGTATATATAATATACAAAAATACAGTATTTCTTTGATTATAAAGGTAACAAAAGTTAAGAGAAACAAATATACGTATTCAATGACATATTAAATTATACTTGGCAAGTAGTATCTATTGTAATAATTAAGATGCAGAGATGAATTCCTTTGGATCATACAAAGGCTCTAATGCCTGTCTTGTACGGAGGCCAAGTGGAGACAGGACAGAATATATTATCTCTATATATAATAAAACAGTAAAAGTATTTTGTCTGTACATTTAGTAATTTTGACTGAAATGGATATAGGGGCACTTAAAAAGATTAATAGAAAGCAATAATATTTTTTTTTATATTTCTTGTTATTAATAAAGAAATATAACCTTTAAATTTATATTAGATTAAGAAATCTGTTACACGGTATGTTTAGAACATCGAAACATTATTTAATTTAAAGGATAGTCTACATTCTTGCCACTTATAAAAATAGATACCGGTCCGACAAATCATACTAAATAATAGCTTTTTTGCCCTTTTAATCACAATTAATACAGCCTTTGACCTCATTTTTTCTGGTCATTAACACAAATAGTCATCGTACTTGATTTTACATAGCTCAACCATGCGCCTAGGGTTGCTGCTTTTATAATACTATAGTATTTATATGGGAGCAGAAATATATCGGGTGGCTATAAATATTATGTACTGTTTTTATGAATATATTTATAATCGTTACATTATTGATAGTAGTAAGAGATAGTCTATTAATATTTTTTCAGCTTCACGCTGTATGCGGCATGTGGCAGGGTAGGCAGAGGGATCTTAGTTTCACCGTACTCCACTCTCCACTTTCCGGCGAATTCTAGAGGCATTGCGCGTTGAGTGGCGGAACTCATCGCCGTGATTTGCCTCAATATCGAAGCGACGATATTAAAATATTAAAAATTTCCTTTCCTCGAGTATGAATACAAGCCACAAGCGCGCATTACAGTCAAACGTATGTACCCATGTGCCACGACTGGCCTGCACTGGCACGTGTTATTTATTATATATTCGTAATTAGTATGTACAAATGTACCACATATTCTTATATTCTTGACAACTACTCAACATTTTCCTAATATGAAATATGAAAGTATCGATTCAGCAGATGCTACGGCCAGCCCTGACATAACACAATTCTCAAGTTACGTCTGTTGCTAGAAAAATGTAGGTCGTGTCCGATTTCAAAGCGCAGCGGGACTTGCATAACGCGAGTCTCGCCACGCCAGCCACCGACACCCGACTTTCAGTGACATCGGGCCTACAGAATTTAAATCAAATTAAATCACGCTGTATCCCGCACACAGCATGGTAGGCAGAGGGAACCTAGTGTTAAGACGCTCCGCTCCCCACTTACCGCCGAATTCTGGAGGCATTGAGGAGGTGGGGAATAGAATTTACCAGTATTTTAATATCATTTACCTATCAGTAATAAGTATTTATCATTGATAAGATAAAACATTCAATCATACACTGATTGAATCACTATAACTTATCTCTCAATGTCGTAATTTATACAAATATAGGTTTGTTTTTTTCGATTATTTAATAATAATGTTGTATATGAAATAAATTATATTGGTAAATTTATTTAATTTTTAAAGTAATTACACACTTTTCGAAATTGAATTTTATTGTATCTATAATAATTAAAAATGAATGAAATTGAAATGAAATAAGTGCAAAGTGGACTAAGTTAATTTACTAAAAAATAATAATATTAAAGTTATGCTGCCACGAATTAAATCAAAGAATTCATGAATAAATATTTCAAACACGAATTTCTTTACGATTTTTTGGGTTCCGTACTTTAAAAGGAAAAAACGAAACGGTAAGAGCTCCGTTATTTCACCCATCACTTTGTCGTTCCTAAAAGCTTTGTATGGTTTAGCTTAGTATAATCTTATAATAAATTTATAATTTTTTCTTTACTTTTAAAGTTACAAGTTGTTAAGTCATTATAGCTGAAGCAAAAATGTGTCAGCAAGTTACTATATAGATATTATGAGATACGTTTACCGGAAAAAATGTAATATCGATAAAAGTGTGTGATGTTAAAATATGTTTTTTTAATTATTAGTCAATAATGATGGTAAAAATATAATATTAAAAATAGTATAGAAGCTGTTTTGCTTTTGTTTTTAACGTGTTATTACTCTTGTTCATCCTTTTAAAGTATATTCATGAAAAAACACAAAACGCAAATATACATTAAAACTCATTCATATATTCATATTCTCTAAACGAAATAACAATTTGCCTTACTTTTTAAAATATGGCTGTGGTGTCGTTTACCAACAACGGAAACGATTGCTTAATGCGTTTGCTACATTGCACTGAGTATATGTGTGAAATCCTATCTCACATGACGTCTGATCGTCTAAAATGAAATGCAATAGTCTACGAGCCGCGTAGCCATTCGTAGCATATCTAATTAAACTTTACACAATGGCAATATAAATTAATGCTCGCTAAAGAAAAAAAATCTAAATGATGGTAGTCGAACATAATTACGCCGATCACAATCAAAATTGAAGGTATCGGAAACACTAAAAATATATATATATATACTAATCAAAATGTGGCAAAACAATACAAGAACAAGTACAAAACAAAACTTTCCTAACAAAAAATCGCGTCGATCTAAGTTCTTACAAGTTGGGGCCACGCACCGACCTCCTTTCCCCGTTGCACTGGCGCAATGGACAAATAAAATAACTAGACGAAGATGCCGGGCGCACGAATTCGTAGCGTAAAACTGCGCGTGCGACTTTCACTGACTTCACAATTATACGTGCTCGTATCGAGGCGTGCGAACTTCGCGGCGCTTTGAATGCTACTGAGTGATGGTGTGGTAGGCATCGCCGGACTGGTGGGGCTATTGCGATATTTGGTATTTAAGATAACGCCGTCATCTGATAAAATCTAAAATCAACCCCTTTTGTTTCCACGTCACATCCTTGTGATTGATACCTATTTATTACACATTGTTTGTAATTTGTCACAACAAGTTGAAATAAACATGATGTACACATTTACTACAAGGATGTTATTAATTGGAAAAGGAATTGAGTGTAAATATAAATAAAAGTGGTCAAGTGCGAGTCGGCCTCGCCCACTGAGGGTTCCGTATCTATTGTAGATCAACGGGAAGTAGGTACAACTTAAAAATTGGCAAGGTTGCGTAATTCTAATGGTACTTATGTACTTATTTTGTATGAAATGAACTGAATAAAAAAATCTGTAATAGTTTTTATGTAATATAAAACTAGCTTTAAATTTCTATTTTTAATTTTTTTCTTTATTTGTACTGCAAGTTCTCACTAGCCAAATTTCATAATTGTAGGTCTGCGAGAATACCTTATAGATTTCAATTACACGGCGAATAAAGTTGACAAACTTAAATCTATGAGCGTATTGTTTGAAATGAATTTTTCCCTTTATTTTTAAGGTTTAAAATCACTTTGTGGGCCGTCCATCTGTCTGTCAAGAGCCTATATCCCAGGAATGCTAGAATGATTGGAGTTAAAATTCAAACCATATACTGAATAAAATGTATTGCTACATTTATTTGAAAAAAAAAAACAAATATTTCGACACTATAAAAGAAATGAAAATTAATAAGGTAAGGTACTTCGGGTTGACCTAGTACTACTTCAGGAAAAAATCTGCAAACTGCATTAAATCCTAAAAATTTGGTATTAAAGCCGCTAGTTCAAGTTAGGTATCAGAAGGAAAGGGTTCTAAGCTAAGGTAAATTTGAATTTCATAAAAAGCTCGAGACCTCCAATTTTTGTACGGAACCCGTGGTGGGCAAGCCCGACTTGCGCTTGTCCGGTTTTTTTATTGTAAGTTCTCATTTCTTGCCCAATTTTGTAACTATAAGTTCACGGGAAGTACCTTATGTATAGATTTTGATTAAGCGGCGAATTTCATACAAAAGCATAATTGCATTGACTTAGAAGTTTGGTTTTTTATATTAATTTCACCTTGATACATCCACGCGATCTCGAGAAAAATGATATTGACAGACGGACAGACGTACAACAAAATGATCCATGTAAGGGTTCCGTTTTTTCCTTTTGACATACGGAAGCTTAAAAAGCTTAGAATTTAAAAGACAGCAATAATAGTTCTGCATGAATTATAATTGTACACATTAGTCCAAATATTGTAATAAATACAGGCAACAGCATAATACAATATTTTGATTTTACATGAAATAAATATGAATATCAAAAATATGTTTGGAATGTTTATAATTTTATCCAAAGTTACTGCACTGTGCCTCGGAAGTATATTGTTTACTTAGGCAAAAAAATCCAATTTCCAATTCTTAATGGCAATATTCTTATAAGTAGGAAATAATTGAACCTAAAACCAAAGAGACGTTTCATTTCTTATAATTTTAAAAACATTAAAAGTTTATAATTTTGCAAAAAAAAAAAGAGAATAATGCTGTGAAATGCGGCCACGATACATCAGGGTGAAATGCGGTTATCATAAATGTTTACAGACAAAAGTAGATCAAGAAGCCAAATAATACGGAAAATGAGACGTAAGATGTAACAATTTTAAAAGATAATATCTAAGAGTGCGTGCACATTGACGATGAAGTTGTGTTGTCATTAACATAGTTGATGGAGATTCTTTTAATTTAATTGATCTTGACTGAGGCCGGTCGTGGCGCAGCGGCACTAGGTGTGACTGCAAAACCGACTGGTTGTAGGTTCGATCCCCACTCGAGGAGATGAAATATTTACTTAAATTTATATTTCCATTTCTTCGCTCTGGTGTCGAGGTTAAGCGTGGCGTTGAGTTCTGCCACTCAACACGCAATGCCTCCAGAATCCGGCAGAAAGTGGGGAA
The DNA here is from genome assembly GCA_021202915.1 of Heliconius himera. NCBI lineage: Eukaryota > Metazoa > Arthropoda > Insecta > Lepidoptera > Nymphalidae > Heliconius > Heliconius himera. The sequence goes on along the minus strand of JAJHJA010000143.1, from coordinate 1,590,390 downwards.
CGGAGTGTCTTAACACTAGGTTCCCTCTGCCTACCCTGCTGTGTGCGGGATACAGCGTGAAGCTAAATTAATTTAATTTTTTTTTTTAATTGATCTTCGTGAGAAGATGTGTAACCATTGTTAATAATTAGGACCATGCCGGGTATATTTAAAAGCTATTGACATTGCTACTGTTAACACATCAAAAACTATTGATTTATGTTTAGAGAACAGGTTAATGAACCTTGAATCTTCTTTTTTAATTGTTCTAAGTAGTACAGTATAGCAAAAAGCTTTTTACAGATTTTATAAATTTAAGATTTATATTTGCTTTAGATTTAACTGTCGTGGCGCAGGTGCACATGAGTGCGACTGTAAACGCGACGGTCGTGGGTTCGATTTCCATTTGAGAGAATGATTTTATATTTCCATCTCCTTGCATCGAGGCCAATGGCTTGAGAATTATGCAGAAAGTGAAGAAAGAAAATGTTTTAATAGGAACGAAGAGGCTTAGTGTTAAGCCTCTTCGTTTCTAGCTTCTCTCTGCCTACCTTGTTATGAACGGGATATATGGCAAAACTAAAAAATAAAATAAAAAAGATTTAAATTTACGGAGCGATTCCTTTCAATAATTGCTATACTGTTACAGAGTAACTAAAGATAAGGTTATGAATTTCTTATTTTTGAACATTAGCAGTTTTGGCAACTTGCACATACGATATATATCTTCATCATAGCCTACCTACGTACGTAATAAAGGACCAAATTAAGAATATGTGACCGCAAAATATCCACGTGAGAGTTTTAATTTTAATCATATTGCAGCAGATCAACCTTGAACTCTAAAGACCGATTATAAATTTTAAAGAACTCAATAAATCTTGTACAAATTATTTATCAACATTTTTAATGAAATAGTATGAAGAAGGGTAAATGTATATGGCGAAATTGCTCTGCGTTTTGCTAAGATTTATTGTTTTTTTTTTTTTGTTAATAACAATTTTCTTTTCTTTTTAGTCAATGTTATATCTCTAAAACCACTCAATAATGATTATAAGTAGTGGGGCGTATTACAAGAGGCGCTGCGTAAAGATAATAAATCAATATTTAAGTAAAATAATACTACTAAAATATAAGGTACTACTTCATTTTTTTATAGTTTCATAAAGTTTTAATAAATCGGTCAAATGTGAAACGCTCTTGCCTACCAAGAGTTCCGTAGTTACGTACCAATTTCATGATAGCTACAGAAACGAGACTGAACTACAAGTTTGTAACATTTTTTTGTGTAATCTATAAGTATCAATTCTTCAGTTTTTATTTTGTTTGTGTTGTAAGTTTTTTTGAAAAATTTCATTATTATAAGTCCACGAGAAGAACCTCCACTACAGGTTTTGATTACACGGCGAAGTTCATAGAAAATGATAAAAAAAAAACTATGCATAAACTCTCGTAACTTTTGATCGCGTTGATTTAAAAGCTTAGCTTTTATTTCTGTGCTCCAAGAGGCCGTGGACCTCCATGCGATCTTGAGACAAATAGTTTTGACAAGAGGGGCAGATAGACCAGAAAGTTGTCCTATAAAGGTTCACTTTATCTTCCCTTGAGATACGGAACCCTAATTTTTTTTATCAATAATTTTACACTTAATGAGTCCTTGCGCCTCGTCTGACCCTTTTACGAACTTGACATATGCTATAAATGCATGAAGTAATAACACATACATAGTACATACCTGTCAACCTTTAGAAATCATACTACTGAATTTTTTTACACGTGACAGCATAATATATCGTCACGTCAAGATTTATCGCGAGGATTTACATTTACATTAATTGTCAGTCATATGCACATGTGTTTATGATATGCTCGTTCATGTTCATGATAAAAACGTGATTATGAAAATATAAAATAAGTTATAGTAATTAATAATGGATTAATTTTATTTTAACTAATTTAAACAAAACTCTAAATTCAACATATACATACAGTATAACGATTTCATTTCAACCTGTTTTCGGTCAAAACATTGTGATCAATAATACCAGCGTGCAGTAGGTAGCTGTCTTACATTGTGTAGTCGAGTGAATAGGTGACGGGGACAAACGGCCGATAAAAATGTGGTAACGGCACTTCGTCTGCTCCTTAATATTCGCTAATGAGGCCGATTGCCAATCTAGAGATAAGTGTAAAAAATAATAAAGCCTGAATTTAAAAAAAAAACCGAAAGCACTTTTGTGTACGAAAATGTAATTTCTAAATCGATTTTGGAGTTAGCCTTATTTATATTTTATAATTTAAATACTATATAAAAAAATAACAGTTAATAATTTCGTTGGTGAATTTGGAAACAGCGGCGAATTAATTATTTGATTTTGCCATAAAATTTCTACAGGCTAATCCTTATAACATTTAAACATGGTCAGAATATTAGTAGTAAATTATTGAACAGTCATGGTAGTGCAGAGTACATACATAATTATTAGTCTTAATTGTTTTATATGTAGAATTTAACACTCAAAACTTTTGTAAATCTAATAGTTACTTAAAAAAATATTAAAAATATGAGGCCTAAAATAGCTATATATATGCTGCCGATATGGTACTGTTAAGTCTTTGGAAGGTGATAGCAGTAGGTATGTAAGGCTTATGCAGAAGGCATGATCTGATCTACAATAAAAGAAAAAGGGTAATGATGGCCTTTGGGGCGGGGGGAAAAGCACTAAATATAACACCTTTATTTTTTTTCAACGGTAATAAACTCAAATGAGTGTACCAAATTAAATATCTTGGACATGTGTTGTCACCCGTCCTCAATGACGATGCTGATATTGAAAGAGAACGGAGGACTTTGTCAGTGAGGGTGGATATGCTGGTTAACAAGTTTGCGCTTTGCTCGACTAGTGCTAAAATGACATTGTCTTTTTATTACTATTACATTAGAGCCTACTGTACAAGTATTTATTTATTTAGTCTGTGGGCCAGGTATTCACAAAAATCTTACAGCGCCCTTCGGGTTCTATACAATGTCGCAAACAAAGACTGTGGGGTAGCATCAACAGCATCTTAAATATTATTTCTAATAGATTAGATTGTGTGTACGTAAACCATTGCTGCGTCATTTGAGTGAGATGGAGACGCAATTTAAATACTAACATAGATATTTTTTCTTTTTATTGTTACTGACAAAATGAGTCATAAGATATAAATAAAATAAATAAAAATATTAATTTGTAAATGTTAAGCAATTTATACTTTATTATGAACAAAATTTTTAAATAAAGTTCTAAATTTATAATCATGATATTTTTCGCCATCTATAAATTTAACGTTTAAGTCGATGTTACTGCTGACTTCCCAGAAGAACGGTCTTGACGGACATATGTATGAAATTATAATAATTTTATTTGTTAGTAGCGACCAGTTTGCGCGGATGCGTCTGGCTTCGTGGTAGAATAAATATTTAACATGGGATATTATTTTATAGTACAAAATAATAAATCCCTTTTTCTTATAAATTGTTGATTAACAGCGTCTTTCCTACAAATACTTTTTTAAAGATTTCGTTGCGCACTTTTCACTAGTTTCACAAAATATTTAATATGACACGCGAAACAGTGAAATATAATAAATATATATACATAAAAAGTCAGTGTAAAAACCGTTGTAACCACTAAAACAACAACTGGGACAAAACAACAACAAAAACAACTAGAAAAATCAAAATCAGCTTCACGCTGTATCCCGCACATAGCAGGGTAGGCAGAGGGAACCTAGTGTTAAAACACTCCGTTCCCCACTTTCTGCCGAATTCTGGAGGTATTGCGTGATGAGTGGCAGAACTCAACGCCGCGCTCAACCTCGACACCAGAGCGAGGAAATGGAAATATAAATTTAAGTAAATATTTCATCTCCTCGAGTGGGGATCGAACCCACAACCAGTCGGTTTTACAGTCACAACTCGTGCCACTGCGCCACGACTGGCCTCAAACTACTAGGTGACGACAATATGATAGATAGATAGATAGATAGATTTTCTATGTATGATAAGTTTTAGTATATTACAAGCAATTCAACATCACATAGCGTAAATGAAAAGTAACGAAGGATAACGATGTTTAATAAACAACATCCAGCTGCGAGTCATCTGCCGGCTCTGCTGCGTTTACAAATGCACCAATAATCAAGGTCGCAACTATTGTTTACATCATATTAACTTATAGTCCTTCCTATATTTGCATTCAAAAATAAAACAATTTAGTACCGACCTACCTGCCTACTTGCGAAGGTCAGGATTATTTTAGGGCATGGCAGGGCCTTTGGACACATAAAAGTTTGGGGGCCACGTTCGAAAGTTATAATTAAAAAAAATAAAATTTATTATTAAAAAAAAGTGTTTTATCAATTCCCGTAGTAGATTTTAATTTCGTAAGGATAAATTAAAATAATGTATGTACTTGAGTAAAATAGGTAACTCTTATAAGTTTGGAAAAATACGAGGAGAATTTCTGGAACATAGTTTTCAATCATGCTAAAAACTACAAATTGCAATTTAGTTAATTCTTTATGATAGAAAATAATACCGTGTAATGTTAAAAAGTTGACAATAATACATGTGATTCATTTTGCGTGATAGGAAAAAGCTGTGTATGTAATTTTTTTTCTTAGAAAAATAATAAAATATTTTTCTTTGGTTTTCTTATAAAACAATTTTGGACAGACACTTAAATGAACGTTCTAAAATTGAACATTACACGGTTGTAAACAAAATCAGTATCCGTTGTATAAACATTTCACGTTATCTTGATAAGTTTACTTGCTCTCAGTATGACAGCAAACACGGCTTCCGAGAAATGAGATTGTTAAACGCTAATATATTATTATAACATGGTAACAATGGAAAAACGATAAGATAAATAACCAAGTAGCTCTCATATTACAACGCCAATATAGGATTATAAAGTTTTTTCCTGTTCCTTTATAATCGATAAATCCTGTCTTAAAGCTCCCTAGTCACTCACTAACAGATTTGTTTTGTATACATACATATATACATATATATATATATATATATATATATATATATATATATATATATATATATATATATATATATATATATATATATATTTAAATATTTATGATATAATATTTATATAATTAAGATATGTAAAAAAACTGAAATTCGTTTAGACATTATTTAGGCTTAAGTTTAAAAGTAAATATTTAAAATTTATATTTATATATTGTTATTAAATGTTTTAAAAAACGTACGGATCATATATCTGTAGAGCTAGCACTCTTTACTTTAAAAAAAGTATTTGGATTAGGTTCTGTACGATAAAAGAACTCTATTATAATCATTGAAACATTGAAAATTCGTGCGATATACATTTAGCACAAGTAGTAACCCGGCCGGTCGCGGCGCAGCGGCACGAGGTGTGACTGCAAAACCGACTGGTTGTGGGTTCGCTCTGGTGTCGAGGTTAAGTGTGGCGTTGAGTTCTGCCACTCAACACACAATGCCTCCAGAATTCGGCAGAAAGTGGGGAACGGAGTGTCTTAACACTAGGTTCCCTCTACCTACCCTGCTGTGTGCGGGATACAGCGTGAAGCTAATTTATTTTAGTAACCCATATAGAATTCATATGTCTATTAATTCATGTTAACATATTCTATTCTATTTTAGACATCATTTACGTGTCTAATATCATGTTTTCGAAGAAGTGTATGACACTTCTTTGTTAAAAGTTGTAAGTTTGTTAAGCTTCTATATATTTGATCCAAAATGATTTTTCGCGTTTAAATCGGCCACTATACCCTATATAAAATACGTTAATAGCCATTATTTGCTTTATATAACACAAAATAACAGTAAACTTGTTTAGTCTTTTAATGGCTTCATTCTAATTGGTTTATATTGTGGGAGTTTAGTTACAGGCAGTAAAATGTAAAAAAATAAATATTAGGAAAATATATAATTAGTTCACGAAAAGTTAATTCTGAAAAATGTATGTAACAAGTATATAATTTAAATTATATTAAGCGTAATACTAAAGTTTTTATGAAAAAAATATTATTATATATAATATTATAGATTATTGTTGAAGTCAACAAACAAAATATATATTTTTTTAAGTAATAAAGCAACTATTATTGCTTTTGTCTTAATGTTTTCCCTTATGGTTCAGTAGTTTTGATTGTTCTTTTATTATTGAATGTCCTTCTAAGGTTCACTTCTACTTATTAACCAGTTAAACTTCCTCGAAAGTAGTTTAAAATAAAAGTGTTTGTAGTAAATTAAAGCATTGAGGCATGATTTTCTAAATCTTTTTTATAATTGCCCTAAATATTATGCTACTGGAATATGGAATCGAACCAACTTACCCTGACATCTATACACACATGCTATCGAACAAAATTAAATAAAAAATAACAAGCTCACCCGATAAAATCAAACAAATCCATTGCTTTATTATAAGTTGCACAAACTAGATTATAGACATGACTGATTTTAGTCCACACTATAAAATATTTTTATATGAACTTTTGCAACAATGGCTTCTGTGGTATTGCAATATACGACTGGATAAACTATATCAATTTGGATTTAAAAAGTTATCGTTTAGATATGATGGACATATCTAAAAGCATTCAGCTAATTTGAAATGTTTGATAAAAATGAAAGAGTTGCTATCTTTACCAATAATAATTATAATATCAGCTTTGAATAATATAATAATAATAATAATAATCTTTATTCCAAACTTTTGGTCCATATAATTTTTGTTCAGGAGCACGCTTGTGCTTCATCCTTAGAATCATAGATTTTTTTTAACATACCTAAATATATATTCTAAAGGCACATAATAATCATAGCCCAAAAATGCATTCCTTGATCGTAAAACTAAAACAATATTTACGCATAGTAAAAAAATACTTCCAAAACGACATAAAACAGTACTAAACATCTCGTATTCCAAACGCAAGAAAATCTCATTATCCAGTTGCATCCTCTATTATTACATACAATACAAGCATCAAATTTTACGGTAAGTCCTTCGTCGGACGGATGCGCCTGCTGAACATCATCTCGAGAGGTGTCCAGCTGGCGCCGCCAATCTTGCAATTATGACGTTCTCGCTGAATTACAACAAGCATCAATTACAACAGAACGGGAGTCGAATTATATACGTAGATAACGCATTAAAAGTAACAGTAAACAGGAGCAGTTTATATTTCATTCCTTTAATTTGTTGTTGGAAATATTGCAAAACTTATTGCGTGTTAAACAACACTTCATAAACATTTGCATGTATCTATAACTTTATTAGATACATTTCATACATACATACATACATAAATACATACATACATGTTGTGAATTGCTTGAGAAATATTTGATGTAAGCAACGTTTATCTTATCATTTTTCTTTGCCAATCAAACAAAGAGAACAGGTGATCCAATACAAAAGGGGGCTCGACTTTCTTAATTATCTTAAGCAACTAAACTATAAAAAAACTAGATTATAAACTTTTATTACAATTTAAAATGGAATATTGTACGCTTGTCAAATGCTAATTTTAATATAATTACATTTATATGAATTTTAAATAAATGATTGTTGTTGTATAATTAATTATTATAAATGAATAAATTTTTATTCATTTATACTAAATATATATGTTTTTATCTCAGATCTAATGACTCATTCGTCAGATTTAACGGTTTCTAAGAATTATCATCACCTCTCAAAATATCATTTGATTGTAGATATATAGGTAGGTGGATGTTGTTCTCCTTAATTTATTAATTTTGAAAAGAGTTTATACATATATCTGATATAACATTTGATGATTAATTATTTAATTCAAAAATATATTTGGTAAAAATAATCGTTTTAATGACGACACTTACTCTAAAAATAGATAATAATACCTAATAGTCCATAACAAATAGCCGTGTGTTTGGTTTACCAGAATTTTGGAATAAGTCACAAAATTTAAACTAATATTTCTTTATGTGTTCACATTTAAACCGCATATAATAAACAAGAGCATGACGCGTAAATCCGTGTCATCTACGCTGAATGGACTTTCAATCATATCAGATTAATATTGACAGTATTTAGTATTTACTCACTACGCATCCCACCTCCACCTTCTTATTTTCCTCTGATGCAAAACAAAAAGGTGTGAATCAACAGATTACACAATAGCATTTATAATAAATATGCAAATAAGGAAAGGGAAAAGAGATAGAGATGCGACAAAGAGGTAGGTGTGAAATCGATCGGTCGTGGTAGGTGGTCGACGAGGCGGCTCGCTTTGTGCGCCGCGGGCCGCGCGTGATCCTACTGTTACTCGCTTAATGTGACACGGCCTCGCGTCCTCAAGATTGTCACGATTCTAACACATATTGTAGATTAAAAACCGGACAAGCGCGAATCAGTTTCAATAATTGCTATACTGTTACAGAGTAACTAAAGATAAGGTTATGAATTTCTTATTTTTGAACATTAGCAGTTTTGGCAACTTGCACATACGATATATATCTTCATCATAGCCTACCTACGTACGTAATAAAGGACCAAATTAAGAATATGTGACCGCAAAATATCCACGTGAGAGTTTTAATTTTAATCATATTGCAGCAGATCAACCTTGAACTCTAAAGACCGATTATAAATTTTAAAGAACTCAATAAATCTTGTACAAATTATTTATCAACATTTTTAATGAAATAGTATGAAGAAGGGTAAATGTATATGGCGAAATTGCTCTGCGTTTTGCTAAGATTTATTGTTTTTTTTTTTTTGTTAATAACAATTTTCTTTTCTTTTTAGTCAATGTTATATCTCTAAAACCACTCAATAATGATTATAAGTAGTGGGGCGTATTACAAGAGGCGCTGCGTAAAGATAATAAATCAATATTTAAGTAAAATAATACTACTAAAATATAAGGTACTACTTCATTTTTTTATAGTTTCATAAAGTTTTAATAAATCGGTCAAATGTGAAACGCTCTTGCCTACCAAGAGTTCCGTAGTTACGTACCAATTTCATGATAGCTACAGAAACGAGACTGAACTACAAGTTTGTAACATTTTTTTGTGTAATCTATAAGTATCAATTCTTCAGTTTTTATTTTGTTTGTGTTGTAAGTTTTTTTGAAAAATTTCATTATTATAAGTCCACGAGAAGAACCTCCACTACAGGTTTTGATTACACGGCGAAGTTCATAGAAAATGATAAAAAAAAAACTATGCATAAACTCTCGTAACTTTTGATCGCGTTGATTTAAAAGCTTAGCTTTTATTTCTGTGCTCCAAGAGGCCGTGGACCTCCATGCGATCTTGAGACAAATAGTTTTGACAAGAGGGGCAGATAGACCAGAAAGTTGTCCTATAAAGGTTCACTTTATCTTCCCTTGAGATACGGAACCCTAATTTTTTTTATCAATAATTTTACACTTAATGAGTCCTTGCGCCTCGTCTGACCCTTTTACGAACTTGACATATGCTATAAATGCATGAAGTAATAACACATACATAGTACATACCTGTCAACCTTTAGAAATCATACTACTGAATTTTTTTACACGTGACAGCATAATATATCGTCACGTCAAGATTTATCGCGAGGATTTACATTTACATTAATTGTCAGTCATATGCACATGTGTTTATGATATGCTCGTTCATGTTCATGATAAAAACGTGATTATGAAAATATAAAATAAGTTATAGTAATTAATAATGGATTAATTTTATTTTAACTAATTTAAACAAAACTCTAAATTCAACATATACATACAGTATAACGATTTCATTTCAACCTGTTTTCGGTCAAAACATTGTGATCAATAATACCAGCGTGCAGTAGGTAGCTGTCTTACATTGTGTAGTCGAGTGAATAGGTGACGGGGACAAACGGCCGATAAAAATGTGGTAACGGCACTTCGTCTGCTCCTTAATATTCGCTAATGAGGCCGATTGCCAATCTAGAGATAAGTGTAAAAAATAATAAAGCCTGAATTTAAAAAAAAAACCGAAAGCACTTTTGTGTACGAAAATGTAATTTCTAAATCGATTTTGGAGTTAGCCTTATTTATATTTTATAATTTAAATACTATATAAAAAAATAACAGTTAATAATTTCGTTGGTGAATTTGGAAACAGCGGCGAATTAATTATTTGATTTTGCCATAAAATTTCTACAGGCTAATCCTTATAACATTTAAACATGGTCAGAATATTAGTAGTAAATTATTGAACAGTCATGGTAGTGCAGAGTACATACATAATTATTAGTCTTAATTGTTTTATATGTAGAATTTAACACTCAAAACTTTTGTAAATCTAATAGTTACTTAAAAAAATATTAAAAATATGAGGCCTAAAATAGCTATATATATGCTGCCGATATGGTACTGTTAAGTCTTTGGAAGGTGATAGCAGTAGGTATGTAAGGCTTATGCAGAAGGCATGATCTGATCTACAATAAAAGAAAAAGGGTAAAGATGGCCTTTGGGGCGGGGGGAAAAGCACTAAATATAACACCTTTATTTTTTTTCAACGGTAATAAACTCAAATGAGTGTACCAAATTAAATATCTTGGACATGTGTTGTCACCCGTCCTCAATGACGATGCTGATATTGAAAGAGAACGGAGGACTTTGTCAGTGAGGGTGGATATGCTGGTTAACAAGTTTGCGCTTTGCTCGACTAGTGCTAAAATGACATTGTCTTTTTATTACTATTACATTAGAGCCTACTGTACAAGTATTTATTTATTTAGTCTGTGGGCCAGGTATTCACAAAAATCTTACAGCGCCCTTCGGGTTCTATACAATGTCGCAAACAAAGACTGTGGGGTAGCATCAACAGCATCTTAAATATTATTTCTAATAGATTAGATTGTGTGTACGTAAACCATTGCTGCGTCATTTGAGTGAGATGGAGACGCAATTTAAATACTAACATAGATATTTTTTCTTTTTATTGTTACTGACAAAATGAGTCATAAGATATAAATAAAATAAATAAAAATATTAATTTGTAAATGTTAAGCAATTTATACTTTATTATGAACAAAATTTTTAAATAAAGTTCTAAATTTATAATCATGATATTTTTCGCCATCTATAAATTTAACGTTTAAGTCGATGTTACTGCTGACTTCCCAGAAGAACGGTCTTGACGGACATATGTATGAAATTATAATAATTTTATTTGTTAGTAGCGACCAGTTTGCGCGGATGCGTCTGGCTTCGTGGTAGAATAAATATTTAACATGGGATATTATTTTATAGTACAAAATAATAAATCCCTTTTTCTTATAAATTGTTGATTAACAGCGTCTTTCCTACAAATACTTTTTTAAAGATTTCGTTGCGCACTTTTCACTAGTTTCACAAAATATTTAATATGACACGCGAAACAGTGAAATATAATAAATATATATACATAAAAAGTCAGTGTAAAAACCGTTGTAACCACTAAAACAACAACTGGGACAAAACAACAACAAAAACAACTAGAAAAATCAAAATCAGCTTCACGCTGTATCCCGCACATAGCAGGGTAGGCAGAGGGAACCTAGTGTTAAAACACTCCGTTCCCCACTTTCTGCCGAATTCTGGAGGTATTGCGTGATGAGTGGCAGAACTCAACGCCGCGCTCAACCTCGACACCAGAGCGAGGAAATGGAAATATAAATTTAAGTAAATATTTCATCTCCTCGAGTGGGGATCGAACCCACAACCAGTCGGTTTTACAGTCACAACTCGTGCCACTGCGCCACGACTGGCCTCAAACTACTAGGTGACGACAATATGATAGATAGATAGATAGATAGATTTTCTATGTATGATAAGTTTTAGTATATTACAAGCAATTCAACATCACATAGCGTAAATGAAAAGTAACGAAGGATAACGATGTTTAATAAACAACATCCAGCTGCGAGTCATCTGCCGGCTCTGCTGCGTTTACAAATGCACCAATAATCAAGGTCGCAACTATTGTTTACATCATATTAACTTATAGTCCTTCCTATATTTGCATTCAAAAATAAAACAATTTAGTACCGACCTACCTGCCTACTTGCGAAGGTCAGGATTATTTTAGGGCATGGCAGGGCCTTTGGACACATAAAAGTTTGGGGGCCACGTTCGAAAGTTATAATTAAAAAAAATAAAATTTATTATTAAAAAAAAGTGTTTTATCAATTCCCGTAGTAGATTTTAATTTCGTAAGGATAAATTAAAATAATGTATGTACTTGAGTAAAATAGGTAACTCTTATAAGTTTGGAAAAATACGAGGAGAATTTCTGGAACATAGTTTTCAATCATGCTAAAAACTACAAATTGCAATTTAGTTAATTCTTTATGATAGAAAATAATACCGTGTAATGTTAAAAAGTTGACAATAATACATGTGATTCATTTTGCGTGATAGGAAAAAGCTGTGTATGTAATTTTTTTTCTTAGAAAAATAATAAAATATTTTTCTTTGGTTTTCTTATAAAACAATTTTGGACAGACACTTAAATGAACGTTCTAAAATTGAACATTACACGGTTGTAAACAAAATCAGTATCCGTTGTATAAACATTTCACGTTATCTTGATAAGTTTACTTGCTCTCAGTATGACAGCAAACACGGCTTCCGAGAAATGAGATTGTTAAACGCTAATATATTATTATAACATGGTAACAATGGAAAAACGATAAGATAAATAACCAAGTAGCTCTCATATTACAACGCCAATATAGGATTATAAAGTTTTTTCCTGTTCCTTTATAATCGATAAATCCTGTCTTAAAGCTCCCTAGTCACTCACTAACAGATTTGTTTTGTATACATACATATATACATATATATATATATATATATATATATATATATATATATATATATATATATATATATATATATATATATATATTTAAATATTTATGATATAATATTTATATAATTAAGATATGTAAAAAAACTGAAATTCGTTTAGACATTATTTAGGCTTAAGTTTAAAAGTAAATATTTAAAATTTATATTTATATATTGTTATTAAATGTTTTAAAAAACGTACGGATCATATATCTGTAGAGCTAGCACTCTTTACTTTAAAAAAAGTATTTGGATTAGGTTCTGTACGATAAAAGAACTCTATTATAATCATTGAAACATTGAAAATTCGTGCGATATACATTTAGCACAAGTAGTAACCCGGCCGGTCGCGGCGCAGCGGCACGAGGTGTGACTGCAAAACCGACTGGTTGTGGGTTCGCTCTGGTGTCGAGGTTAAGTGTGGCGTTGAGTTCTGCCACTCAACACACAATGCCTCCAGAATTCGGCAGAAAGTGGGGAACGGAGTGTCTTAACACTAGGTTCCCTCTACCTACCCTGCTGTGTGCGGGATACAGCGTGAAGCTAATTTATTTTAGTAACCCATATAGAATTCATATGTCTATTAATTCATGTTAACATATTCTATTCTATTTTAGACATCATTTACGTGTCTAATATCATGTTTTCGAAGAAGTGTATGACACTTCTTTGTTAAAAGTTGTAAGTTTGTTAAGCTTCTATATATTTGATCCAAAATGATTTTTCGCGTTTAAATCGGCCACTATACCCTATATAAAATACGTTAATAGCCATTATTTGCTTTATATAACACAAAATAACAGTAAACTTGTTTAGTCTTTTAATGGCTTCATTCTAATTGGTTTATATTGTGGGAGTTTAGTTACAGGCAGTAAAATGTAAAAAAATAAATATTAGGAAAATATATAATTAGTTCACGAAAAGTTAATTCTGAAAAATGTATGTAACAAGTATATAATTTAAATTATATTAAGCGTAATACTAAAGTTTTTATGAAAAAAATATTATTATATATAATATTATAGATTATTGTTGAAGTCAACAAACAAAATATATATTTTTTTAAGTAATAAAGCAACTATTATTGCTTTTGTCTTAATGTTTTCCCTTATGGTTCAGTAGTTTTGATTGTTCTTTTATTATTGAATGTCCTTCTAAGGTTCACTTCTACTTATTAACCAGTTAAACTTCCTCGAAAGTAGTTTAAAATAAAAGTGTTTGTAGTAAATTAAAGCATTGAGGCATGATTTTCTAAATCTTTTTTATAATTGCCCTAAATATTATGCTACTGGAATATGGAATCGAACCAACTTACCCTGACATCTATACACACATGCTATCGAACAAAATTAAATAAAAAATAACAAGCTCACCCGATAAAATCAAACAAATCCATTGCTTTATTATAAGTTGCACAAACTAGATTATAGACATGACTGATTTTAGTCCACACTATAAAATATTTTTATATGAACTTTTGCAACAATGGCTTCTGTGGTATTGCAATATACGACTGGATAAACTATATCAATTTGGATTTAAAAAGTTATCGTTTAGATATGATGGACATATCTAAAAGCATTCAGCTAATTTGAAATGTTTGATAAAAATGAAAGAGTTGCTATCTTTACCAATAATAATTATAATATCAGCTTTGAATAATATAATAATAATAATAATAATCTTTATTCCAAACTTTTGGTCCATATAATTTTTGTTCAGGAGCACGCTTGTGCTTCATCCTTAGAATCATAGATTTTTTTTAACATACCTAAATATATATTCTAAAGGCACATAATAATCATAGCCCAAAAATGCATTCCTTGATCGTAAAACTAAAACAATATTTACGCATAGTAAAAAAATACTTCCAAAACGACATAAAACAGTACTAAACATCTCGTATTCCAAACGCAAGAAAATCTCATTATCCAGTTGCATCCTCTATTATTACATACAATACAAGCATCAAATTTTACGGTAAGTCCTTCGTCGGACGGATGCGCCTGCTGAACATCATCTCGAGAGGTGTCCAGCTGGCGCCGCCAATCTTGCAATTATGACGTTCTCGCTGAATTACAACAAGCATCAATTACAACAGAACGGGAGTCGAATTATATACGTAGATAACGCATTAAAAGTAACAGTAAACAGGAGCAGTTTATATTTCATTCCTTTAATTTGTTGTTGGAAATATTGCAAAACTTATTGCGTGTTAAACAACACTTCATAAACATTTGCATGTATCTATAACTTTATTAGATACATTTCATACATACATACATACATAAATACATACATACATGTTGTGAATTGCTTGAGAAATATTTGATGTAAGCAACGTTTATCTTATCATTTTTCTTTGCCAATCAAACAAAGAGAACAGGTGATCCAATACAAAAGGGGGCTCGACTTTCTTAATTATCTTAAGCAACTAAACTATAAAAAAACTAGATTATAAACTTTTATTACAATTTAAAATGGAATATTGTACGCTTGTCAAATGCTAATTTTAATATAATTACATTTATATGAATTTTAAATAAATGATTGTTGTTGTATAATTAATTATTATAAATGAATAAATTTTTATTCATTTATACTAAATATATATGTTTTTATCTCAGATCTAATGACTCATTCGTCAGATTTAACGGTTTCTAAGAATTATCATCACCTCTCAAAATATCATTTGATTGTAGATATATAGGTAGGTGGATGTTGTTCTCCTTAATTTATTAATTTTGAAAAGAGTTTATACATATATCTGATATAACATTTGATGATTAATTATTTAATTCAAAAATATATTTGGTAAAAATAATCGTTTTAATGACGACACTTACTCTAAAAATAGATAATAATACCTAATAGTCCATAACAAATAGCTGTGTGTTTGGTTTACCAGAATTTTGGAATAAGTCACAAAATTTAAACTAATATTTCTTTATGTGTTCACATTTAAACCGCATATAATAAACAAGAGCATGACGCGTAAATCCGTGTCATCTACGCTGAATGGACTTTCAATCATATCAGATTAATATTGACAGTATTTAGTATTTACTCACTACGCATCCCACCTCCACCTTCTTATTTTCCTCTGATGCAAAACAAAAAGGTGTGAATCAACAGATTACACAATAGCATTTATAATAAATATGCAAATAAGGAAAGGGAAAAGAGATAGAGATGCGACAAAGAGGTAGGTGTGAAATCGATCGGTCGTGGTAGGTGGTCGACGAGGCGGCTCGCTTTGTGCGCCGCGGGCCGCGCGTGATCCTACTGTTACTCGCTTAATGTGACACGGCCTCGCGTCCTCAAGATTGTCACGATTCTAACACATATTGTAGATTAAAAACCGGACAAGCGCGAATCAGGCTCGCCCAACGAGAGTTCCGTACAAAAAATGGAGATCTCAAGCTTTTTCTGAAATTAAAGCTTAGCTTATCCAGAGCTGTTTCATCTGATACCTTAATACCAAATTTTGCCCCTCTTTAAAGCTTATTATTTTTTTGGGATTTAATCACAAATGCAAAGTTTTCAGATTTTTTCCTGAACTAGTACTGTAGATGCTAGCTGCCAAATTTCATAATTCTAGGTCAACCGGAACTTTATAGTGTCGAAATACGTGTTTTTTATTATATAAACGATCATATCTTTTTTTTAAGTAATTGTAGAAATACAATTTTTTTAGGGAAATCAAGGGACCGTAGATCTGAGTATAGAGTTTGATTTCAACTCAATATCTCCAAGCGTTCCTGAGACAATGACTAACAGACAGACGGACAGATAGACGGACAGACAGCCGGACGGACGGACGGACAACAAAGTGATCTTATAAGGTTTCCTTTTATTCATTAAAAGGTACGGAACCCTACAGTTTATTGGATGAAAAAAAAAATTAAGCAACACCATATTTACGAACAAAAGTCAGTAACATCAATATTTTTTCTTCGTGACTTTAATTCACAAAATCTTAGACACTTTCGCCGACGATAATGAAATTTAGCAGGAAGGTAGTCAATGAATAGAACCTGTCAGCTAAAACGGATTTTACAAAATTATTTTCCTAAACGGATTTAAAATTCATTCAAGTTCAGATTTTTCTGAAATTTATAATAAAGCTTTAACTAATAACTAAATTTTTGGAGTGAAATTTTAAATTTTGTGTCAAAACTTTAGTGATTTTGTGTCAAAATTTATTCGAATTACAGAAATTCGCGTGTTGTTAATTTATCAAAAAATATATTATATATAAAATTTCGATTAAGATTCCAATTAACAGTTATAGACTACTGTGCTCTGTTAATCACGCCTCTACAACACCATAGCTGTGGTGGTTTTAACGCATTATGTACCTACAAGGTTTAAAAGTGTATATCACCAAACTCTATATATATAAATAAAGTGGTACAAACAGGATGTTAGTTTAATAAATATATCAGCTAACAGCTGCACAATAACATAATATTATATGTAAATTGCACTTGACTTAAATTTAAACAGCGCAATGGACTTTTTAATATATGAGATTTCAAGGAGGGGCTAGATATTTCACGACGTACGTGAACCTATGGAAATAAAGTTTAAATTAAGTGAATTAAATTGATAAAATGATGTAAAAGATTTTACTTCACATGGCCAAGGTGGCAATTATTGAGATGGTCAAAAAGTACATAAAATCTATTTATTATACACAAACAAAATAAAAGTTTACCAATTTATAAGCTAAGAAACTTAAGATTAATTATCTTTGTGGAGCGGGTTTTACTTGTTTAGTCCATTTTTATAATAAAATACGAAAGAAGTATATTTGTGTAAAGTAAAAAAAAATTTTTAGCAAGCAATAAATTTAAATTAAATTATTTTAGTTCACAAAGAAAATATACGATAAAATGTTTTACTTGATTTCAGATATACATACTGTTTCAGAATTTTCAAAGGAAGCTTGTTCAATTGACTTCATTTTTACATGAAACGTACAACATTTTAAGACAAGTAAACTAGAGCGGAAGATGAGTAATGTAGGTCAAATTGAGAATAGTCGAGATCTGTCGTAAAAAGACCAACATTATTTTTTTTGTAACAATCGTAGCTCATTTGTGATATATGTAGGTATATGTATATATACATACATAAGTATAACGGAGATCGGGACAAAGGCAACAATGCCGCTGATTCACCCTCATACTTGCTTACGCCTAAACATTTTATATCGGCCAAGGACGCCGTGGCGTATGAACCACACTGGATAACGGAACAGAGTGACAGACAGTCCAAGAGAGTATCGTCGCAGATTTTGTAAATGGTTCTCATGCACAACTGCCTAGGCTACTTGATGTCCACTAGCCTAGTTTCTGCCAATGCCATGCACTTGAATATATTAAGAATCAGCTTATCCGCAGCGGCATTTCTCGATTAGGTTTGGTGTTACTTAGTACATACATTTCTCAGATTAACATAACGATGACAGTTTTATAAGACAATTACAATGTGCATTTGATAGTTTCAAGTGTTTTTATTTATTTTTGCCCAAAATCGGTAAGATTTCATTATACAGCCCGTAATGTCTTTAGAATTAAGGGGAAAGTTATGGACAGTGGTTTAAGCACTTATCACACTACCGAGGAACATGGAGAATAAAAATCTCTTAGTGTTGACGGTTTTAGATGTAATAAGCTGATTGATTAAGTCAAACTATATTTTTTAGCGTCACGTTGTACCGTGTACATAGCAACCCAGTGTTAAGGCACTCCGTTCCACATTTTCCGCCGAATTCTGGGGGCATTGCGTGTTGAGTAGCGAAACTCAATGCCGCGCTTTAACACCTTTTTCTCAACACCAGAGCGAAGAAAATAGAAATATTAAATATTTCAGTTCCTCGAGTGGGAGTCGAAACTACAACCTGTCGTGTTTACAGTCACACTTCGTACCCCGGAGCAACGACTAGAATTGGCCTCAAACTAGAAATATTCTAGGGAAAAACAAATAAACTTTTGCTTTATTATAAAAAATTATGTTTTATTATGACAACAAGTCAAGATTGCCAGATGTTTGGCACAAAATATGTAAATGTTTTTTAAGAAACTATACTAACAAAATGGTTGGCCTCGGGTAAAGGAGGCTGTTCACCGAGATAAAGGACTGATAGGGTGAGATTATGTACACACACAAGATAATGAGTGCTGCATGATGTAAATATTTGCATTAAGCCTAGACTACATACACTTACATGAATAAGATTTAAAAAATATATATTCTATATTTATTTATTTAAAATACTACTTCTGTAATAACATATTTTTTATAAACGGTTTATTCAAGATTCACAACCAAAACATTGTGATGATGACAATGTTAAAATGCAAATTAAATATTAAAATGTTTCATTTATTTAAAAAAAATATTAATATATGACGAGGCAAGTCGTAGCGCAGCGGTACGAAGTGTGACTGTAAAACTGATTGGTTGTGGGTTCGATCTCCACTCGAGAAGATGAAATATTTACTTAAATTTATATTTCCATTTCTTCGCTCTGGTGTCGAGGCTAAGTGCGGCGTTGAGTTCTGTCACTCAATACGCAAAGCCTCCAGAATACCGCAGTAAGTGGGGAACGGAGTGTCATAACACTAGGTTCCCTCTGCCTACCTTGCTGTGAGCGGGATACAGCGTGAAGCTGTTTTTTTTTTTATTAATATATGACAACAAATATAATTGTCTATGTTGGTACAAAATTTTTAAATTTTGATTCATTTCGCATGATATAAGTACAGATAGATGTCAGTCAGAAAGTTATACATATAAAGCTAAATGCACAGCCGTGCCGTCGCGCATAATACGGCGCACTACTCAGCTTATAGTATAGCCTTAGACACGTAATGTATGTGCATATATTTCATACTACGTATATTTAGCATTTATCAAAAATAACTTGTGATTAAACATTTATAAGTACGTAGTAATGTTTGTTGTTGATAATATCTATAAACCATAAATGTCACATACTTTCAGCTAAATTTACATAATAATATACATATAATAATATGTTTATGTGTTTTTAAAAAATATATACAAGTGAAAATTATTAAGCATATAAATTATATTGCAAGCGTTATAATAACAAGGAAACGAAAACTGTGGAGCAGGATTCACGAACACACTGTCACCCTGAAAAAGAAAAAGCTTTAAAGCTAAAATGTTAACAACACTTACTGCCAGTGAAACGGTCCGGTGATTCCCTCTTTCAGTCGGTCCTTCAGGGAGCGTTGGCGAGAGGGCCCGGGGCCGGGGGGCAGCATGCCCGCCCCGGGGGGCACTGTCGCGGAAGGTGCACGCGCGGGTGACGACATCGCGATTATTTATCCGCTCTCGCATTAAAATGACACCACTCAACAGCCAAGCACCATTACATACGGGCGCTGCAACATAACAGAGACCACCCAAGCGACATAAATAAACAGAAAGCGAAGCGATACAATATAATATAAAATAAAATGTAAATAGTGAAACACATGCTTAGTGAAAATGCAGTAGAAGATTGCAAAAAAAAATTGTGATATACTATATACTAATTAAAACAGAATTTGTGGCTAAAAACAAAGCACTGTAAACAGTACAGACAGAAATAACTTAAGTTTCCTTTCGGATGTTAGGCATTGCCTTATTTTCTTATATATACATATAACTCTTTATTTCAAAGTTAGTAAAAATTTGTTGAAGAGTTTGAATGTGATTTCATTTACTATTTCGTATTATTTTGTATTTTAATTCAACGTAGCCCTAAATGTTTCTACGTGAGTATTGCTACGATCTATATGTATATAGATAATAAATTTCACTGCCCTAGCATTATTAACGTAATCCTTAAAAATATAACTTACAACATAGTTGAATGTAATAAACAATCTACTGTCGACAGTGGTCCTATTCAGATCTGTTGTTGGTGAAGTACTGCTCTCCTAGGTTCGCCCTATAATTACTAAAATTTAAACTGTCAATATGTCACTTTTTCTTACTAGCGTCATGCGTATGAGTAATTCGGTCTCGTTTTCTAACAGCCAGTGGTTTAAGGAAAGCCGCTGTCTCACAATGAAATGGCATTAAGGCCTTATTGTGAACAATACAGGTGAAAACCGTGTTAACATAATGATAAGTAGAACATAATGTTTTATACCACCATTTGTATAGACTATAATTAGTTTAGCTGCACCCTTTATTCCTAATATGGTTATTAAAGTAGTCATTAAAACAAATGAAATCCTTTATATGTATTTAATTACCCGTTTAGAATGCAATTCCCTACTTAAACTGTAATAATGGTACAATTTCTGCTTTTTTTTTTTGTTATAGTTAGCGTCGATGTCCCGATTTTGGCGGGAAGTCTCGATTTCTAGCCCAAAATAAAATGTCCCGATCGGGACAGGCATAGTCCCGTTTTTCACAGACACGGGCCACGTATTGTAAGAACTTTTTTTAATTACTTTAAGATTTTGTTTAGCTACTAATAATTTCATAGAAATACAATTAAATATATTATTAAGTTACGTATAATTATTCTAAAGATATTACTGCCTTACATATAGTAAACCAAACCAATATCGCTTAAAAATAGTGACGGTTTTCCATTAAAAAATATTTAATATTGATATCTATCACCGTTAAATGCTTTATTTAATAAAACTCAAATAAATGGATAAATATTAATTTTAATTCTCATTATTTAATTTTTTATCTAAAATTGTTTAATCAAAAAAAAATCCCGCTTTTTCAAGAGAAAATCTGGCAACGAGTAGACACTAGGAAAAATGTAAGGCATAACAATATTAACGAGAAATCGCTATCAGATTTTACCAGGCGTTTATATAAGTTTCGCAACAAACAGCTACTTTACACGAACCAGTTTCACCGCCATAACTATAGTAAATAATTCACCTTTGTCAGAATAACAACAGCATCGGTCATAATATATGCAAAACCTGTTTACGTGTTTAACTTGACTAGACAAATATTACGGAAGAAATTCTATATTGCTTGTATAGAACGCACAAACAAAGCCATACTATATACACAGTATATCAACCTGCTCTAATGAAAACCACGATCGAAATATTCACTTTTTATTAACCGACTTATGTATGAGGTGGTTGATAACTACTGTATATTACGACTATATATTTTTTATATTTTTTTACCTAAGTACTTTCGACTGGTTGAACCAATTTTGATGATTCTTTTTTTATTTGAAATCTGGTCCAGTTTTAACAATGTCGTCCATAAAAAATATATAAATATGTGCGCGACAAATAAACAAGTAACTCCACTAATATCACATCAACCGATTTTGATTATACTTTTTTTATTGGAAAGGAAACTAATAATCACTAAGTTAAAAGTTTCACAATCTAAATCTAAATATATAATATCGATGTTCCTATATTATTCATAGAATTATAATAGCATCTGTTTTCCTTTGTAACGACAATACTATGACAAAATAATAAACTTAATTAAATATTATTTTCCTACAAGTAAATCCTATTACAAATGTTAATATAGAATAGTAACTACTTCCTAGTCACAACATACATGTCTGCGTTGAGTAATACAACGTATTTAGATATCAGATTGAAATAATATCATGCATATAAATAAATGTTTATTATGTTACATATTTTTAATAAAAAAATAAGTTTCTATGCATTTTTCAAGCATTTTATTACATTCGTTTTCTTATTATATTATTAACATTGCAAGAAGACCACATCAATTTTCCCCTAAAGCTTTTTTTAAAATATCTTTTGATAATTTAATTACTTAATATAAATAATCTCTACATTTTTATTTTCTCTAATATTTTATAATCCTATGGAGCTATAAAAGATTTGAAAGTACACCTGTAACAACTATGGCTTACTGAGCATAACATTGAACTAAGGTATTTACGGTCTCTATATAATATCTAATAATATATTTAATTTACATATATTAGAATATAAAGAAATATTTTTTGTATTAGGTGCTGAGAAAATAAGAAGTCATTCGGATTTAAAACTCCTTTATTATTGTAAATAAAAACCTCATCATACGTGATTCAATGAAAATTATAGTATTAATTAATTATACTTATATAGGGAACAGAAAACAATATGAATCAGCTTCACGCTGTATCCCGCACACAGCAGGGTAGGCAGAGGGAACCTAGTGTTAAGACACTCCGTTCCCCACTTTCTGCCGAAATCTGGAGGCATTGCGTGTTGAGTGGCAGAACTCAACGCCGCGCTTAACCTCGACGCCAGAGCGAAGAAATGGAAATATAAATTTAAGTAAATATTTCATCTCCTCGAGTGGGGATCGAAACCACAACTAGTCGGTTTTAGTCACGCTTCGTGCCGCTGCGCCACGACTGGCCTCTAAAAATATGAATAACATCAGAAATATGAATATTATGTGGCCTAATATTTGAACTCGAACGACATGGTACAATGAAGTTGAGTTGCGAACAACGTCAAGGCGGAGCGACGTGAAGAGGAGAAAGCAGGTATCGATCGGCCCTAACCTCAGCCCCCGCCCTCGCCAGCCCGCGTGCCTTACGTAAGTCCAGCTGATCGCACCCACCCTGTAACCTTGGCAACGAGCTCTATGCACACGCTCCTATAGTATTGAAAACATTCTTATATTCAAAGCACATTTGAGTGTTTAGTAAAATATGCATTTTTTTAATTAGAGATCCTTATCGACTAATATTATTTTCTAAGTTAAATATGCCTTGTGATCAAGTATGGTTAATGTAATAATATAATTAAATATAAATTGTTAGTTTAGAAATATAGCAAATCGCATTTTGACATATGAATTACATAACAAACTGGACCTGTCACTTTTATATTTTTTTATATGGATTTATTAATTAAGTTTTTAATAATAAACGTTAAGCTAAAAAACCTTAAAGTACAATTATTATTATTATAACCAGAACGCTAACTTAAGCTTGTTTTTTTTTTTGTATATGCGTATAATTTACCGAAACAAGACAAATATCTATCAATAATAATCGAATTAATTTAAACTTTCCAGAAATTTCAAAATTACTAGTCAATTCTACGAATTTAATCAGAATACGAACATAAAATCAAACGAAATTTGAATCTAAATCAGTAAATATACACAAGTAAATATGCCAAGCAAAGATTTTATTACTTAGATATAACCTACATATTAACCTGACGCCCACGTTTCCAGCATACAGGTACTCAATACTATAGGTAGGTGTTGTTACAGTTCTAGAATAATCGACTACGAAGCGTTGAGAAAAATCTATGTCTATAGAAATGGAAAATGTATTATAGAAAACGTTCAGCTTATCAGATTGGTATTTGGTTATCAATCATCAACTTAGTCACGGAACATTGACAACTTTAGGAATTTTAAATAATCGCTATACAAGATTTATTGCAATATATTTATTCACTTATACGTTTTTCTCAAAAACAAAAATCCAAAATACTAAAAATCTTTAACTTCTTATACACAACATATACATAAAAACTAACGCGTATTGCACTTTCTGTCTATATGATATCTATATGACTGAATGTGTTATAAACTAAAAGTACAAACAAGCCTAACGTTTCTAAGTGACGACAATGGGGGCGATCTTTTATGAGGTTGAAACGACAAATGATGTAAACATCCGTATTATGTATGGGTGATACATGATGTGCAGAAGCATCTAATGTGGCCCATGCATCGATGCAACGAACCAAGGTGCGAGATTCGCATGGAGAAGAGCTGACGGTGGTTTAAACGACATATCGCGCACACGTCTACTTCGGTGGCTGGTGGCGTGCAACTGTACCGCGTAGGGGAGCGAGGGGTGCGGTGTGGGCGGAGCCCGACGGTGGCGCCCGACGTGGAGCCTCACCCGTTCACCTCCTCTTTATAATCAGAGAACGATTTATTGACACCTTTAAATTTTATAGTATCCCAAATAAGAGCTTTCAAGTATCTTGTTATTGTTAAGAAGCAAATACTTAGCAGTAAATGCGTAATACCTCAAAAAAAAGTTTTGCGTGAATTACAGTCTTTTTGTAATTTTTCTACTAAAACTTGTTATTTTTCAAGGTATTTTGACCACAACTAAGAAGTAAAATTTTGTATTTTCGGACGTATTTACGAATTGAAAGACAATAGGAAATAGTTAGTTTAGGAAAGATAATAGAAAATATAAAGGCCCACAACTCAAAATAACAGCATGTTTGTCGTTCAATGAAACATGAATTTATAATGTATCAAACGTGTGCCGCTCACAAGACAGATACACGGACTTTCTTATTGGGTCAGTAGTGATATCGATTTTTAAATTACATTGCAGTGCAATCAATGTTTTAGTAGTTCTATAAAATCGATTTTACTTTCGTGAAGTGACCATTTTTCAATAAATGTAATGAGTTAAGTTTAAGTTATACAGCACTAAAGTTTTACCGATAATGATATAATAAAACAAGTCGGAATCGCTGACCACATCCAAAATTAGATAGATTTAAAACTAGTTTGGAACTGTAATTAGTTATTTTGGGATATTAAAAGTGGAAAACTTAGGTATTTTGCTTTTCTAGACGAACCTAAGAGACATGTGCACTACGCCATTGCAAAGTAAATATATTTATTAGAATAAATCAGAATAGAAAAGTTGGTTCGTTAAGAGTAAATATATATATTTAAATTGTTCGCGTCATCATTGTTGGTCTTAGGCAGAGAAACCAAACCGCGACCGCAAATACTGGAAAGAAAATACAAGCAGGAAAAAATATAACAATGCATATGAATGACAATCATGTAATATCAGACTAGTCCACAAGCTCACATGTACATATGTTTATTTAATTATGGCATTTAGTACAGATGATATTCAAATGGTAACACATAATTTATTATAATTAAAATAATTATAGCAGCTACGCGCTGGACCCCGCACACAGCCAAGTGGGTAGGGGGATCTAGTGTTAAGACACTTCTTTCCCCACCTTCCGGCGAATTTTTCCAGGCATTCCGGGTTGAGTGGCGGAACTCAACGCCGGACTTTTGCCTTAGTGCCAGAGAGACGAAATTACAATAATAGTTCATTCCCTGGAGTAGGGATCGAACCCACAATCGTCGAGTCGAGTCACATCCTTGCGCCAAGAAGGCCAGATACTCAGACAGTCATAAGCTTTAGTAATGGACATTGTTTTTACAGTTATCTTATACTAGTGACATAAGCATGGCTTCAAACCACTTAAGATATTGTTGTATTAATCCCAATATGTACAAAATCTTTAAAAAAATTGCAACCTATGTGTTATTTAGATGTAAGAGCTATATTACTATAAAATTTCATCTAAATCTTTTCACTAGTTTTTATGTGAAAGTAGAAGAAACATCTATTTCAACTTTCAGATTTATAATATTAGAATTTTTGTAGAGACAAAATTAAATTACAGTCAATTTGCTATGTCTCACAATTAAAAAATTAGTGATGATAAACAAAAATATTAAACAATAACTTAAAAATCATTTGTAAATATTGGTAACCTGATGATTCTTTAGAGAGTTTGCTAGTCATTTATTATTTCACTTTAACACTGTTTCTAAGAATACAGCATGCAAGCTTAAGTTAATCAATTGTTAAGACTGCAGACTGTCTAAGTCTCTTTTATAAACATATCACAATATAAAAAAATTAAATGTTTTACAACAATATTTTATATTTCTTTACGAACCCTAATAAGCCCTTCTATATAATATGCATTGAACTTAAAGCTTACTTACACATTTATATTTTCTACTAAATGCTAAACAATTAAAAATTTACAGTAGTCAAGTAGAATGGCATAATGTGTTTAGAATATATAGACACTACTTAAGAAAGCTACAAGAAGACAGATGCAATATGTGCCAGTACAAAATTTTCAAATAGATAAAATAAATTCTATGATTTTTATATTCAAGTTAAATTATAGTAGAGACTTGATTATCTATCCCTTAATTTGAAGTCTGGGTAATACTGTATTTTGCAGACTTCAAATTGGATGGTCTCAGTAGCTGTAGAAGTTCTAAAACTATCATTGATTTATTTATAAATATAATTTAAAGATAGCCCTAGTAGCATTATTACTTTGAGTTGGTTAGGAAGAGAGAGGAAAAGGACAGTGGAGTCAACCATTAATGTGCAATTCTCTTTAGAATTAAAGGACCTCTTTAGGTCCTTTACAACTACACTTTGACTTCAAGCCCTTTTTTTGAATGGACTTTATTGCTGTTGACCTGGACTGGACTTGACAGTGACACCAGGCTGGGAGGGGCGGGGCTGGCAGGAGTAGCTCATTTTTTTTTAAATCTCTCCTTCATACATTTGATTATCTGGATATTCATTTATCTGAATGAGAAACAAATAATCTGATTGATCATGTTTCTCCTGTATTACAATGGTGTTTTTTGTACTTAAACAAGTGATTTTTGCAGTTAATAATAAAAGTTCCTTTTGGTAACCAATTTTTTTATGTACTTTATTTTTTATTGAAAATCCTACGTATGAATATGTTGATAATAATGCCATGTATATATTTTATCACTAAGGTTCAACAAACAAAAATAAAATTCTTATCTGTAAAATGACAGACATCTGTTTGGATGTTGGAAATATACAACTACTAAGCAAAGAATTAATGTTTTTTACTTACTTTTTATAATATTAACATGATATTTATTTTTTTAATAATAATTAAGACGAAAAATGTCTAATCACACTCAATATTTCTTAAGTCCCTAGATTTGGTTTCAAGCATAGTATGAAAAGATGAATGGATGAAATATTGTATGATGAAATATTTTATTTATACATTTATCCTTTTAATATTTATAAGCGACAATTCTAAATGTAAAAGAAAAAAAAATACTCACATTCCTATTGTATTTAAGTAAAAAATATAATTTATGATAACCTTTAATAACTCCGATAACAAATTCGTACAAAACATTTTTTTATATGTATAAACATGAATCACAAAAAATATACTTGTATAATAAAAATCTTAAAAATATATTCATATGTATAATTTTCACTTTTTTTGGTAAAATTAATAATACACCATCAAAGCATTTATTTCGAAGAATTATATACGTAGAGTTAATTCTGCGCCTTGAAATATTTATTTAATTAATGTTTTATGTTGATATTTTATGCGTTTACATTATAATTATAATGTACATATATTTGCAAAAATGAAAGAGAATATTAATATACTTACATGATTTATCAGGAACTTCTAATAGGCAAAGATGAATG
This sequence comes from Heliconius himera, assembly GCA_021202915.1. Taxonomy (NCBI): domain Eukaryota; kingdom Metazoa; phylum Arthropoda; class Insecta; order Lepidoptera; family Nymphalidae; genus Heliconius; species Heliconius himera. The sequence continues at coordinate 1,562,189 of JAJHJA010000143.1, read as the reverse complement.
TAACGACCACAATATTTATAAAGTCAGATGAGCGATAACATTGTGCACTAAACCGGCAATCCAAATTTGTTTAATAAGTTATTTAATAATCACATTTAAATGATGGTGCATTATGCAAGTAGACAGATTATTTTTGGTCTGGAAAACATATCGGGAATCAATAATATACTTTTATAATCCAATTGCACCAATCCACTTAAGTTATTTATGACAAAAAATATAAGTTGCAACAACTATGAATGAAATTAGTTTGGCAATGTTTATAATAGTTAATACGAAAATATATAGGCGTTTTACACTTTCAATGTAAATTTAATAATAAACTACAAAGTCAAGAGGAACTGTACACTTCTACGCGTATTTGTCAGTTTTTTCACTACAATATCGGGATTTAAGATGTAAAAACAAAGGTATGGTACTTAGCGCCATCTAGTATCAGCAAAGCATTTATTTTGTACGTTCAGAAATCATATTAAACTTTTCTATGATTTCCACACAGATTACTAGCTAGGTAACTAAATATAAATAAATATAAATGTATTCTAAAGTTCTATATATATATATATATATATATATATATATATATATATATATATATATATATATATATATATATATATATATATATATATATATATATATATATATATATAAGATTAAGAAAAAAGAAGAAATAATGCACTCAGCATTATTTCTTTGAAATTATGTAAGTGAAGCGGATAATATTTATTCCTGTCTTGGCTCGTATAAGATATTATGCCAATTGTATTATAAATTTCTGAAGATGCATTCTCTGTGAATACATAGAATATGGTTGCTGTTTATCTTTAAGTATAGATATTTAGGAAATAGTTTGCCGTAGCCGTACCGAACCGTAGCGTTTGGCGCTCCGTTCTCTCTGACTACCCCGCAAGGGATAAAGCGTGAAGCTAAGTTAAGTTAAGTGAAGCTAAGTTATAAATAAAAATTATCATATATTACAAATTTTACATCTGCAACAAGGGATAAATATTAAATATAGGTTAAAAAATTAAAAGTTATATTATAAAAAATTTAAAAGTAATGTAAAAATATCGAAATGACTTTTGTTATTGACCACAGGCTATTAATAAAAATTAATATGTATATGAGAATGTCACTGTCAATGTTAATAACAATAATCAATCTGTTGCAAGCGCTGGTTCGATATGTTTAATTGATTAAATTTTACACAATATTGAAGAATTTAATAATGTTTCTTTAATAAGTAAAACCTACTTCAACCTAAAGTTTATACCCATCTAAAAATTATGCAGTATAATTACAATTATAGATACCAAAATGTAAAAGTAAATTCTTAAATATGTTTTTTAGTCTAATCTTATCTCATTGATTAGATGCTCGCTCTTTGTATTGTGTTTGTAAGGTAATCTACTATTAAAGTGATGATTTAAAAATATATATATGCGAAATGTCTACTTTGATTTATAATGGCGAAGACGAGACCTATCCTCTCCATGAATGCGTGTTCATTGGAGATGTTCGTAAGCTTTCATCGTTATTGCGATTTAACGACGTAACCCGAAAAGATAAACATGGAAACACCGCTTTGCATCTAGCGGTTATGCTGGGTCGCAAGGAATGTGTACAATTGTTGTTGGCACATGGAGCACCAGTTAAAGTAAAAAATCTTGCGGGGTGGTCGCCACTCGCCGAAGCTATTAGCTATGGAGATCGTCAAACTATATCGTCCCTGGTACGGAAACTTAAGCAACAAGCACGAGAACAAATGGAATGTAGGCGACCAGATCTGATAAGAGCCCTGTCACAGATTCAAAATTTTTACATGGAATTAAAATGGGATTTCCATTCCTGGGTACCCCTAGTTTCAAGAATACTTCCATCTGATGTGTGCAAGATATATAAATCAGGTTCAGGAATTCGATTAGATACAACTTTGGTAGACTTCACAGATATGAAATGGGAAAGAGGTGACATATCCTTTATATTCCAAGGTGAGAAACCTCCTAGTGAATCTCTTACTGTTCTTGACAACAAAGTTAAAGTATATCAGAGAGTTCGTTATGAAGAGACAGAAAATGAGATTGAAGATGAAGTAGATATTCTTATGTCAAGTGACATTTTAGCTGCTCAGATGTCTACAAAAGGAATTTCTTTTGCTAGAGCACAATCTGGTTGGATATTTCGTGAGGATCGTAAAGAAACAGTTGCAGGTCTATATAAGAGTGACATTTACACTATAACAGGGCTTGTCTTGGAGTCTCGGAAAAGAAGGGAACATCTATCCACTGATGATTTACAAAAAAATAAAGCAATTATAGAAAGTTTAACTAAAGGCAACACACAAAATTTGGATACTAATGGAGAACCAGTTAGGCGTGCTTCATTAAATCCACCACCTGAAAGTGGTACTGATTGGGCAGCATACATATCTTCTCCTATTGGCCAATATCCAAGTTTAGGAAGAGAACTTGTATACAAAGAGTCATCAAGAAACTTTCGAGCTACTATTGCGATGAGTGATGATTTCCCTTTAAGTGTAGACATGTTGCTTAATGTCCTGGAAGTGATTGCACCTTTTAAACATTTTGCTAAATTACGACAATTTGTAGCTATGAAACTACCGAAAGGTTTTCCAGTAAAAATTGATATACCAATTCTACCTACAGTGACTGCCAAAATTACTTTCCAAAAATTTGATTTTCGTGACGACATACCTGAAAAGTTATTTGTTATACCTGATGATTATGTAGAAGATCCGTTACGTTTCCCTGATTTATGACGCTTTGATATTCTAACACTGTTTGAAATTAGTGAAAGACCAGTTTGTCTACGTGAAGTTAAGTGTAGTAAGGGAAGACAACAGATAAGTGACAGGTATTACAGGTCTCCGCATGGTCATCTTATTATTGAGATACCTATGTTGTTTGGTCTTGGGAGTTCTTATTCCAGCCATTATATCCTTTTTGTAGAGTAAAAAAATCTTTTAAGTTTGTAAATTGTTTTCATAAATTAAGTTTAATTTCTGTGAAACAGTGTTAGAATTACTTTAAATATTTTTTTATTTAATTATATACACAAAATCTTTGTAGTATTTCCTATACAATCATAATTATTTTGTATAAAGAAATCATATCATGAATTAATGTTCCATCATCTAATTTCAGAATTAAATATACATATTTTTTATGGAACTTTGGTTAAATATAATGTGAGATGTTTTTTGTAATTTTGCAATTTCTATATATTTATTTATTTAAAAAAATATTAGCATAAGGTACCACCCCACTATTAGATGGCCTGAAGGTAATGACTAATATATTTCACAGGGCCTACACCTACTAAAAGAAATTTAATTAAAAACTTTAATAAAGACTTATTTTTAAGGTGCTACAATATATGTATATGTAAAATGGGTGTGTCAATTACTTAAAAAATAATGTTTTATATTTATAAAAAAAAGTTACATGCTTGAGAAAAAAATAATAAACTCATCAAGAAAGGCAGGCAAAAATTGTGATGAAAAAAATAATTTAACATATCATCTAAACATTCATAAATTTATATATCATATATGGTGGCACCAAAAAGATTATTTTAATTTATTAGATGGCATTTCTTAATTGTAAAGTTCCTGTACAATAAATCCATCAAACTTTAGTATGTACTTTGTTTCACATGACAACATAATATAGGTAGGAAATTAGATAATTTATAATAAGTAGTATTTGAAAATTGATTTTTTCTTAATATATTGGTCAATGTTAGACAATTATGTGAGTTATTTGAGTTGTAGAATTACAAATGTTAGTGGCCCAATCATTTCAAAGTCCTTGTGCCTTCAGAATTTTGTTTGTAGTATGGTGTTTAGGAAATATTTACAATTCAAATATTAGAAACTTATTGTGCATAATTAAATATATTACATTGCTACTACCACTTTACACAAAGTAGGTATTCACTTATTAAATGTATGTACCTGTACCTGTAATAAATGTATCTATTTTAAATGTAACATATAAATGTATAATATTGCATCTTAGCTATTTGACAATAATATATCAAATTCCAAATGGGTTTCATACAAAAATGTATTAAAATAAATTATTGTCTTGCCTTTTATTCCCTTTTGTTTTTCTAGACAAAATCTATAGTATATAAATACAATGGTATTAAGAATTTTGAAATGTTGCAATAAATTATGAAAACACAAATTTGTTTTTTTTTGTTTGACTTCTGAGGTGGGATCAAATAAAAATTTTTGTTCTTATTTTTAATGTGGGATACCTAATTTAAATCAATTGTGTGGAGTTAAGAGTTTTTTTAAAATAATTCTTTATTTATGATTTTGAATTTAATTTCATTTCACAAAAAGTAATAAAATTTGTCAATTCATGTCTTCCTTATAAAAAAAATATTGATAACGAGTTTCATTAATTTGATATACTGGCACTTCTCCAAAACGCACAAAATTCAATTTTATTGTGTTTACTCATTAATAGCAAATTATTTTAATAAAACATGAATATCATATTAAATACTTAACTAAATAGTAAGCAAGTAGTCTAGACAAGTTTAATGATTTAGTGTATACGAAAATATATTTTAAGAAAAAAACCTACAACAAATTCAATATTTTACGAGAAGATTTGGTGTACTGTGTAACGTACTGTTTTTTTGGGTTATAATAATGTTAGCATGCAGAACTTTATTTTCCGATGGTGCAACTGCCGCCGCGGAGGCTTTAACAATACAGAAATAAGTCTTAAATAGCATTCTTCTAATTTTAGCACATCAATCGTCATTGATATTTTTATTTACTACTTTTAGATTAAAAATGTTTCGGCAATCGTTAATATATACTTATATTAACATTTTGAACAAAATCAGTAACCAGCACATTTCATGTACTTTGAATGAGTTTTTCATAAAATTCCAACGTGTTTTATGTAAAAACATCATTGATTGCGACGTCATTGCCAGTAAAATGGTAAAAGATGCCAATGACGCTGGAAGAGAAGTAAGCTGAAGACAATGATTATTAGCTTTTAGAGTAGACGAATGGGTCTGATTTCAGGCTGTAGTCCTAAATCTTAGACATATTTCTAATAGATTAACTCACGGATGGGTCGTGTGGTGAATTTTTAATGTTTAAACCAGCTATGACAAAAAAATTACGTAGTACCTCAATTTTGTTCGTGAATTTGTTTCGGATTCTATTCTTTTGAATTTTCTTGCTATATCACTTCCATGGCATTCAGTTTCAGTGTAATGGAAACTTTATAAATATTATTACTGTTTTTCGTATTTCAAGGGATACAAAAATAAGCTACTTCAACTTAAATTTTAGATTTAGAATCAATAATCAAAAATTTAATAAATTTAGAACAGTCGTAGCGCAGCGGCACGAAGTGTGACTGTAAAACCGACTGGTTGTGGGTTCGATCCCCACTCGAGGAGATGAAATATTTACTTAAATTTATATTTCCATTTCTTCGCTCTGGTGTCGAGGTTAAGCGCGGCGTTGAGTTCTGCCACTCAGCACGCAAGGCCTCCAGAATTCAACAGAAAGTGGGGAACGGAGTGTCTTAACACTAAGTTCCCTCTGCTTACCCTGCTGTGTGCGGGATACAGCGTGAAGCTGGTTTATTTTTATTTGATTTAAAATGTTACGATTTCTATTAATATTCTTTAACTGTTTTTATTTTTTTTTCATTATTCTTTATTTTTTACATCTCACTTTATCCCTAGCGAGGTAGTCAGAGAGAACGGAGCGCCAAAAGCCCTACTCTCTGTATGTTTTACTTTATCCACTGTTACCACTCGTCAATCTCTTTATAAATGCCATGCGGGGGTTTCTTATGATTTTTCGTGACCTTCCTCCTGTATTTATCTTTTCTTCCGAGCGAAGGTTTTTGATTTATACGACCCGATGTTAGGTTAGGTTTATCCACTCTTTACTCAGACGCAGCTGACTTCGATACGTATCCATTCTTGACATCGGAGATGTGTTCGTTCTCCCAATACCGATGCTTCCCCTTTTTTGGACAATGTATGTTAAATCTCAGTTACTATCTAGTTTTTATAGGTCTGCATACTACAGAGGAAAATTACGTTTCACTGGTCTTAAGAATTGGATTTACTTTCTTGTTAGACTTAAATATAGTTTTAATGGAAGCTTTTCTTAAAATGTTGCAAACCTGTCTGTTAAGTGTTCAGCGTCGCAGAGTTGGTCTTCTTCTCAGTCGTTACGCTCTTGACAGAGAGGTCGTGGCCATCATGTAGTCCCGTTTTTGGCTTTCGTTATTCTTGCCACAGTTTCACGCCATTTCTTTCTATTGGTCGCCATTCTAGTGCACTCATGCAATTTACTGCCCACAGCTGATTTTACTTGGTCAGTCCATCGCATGGGTGATCTACCTCTTGGTCTGGTACCATCTACTCTGCCTTGCACCACGAGCCGCTCTATGGAGTCGTTTCCTTTTCTGGAGATGTAACCGAAGAACTTAAGCATGCGGGTTTCTACAAGAGCTGATAGTCGCTCTTTGATGCCAAGTTCTTGGAGTATGGACACATTGGAACGGAATTCTGTCCACGATATCCCGAGCATCTTTCTCCAGCACCATATCTCCAGGGCATCGACTTTTTTCTTTTCCGTTTCCCGCAAGGTCCATTTCTCAGCGGCATATTGAGCCAGTTTATACCTCGGCGTACCGATTTTTGGTGGTAACAGTGGATAAAGTAAAACACACAGAGAGTAGGGCTTTTGGCGCTCTGTTCTCTCTGACTACCTCGCTAGGGATAAAGTGAGATGTAAAAAATAAAGAATAATGAAAAAAATAAATAAAACAACTAAAGAATATTAATAGAAATCGTTAAATATTAGATATATCTTATTAACACTAAATATAAAATTTAAGTTGAAGTAGCTTATTTTTCTACTGTTCTATATGCGAAAAACAGTAATAATATTTATAACATTTCCATTACACCTGAAAGTGAATGCCATGGAAGTGATATAGCAAGAAAATTCAAAAGAATAGAATCCGAGACAAATTCACGAACAAATTTTAGGTACTACGTAATTTTTTGTCATAGCTGGTTTAAACATTGAAAATTCACCACACGACCCATCCGTGAGTTAATCTATTAGAAATATGTCTAAGATTTAGGACTACAGCCTGAAATCAGACCCATTCGTCTACTCTAAAAGCTAATAATCATTGTCTTCAGCTTACTTCTCTTCCAGCGTCATTGGCATCTTTTACCATTTTACTGGCAATGACGTCGCAATCAATGATGTTTTTACATAAAACACGTTGGAATTTTATGAAAAACTCATTCAAAGTACATGAAATGTGCTGGTTACAGATTTTGTTCAAAATGTTAATATAAGTAGATATATATTAACGATTGCCGAAACATTTTTAATCTAAAAGTAGTAAATAAAGATATCAAAGACGACTGATGTGCTAAAATTAGGAGAATCCAATTTAAGACTTGTTTATAAATTGTTAAAGCATCCGTGGCGGCAGTTGCACCGTCGGAAATTAAAGCTCTGCATGCTAACATTATTATAAGCCAAAATAAACACTACGTTAGATAACGTATTTTCGTGGCAGTGTTTAAAGCAAAACCTCGCTCGATCAATTACCCTATTTTTATAAACTTTTTTTGTTATCGATGTTTGTGTAGCTACACCTAAATTATAAGCACGTTTTATTATTAAAAACTTTAAGTATCTACTTATTTCATTAAAAATAGCAAAACAAAAAATTATATAGTTTAATTGCGAATATATTTGAAAAGAAATTAGCTAAGAATACACTAAATCTCCACGTAAAATATTAAATTTTTTGAAGGTTTTTTCTTAAAATATATTTTTGTATACATTAAATTTGTCTAGACTACTTATTTGTTATTTAGTTAAGTATTTAATATGATATTCATCTTCTTAAAATAATTTACTATTAATGAGTAAGCACAAGGAAATTGAAATTTGAGCGTTTCAGAGAACTACCAAACTGCCAATATATATTAATAAAAAGACCGTTTATATAAAGACTATTTTATTATGAATAATAAATATTACAAAGGTTTTATAAAATTTTAAAAAAGACATGAGAAATTGTAGATTTTAAAATAAAACCAATTATCGTAACGATTTGCGCGTTGTAGTCGACGGTGTGGCCACCGACAGTACCTCGTTCAGTCCCAGCGAAATCACACGAAGAGAAACAGTTGAACGTCGCGCTAAAACAATAATAATATTGAAAAAAAGAATTCATAGATTTTTTTTAACGATCACTAAAGCTGCAATCAAACTTTATTTTTCATGGTTGTTTGTCTATATTCTATACTATAATAAAACAATAAAAAATGTGTCTGTACATTGACTATACTTCCTCTACTTTATGTATGTAGAACTATACTGTAAAAACAGTATTAGAATAATTATGTGTCTTGTTTGTTTGTACACGCACATTTTCTGAGCTACCGTCCAGTAGCTCAGAAAATGTGAAATTTGAATGATTTTTTTTGTTGTTTAGCTATAACGTACAGCCACAGCGAAAACAGACAAAATCCAAAAGCATATATTTAAGAAACTGCTCTCTATTTAGTTTTTAAGACGTTGAGTGCCGACTTGACGCCGTAGCCGTCTACCAGAGCGAGAAGATTATATTAATCCCCAGATTCAAATTGCGCCACAACCGCCTCAATCATAATCATTTTCTCAAATCTCTTAAAAGAAGGATCACTTAAGAAGTATCTATAAATATATTAATTTGTACAGAACACAGACGCACTTTTGTTGCTTTTTTTAAATATAATATATAAATTGTAATATACATAGTAATTTTATAAAAATACGTACATTGTTCCGGGATATCATCAACCAACTGCAAAAAAAGTATATTTAAAAAATATATAAATGGAAATTATAGTGTGTATATTTTTGATCACGACGTTAATGAACCGTCGACATGCCTATTTTAAAATAACATATTTTTACGTGCAATAAAAAAATATAACATAAAAATCAATCTTATAAAACAGTCATATGGCCATTGGCAGATTCATCTGAGTAGATTATATATTGTGAACCAATATCTTTTTTGCTACATTATACCTGTCAATTAAAAATATGCTTGTCGGCGGTTTTCATATTTCTTATAGATTACACATCCATACATGTAATTACACAATACACATCCACATATTCACACATATGAGTAGACATCCACACATCCCATACATGTGATGTCATATCTACACATGTGTTATTTTTTTTTACTTTATGCTGTATCCTGCACATAGAAGGGTAGGCTGATGGAACATAGAGTCAAGACACTTCTTAGGTCAGGCCTTTCTCCAGTGGCACGCCGTTTTTCGAGACACTATGTGTTGAGTGGCAAAACTCCATGCCGCGCCTTGTCTTGCACCAGAGCGAGGAAATGAAAATAAATCATAATTCCGAGTACATATCCGTTTACATTCAGACGGCGTCTTCCATTATTATACAAGACATTATGAATGTTGTTATTAATAATTGGGATATATTTTACGGCGGGTTCCTGCAGGCGCGGCGCGAGGCGGTGGCGGAGCGCGGCGAGGCGGCGCGTGTAGGCGGTGGCCACGCTCACGCCGCTCCCGAACGAGGACAGCGACGACGGGGAAAACACGCTTTCTAAACATTCATCTTTTTTACGTTATTACGTATACAAAAAGTTGATCCACGCCTTTTGTCGCACAGCAGAATAGGTAGAGGGAATCTAGTGTTAAGACACTCTGTTCTATACTTTCCGCCCTGTGTTCAAGAAAGGGGGAGAGCGAGGAACATAAAAATAATAATATAAATTTATAATAAGAAGTCAGAATTATTTTAGTCATTCTTATTTTCATTAATGTATTAAAATTATAGTTTTTTTTTTAAGTTATGTTGATGGTTGAAAATGAATATGATCATTTTTAAATCTAGCTAAATTATTGTCAATAATTCGATATGGTTTGAATTATAAATAACGAGCAAAGAAAGTATTACATTATTAGTATGTTTTAAAGTTAGAACGCACAGGGACTCAGGCCAGAGCCCTGTGGACCTCACATGTGTGGATGTGATCCTGAATCCGCACATATTAAATAAGATAACACATAGAAATGTGTATAATGTAATGTATGCAATAATTTTTTAATTGCTATTCGTGACTTATCGTCCCCTTTTTTACGAATGTACAACATTTGTATTGAAAATGTATGTATATAACATAGTACATATTTATTTAATTAATGGGCAGGCTCTTAAAATTTATTATTATTAGCCCAGGGCCCCCACAACTCACGACCCGCACCTGTACTGTAGTACTCTACATGTATTTTTAATATTACACACATACCGTCAATATCAACATCAGATTCTTTGGGGATAGACGATGTTTCTGCTATAATCCTGAAAAATTAAAAATGTATTGAATTGTTAAGTTTTTCAATTTTTTTTGCTAATTTTGAGTTTACATTATCGAATCTATTATGATATTTTATATTTATATTTACTAAAAAATAATAAATTATTACTTTCGTTACTATAAAATATATATGTACATACTAACAAAAGCATAACATAATATATATGTACTTGTGCAGTAGGCCAGCGAGGCGGCGTTGAGTTGCGGGCACGAGGCGTTCCAGCTGCGCGGCGGCGAGCAGCGCGGCGAGGCGCGCGCCCCCCGCACCGCCCGCTCCCCCCACACCCCCCGCGCCCCACGCCTCGGCCACAGCTTGTAGCGCGTTTTGCGCCGCCTCCGTGTAGTTGCGCGTCCATACCGACATCTGCAAACATATTACATACATTAGCGTACAGTATAGCTAATGAGTCTTGGCCGCTCTAAAGTTAACTGTAGATGGCTGCGCAAAATTGATTTTAAGATTTTTTCTTATTTTAGATTTATTTCTTCCGATGAATGTACTATGCGCCAAAGTTCAGAAAGCATAAATCCTGAGGTGACCAGGCATGCACTGGTCACACGAAACATCTATATTATAACACCACTATTAGTACGGGAGCCGTCTAACTTCGGATTTACACGAGCGTCATAGTAGACTTATTTAGGGTTGGGTTGCGAAGCTTAAATGATAACAACAAAAAAATTTCATATAATACATATCTTTTGATCGGTGGGGTGAGCGGCTAAGGTTTTTTAAAAATGTAAAAAAAAAGTGTTGCACGGACATATTCGACCGTGTCAGATATTGACATCATCCATGTCCTACGTATTCTTAAGAATGTTAATCTGATTGTTTTCATGATGGAGGTACAAAAGTACATAAGTGTTTGTGTTATTTAATTTTCTAAGGGGATGTTTAGAGAACCTAAATAAAAGCTCTTATATGTCCTAAACATGAGAGACTATGAGACTGCATATCTCATAAACTGACGATTATTTGAAGGGACTTGTCTATTATGAGATTTTTTTATATTTTTTTAAATCATTGGTCAATTAAAAAACTCAAGAAATAGCATGTAACTAAAAGAGTGTATGTTCGAAGTAGAATTCTTGAAATTTATATAATTTATTAGAACTATTTGTGTATTATGTATATTATAAAAAGATTAAACTTGAAATACAGTATAAAAAAATAATATGATTAGAAATAATTAAAATGATAACCTGGAATAAACGCCACTCGTCGACACCATCTATCAATCTCTTAGCGCGACGTGCGTTTGTTCGCACCACTTCGTGAGCTTTCTCAAGCCTGCTTTCCTGCTTTTCTATTTTTTCTTTTATAGTGTCCAAGTCGTTTTCACATTCTGATCTAAAATACAAAAGATAAATTCTTATAAATATATAAACTGTACAGTTTTCTTATTATTCAAAAATCATAGCTTATTGTCCCTTGACTAGAAAACACCTGAGAGTGGCGAAATTCAACGCCACGTTTTCACTCTTTACCAGAGGGAGAAAATTAAAATAATCCATTCTTCGAGTGGCAATCGTGGGCAACCATAACCGTCGCCTCGCGTTACCACTATAACAAATACTTTAAAATAATGTAAAGCTCCAAAATACTAAGATTATATTCCGTCAAAATAGAAATCACTTCTCATAAATCATGAACATAGGCAATAATCAGTAATTAATAAATACACTTTTAATATTGTATCTAGTTCATACAAGAAGGACCAAAATAGTGACATCCTGTTAAAAAGATTAACTTTTTAAATAATAAATATGTAAGTAATTACAAAGATATATTATAATAAAATATTTAAATATTAGAGGCCAGTCATGGCGCAGGGACACAAAGTGTAACTGTAAACTGTAAATATTTATTCAAATTTATATTTCCTTTTTTTCGCGGCGTTGAGTTCTACCACTCAACACGCAATGCCTCCAGAATTCGCCAGAAAGTGAGGGACGGAGTGTCTTAACACTAGTTCCTCTGTCCCTGCTGTGTGCGGGATACAGCGTGAAGCTGATTATTTGAATATTATAATAAAATACTACTGATAATAATAAAACACTTACTCTCTGATATTCAGTTGTTTGTATTTATCATTTAGAGTTGTTAGTTTCGAGCTGTAATTATTAACGGCTTCTTCAATTTCAGCTATTTTAGCACTTAGAGCTTTCCATTCGTCCCTTTTCTTGTAGTATTGTCGGTTTAGTTCGTCTATCTCAGCTATTTCAGGAGCTGCGAAAAATATAAGTTTAGTAAGTTTAAAAAAATACACAATATATTTGTATATCTAGTAATATTTGTGTTATTTAATTAATTATGCGCATGACCTTTGCCTTTTTTTTTATTTAAATAAACGCAAGACCACCCACCGTCGGGCTGCAGCGGCGCGATGTGGTGCAGGAAGTGCGCGTGCGCGTGGTGCAGCACGCGCAGCGTGGCCTCCAGCGCCGCCACGTCGCGCTCGCGGCGCCCGACGTCGGCGTCCAGCGCCGCGCCGCGCGCGCGCAGCTCCGCGCGCTCCGCCGCGAACTGCGGGCCCGTACAGCTTACACTCATAATCAAATAAAATATCTTAAAATTGTTAAATTATTCATTTTGCCAATGTTCATTGGCAAAATTACGTACACAAATTTTTAAAAATAGATTTTCTCGTCTTATCACCGTTGGTGGGCGAGTCCAACTTACAATTGACCAATTATTTATTTCAACTTCACGCTTTATCTTGCATAGCGAAAGAAAAATGAAACTACAATTCTTGTTTTACCTTTATTTTGAAAAAAGTCACTGACAGTTGCTGTCCTGCTTCGTCTTTGCCTAAAGATGATATGAAAATGTCGTATCTGTAAAAAAAAAAGAAAATATATTATATCACTGGCTCAAAGTGTAAACGTCAAATTTTAAAATGGAAGATTCACACTTCTATTCCGCACATAGCTGGTAATGAGGTGATGGAGGTAAATTAAGACATTCCATTTTTCAAGAAATGAAAATATTAATAAATAACAATTGGTTCCCCCGAGTGGGAATCGACCCCTCAAGTAATGTAGACGCGGCGCGGGGTACCTCTTGACGAGCTGGTGCACGCGCTGCTCGCGCTCGCGGATGTCGCCGCGCAGCTTGCCGCACTGCTCCAGCAGCGCGCGGCGCTGTACGCCGAACATGTCGCGCCTGGCGCTGATCTCCACTAGACGCTCGTTCATCGCCTGTGCCACGTTTCACTTATTTTTTTAAATCTATTTTATCTATATTATATATTTATACAAATATTATAAATGTAAAAAATTGATCGTAGCTCGACTTGAATTTTCCCTTTCATTTCATCTCTCTCAATTTTTCTCTTGGTAATTTAATCCCGCTCAGCCAAATTTTTATGCCACTCTAAAAAAATAGTGTAAAAATAATGGTCTAAGTTTGAAAAAAAGACAAGATTCTTGAATTTAAAAGGAATGAAGAAAGGAATGCAGGCAGATACGAGATGGATGTGGAAAGGCGTATTGCTGCTGGTAACAGGGTTAACGGAGCCTTAGCTGCATTGATGCAGCATAGCTGCGCGTTTGGCCGTACACAATGCAGTTTTGGTACCGACGCTGTTTTACGACAGCGAAACGTGAATAGTACAGAAGAAGAATAAATGCTGTAGAAATACGATCTCTCCGTAGGATGTGCGGAGTCATCTCAGCTGATTGAATCCGCAATGAAGAGATACACAAAATAGCAGATACAAGCGAAGATGCCACGGTGAGAATAAAGAACGTACTACCTACCTGACTGACCTACGTGTCGAAAGAATGACAAAAAAAGATTTATGATGAAGGTGAACGGTTAGAGGGTAGGGGGAGGTCTCGGTTGACCTTTGAAAACACATTATCAAAGATACTGGTGGAAGGTCATGTAAAAAGCATGCGGATCCCCACGAAGGGCATATATGAAGAGGTTGATGACAGTGGATGAAGCGAAAGAATATGTATAAACCGTAGCGTTTGGTGCTCCGTTTCTCGACTATATCGCTAGGGATACAGCGTGAAGCTAAGTTAAATTATAATAGAAATCATCTGTCTATACCAGGGGTCCCCAACCTTTTTTTAATCAAGGACCACTTTTATATCATTCTTGACAGCAGGGACCACTATGCATGTAGGTATAATAAAAATTAACAGTGATAATCAATCAGAAACTTCGCCTCACTATCCCCAGTCATTAAATTGTTCGCGGACCACATTAAGGCTCCTGCGGACCACTGATGGTCCGCGGACCACTGGTTGGGAACCAGTGGTCTATACGATACAAAGCATGTTGCTTGTGAGTTTCATACCAATTTGAGGAAATGTTGATATTTAAAAATATTATAGCACAAAACGAGTTTTTACTTAAACAATACCACAAGTAGTAGTAGCACTAAGTCCTAGTCCTAGCACTATATGTCACTAAGTGATACAACAAATAGTAACCGCGTCGAGGTGCAGCCGCTGCTCCCGCAGCGAGTAGGCGGCGCCGCCGAGGCCGGCCAGCGCGCGCGCCGCGTGCGCCACGCGCAGGCGCAGCAGCGCGTCGTCCACGCGCGCGCGCCGCCACAGCCCGCGCCGCGCGCGCAGCTCCTTGTCGCCGCCCTCCACGTTCAGCATCGACGACTTTAGGCGGCTTTGCTGTGCGAGCAAACACGTTTTGATACTATATTATATACTATTTGATAAATAAAAGACTCATTATCATAAAAGAAATAGGAAACAACGAAATAGTCTAATTTTATTATAGAAATAATTGTATTTTTCCCGACTGCTAAGGAAGGGTTATGTTTTTCGCGCGTATCTTGTATGTATGTAATATTCTTTATTACCTCATATCTCCAGAACCGCTGAACGGATTTACTTAATTGAGGTATCGTTAGATTCGTATTAATAGCCCAAGTGTTCTTAGATAGATGACGTTAAAAAAAAACAATCATGGCGGCTGTGGGACGCCATTAGACTTAGTGAAAAAAAAATTTTTCGTTTCGAATACCACAATATGGGTATCAAATTCAAGAACTTAATACGAGGATTTGAAAAAGGTATATCATGATTATCATTACTATAGTGAATTCTAACAAAAAAGTGAAAAATAAAAAAATATTTGTAAAAACAAAAACCCCGACTGCATAAAACTATAAAGAAAATAAACAAGTCCAATCGTTTATTAGGAGTAACAGTCGGGACCTATAAATAATTCTTCTTCAATCAATAAAATCTTTCCCAGGAACCCCGCATAATTTAAAGAGGTCCCGACTGCTAATCCTAATAAACTATTGGACTTGTTTATTTTCTTTATAGTTTTATGCAGTCGGGGTTTTTGTTTTTACAAATATTTTTTTTTTCTTTCATTTTCAGCAGGGTAATTAGAAAGAACCTAATATTAAGATACTTCGTTCTCCGCTCTATCCCGTATTTATGAATCGCTCTCAAGTTTGTGGTCGGTCTTTAGAAATCATTTTCATTCATAAATATGTAATTTATGAATGAAAACGAGGGATACTTAAGAGCGGTTTACAAATACGGGCCTTAGTCTTACGATAACGGAAAAAAATAAAAATAATAAAAAAATATTTGCTATCGCATTACCAGAAAGCTTAAAAACGAATAAAAAAATAAAAATACATATATTATAGTATTATGGTTAAAAAAATAAAAAAAATATCATAACAAAATCATACTACTATAGTCATTACGTATAATCAACATTTATTATTAACGAGATATTGTTCTTTAAAAAGTCATATCACTCATTAACATGAATTTTAAAATATAAAAAAACAGTATACCAGTCTAGTATGGTCCTCCCCCAGCAGCTCGAGGTCGCGCGTGAGGCGGCGCATGTCGTCGTGCAGCTTGCTGGAGTGCCGCTCCAGGAGCGCCGCGCGCGCCGCGTGCCGCGCCACCACGTCCTTTAATCTATTCGAGATTGTTAGTGGGACCGTAAACGCGACATTTATGTATACGATATCGTATTAAATATTTAACAATTAAGGCAATTACACCTTCTAATTTATTAGGAAATAATTGTAAAATTCTAAAAACAAATTAAGACTATTATTCAACTAAAAGGCTGGAATAAAATTATTTGGATCTCCTTATCAATTGTTTTTTTTAATTAAATATTGATATTAATATTAACTATTTATTTAAATATTTAATTATATATATCATTTTACCTTTCTTCTCTTGCAGCCAACTCCGCGGAACATTCGCGCTCAGCTTGCGCGCCCTCCATGTGAGCGACACGAGCTCCTATCGTTTCTACTTGATAACACTGAAACAACACCAAACAATATGTAAAAAATATAGTATTTAATATTTTGTACATTAAAATCGCCTTCATCGTACTTTGATATATTTATTGATTTGTCTATACAAATCAAAATCAACAGAGGTAACCTAATGCTGAAATACTCCGTTTCTCAATTTTCTACACATTGTGCTTTATATGCCAAATCAGTGAAATTGAAAATTAACATATTTTTCTATTTTATAAATGTACTGTTTATCAAAATCTAAATAAAACAACATAGGTGCATATTATAGTACAATAAATGATCCACATATGTGCTGCAAATTGTGACAAAGTTACATACAATTGAATACAACGATTCCTTTTGACTTTGTAGACTTCTTTCGAGTCCCTCTTGTTTGGTGTCCAATTTGCTCATACTTGCTTTAGACGCTGCAATTTATATGAGTGTTTACTTATTTTTATATAAACCATAATATTTTGGTAAATTATGATATCAATAATATCTATATTATAATGATACACATATATATTATTGATATATAGTCTATACTAATATTATAAAACTAAGGGGTCGTCCATAAATCACGTGAGACCCTAAAAGGTAAAGGCCGAAACTGGGGTTCAGCAAAAATCACGATATATACAAGGGAGAGGGGCGGTGTACTAAGATATATCGTGTATTTATTTTACACGGATCACCGATATTCTAGGACAATGTAAATATATACTTTAAATAATGTTCATGTACTGGTACAAATGTCTTTCGTATGATTACTCTATTCCATTTATTATTTTTATGCCAGTTAAAACAACCTGCAGTTTTCTAGACATTTTTAGCATGCTCCTCAATGTTCTAGAATAATATTACATAATAATTAGTACTTGTGTTCTATAATTGTCATGCGTCATACATAAATTTTAATTATTTTAATAACAAGGACGAAGTCGCGGGTAAAAGCTAGTAAATTTTAAAATTTAATTTATTTAGTAGTCAAAACAAATTATGATAATAATAATTTATACTCTCAGTTGATCCTTATATATACAATAAATCTCACCTTGTGGTTTTCGTATAGAATTTACGTTATTTAAAAAGCCTAATACGCCCTGAATACAAACTGTTTGTACCAGTTATAAGTATATGAGCTTCTTATATTGTAATCGTAGTTCTTTTTTCAGAATCACGTTCGTCACGCTGAATCCCGCATATAGCAGAGTAGGCAGAGGGAATCTAGTAATAAGACACACCGCTTCCCACTTTCCGCCGAATTCTAGAGGCGTTGGTGTGTCGACACCAGAGTGATGAAAAAAAAATTAAAAATTAGCTGAAGCTAATTTGCCTACCCTGCTTGCTTAGCAGGGTAGGCAGACGGAACCTAGTGTTAAGACACTCCGTTCCCCACTTTCTGCCGAATTCTGGAGGCATTGCGTGTTGAGTGGCAGAATTCAACGCCGCGCTTAACCTCGACACCAGAGCGAAGAAATGGAAATATAAATTTAAGTAAATATTTCATCTCGATCGAACGATCGAACCCACAACCAGTCGGTCTTGCAGTAACACCTCGTGCCGCTGCGCCACGACCGGCCTCCGTGATGAAAAGAAATTATTAAATATTTCATTTCCTCGAATCGAGCCCACAACCTGTCACATTGACAGTCGCTCGCTTGTGTCCCGGAGTCACAACTAGCAGCTATATAGTTCATATACAGTTTAATACACTAAAGAAGAAAATACATTTTAGCTGCATGTGGAACAGCTTCTCTTCATTTTTAAGACCCAGCAGCTTCTGTTGCTCTACGAATGAGCAGTGCATGGCTCTCTGCTGGTTCAACGTCAGCTGGTTAGCGCAACGTTCCTCTTCCTGAAATACATTTTCAATATTTATATTAATGTAATTTGGGAAAATCACTAGAAATATCAAACAGCTTTAAAAAGTTAAGAAAAAAAATCGCTTCACATTTTCCTCACTCTCCACCCAATTTTAAACAACGGTCGGAACGCAACGCCGTGTTTAAACGTGTATAAAAGTAACAATATAATAAATAATATGTTAACATATTTTTTTTTATCCATCAGATAAATAAAATCCACAGATATAAGTATATAAAATGTACAGGTTAAGCAGTGATCGGGTTTTTCCACCTTCTGGAGTTATAAAAGGGTTACATACATCATTGTACAACATAACAGCTACACAGTTTTTCTCGCGTAGCAACGTAAGAAAAAAGGATTTGGTGTAATGATACGTCGTTCTCCATGATCGACCGAATTCGAAACAACGCGCGTTGAGAGACGGAACTCAACGCCGCGCTGACATGCCAGACGGCTTCAAACACCGAGTTTAGAAATAGACGCAATTAAATAAATAGAATATATATAACCAACACAAATCAAATCAGCTTCACGCTGTATCCCGCACACAGCAGAGTAGGCAGAGGGAACCCAGTGTTGAGACACTCCGTTCCCCACTTTCTGCCGAATTCTGGAGGCATTGCGTGTTAAGTCGCAGAACTCAACGCCGCGCTTTGCCTCGACACCAGAGCGAAGAAATGGAAATATAAATTTAAGTAAATATT
This sequence comes from Heliconius himera, assembly GCA_021202915.1. Taxonomy (NCBI): domain Eukaryota; kingdom Metazoa; phylum Arthropoda; class Insecta; order Lepidoptera; family Nymphalidae; genus Heliconius; species Heliconius himera. Next base: position 1,542,887 of record JAJHJA010000143.1, on the reverse strand, counting down.
TCATCTCCTCGAGTGGGGATCGAACCCATAACCAGTCGGTTTTACAGTCATACATTGCGCCGCTGCGCCATGACTCCACCAAACCAAACCATGACCTCAAACCAAAAATAACAAAAACAATGTCACCCTTATTCGCGTAGAGAAGGATGGGCGGGTAGGAAGAACCTAGTAACAACTCCATTTAGATGGAACTTAGTATAAGCTACATTCTCGATTTTATGACCAAATTGCAGACATTTCATGTTGAGGGGTGCACCAAAGACAAAGACAAAGTTGTTGTCGCACTTTGTCTTAAATCAAATATGTGTTTCTATATTTTCTAAAAAGTTATGTTAGTATTATATTTTCTAAAAAGTAATATTAGTCATGCATTCTTAATTTATGTAAATTATTAAATTAAATTTTAAAGAATACTTATATTCAAAGTATAAAAGAACCATCTTACATTTAACATATCTTCCAGCTCCTTGGCTCGTTTTTCTGAACATTTCGACTTGTCAGTGGAGTCCAATAATTTCTCTTTCAATTCTTTGATCTGAAACATTTAAAAAAAATACAATACTGCGCCACGATTTCACAATACATGAAGGAACAAAATTTCTTACATTTTTATTACAATAAGGATGTTAATTAAACAAAAACTATGTGTTTTTGTTTAATTAACATACTTAGAATATGTAGATAAGTTCTTACCTTATTGTTTAATGTACTCAGTGCATCATCTTTCTTATGCTGATTGTCAAGTAGCTGCCGATTTTCCATATGAAGTTTTTCCAATGAAATACGGATATTGCTAAGTTCACGTTGTAAGCTTTGAACCTGTGTAAAAATAAAAACAAAAGGTTTGCAAATAAAAAAAAGAATAAGAGAGATTTTAATAATAACAATAATTCAAACAAAAATTGTAGATCACGCTACGGTTATTTTTAAAAAGTATTTTTCTTCATAATGCTTAAGTAAGGAGTAATATAACCAGAATATCTTTTGACCAGCCTGAACTTACACACAAACATTCACATTTATAATATTAGTAAGATAGGAAGTATGATATAATTTGTTTTACAGAGTCATCCTTTATCGTCCCTATATCACGCCTTCTCTACCCTAGACTTTGTGAGTCCCAAAGGAAAAATCCAATGCCTCAATACGGACCGAAATCACAACCATCACATTAATTCTCAACTACAGAATTAGAAGTATTAAACCGAATAAGACTACTAAGTTATGTACCAAACAACAAAATATACTCTACAGCACAAACCTCACTATCCAAGCCGACGTTCTGTTCGCCCAGTTGCTGTTGCTGCAGCCGGAGCTGCGCTAAACGCTGCGCCAGGAGCAACGCCTCGCGCTGCGCGTCCGCGTTGTTGCCGCGCTGCTGCTCACAGAAGCTTTGTTGCTCGCGACACTGTTCCGCCACCTGGTTGGCTTCGTTCTCTAGTACTGCGTAGTCCTGGAATGTTCAGCACTATATGTATTTTATTTTTAATAGTAAAAGCGACGGCTGTGAAATAATTTATTGTTTATTAATATTTTCATTTCATGGCTCTGGTAACATGCCAAAGCGCGGCGCTGGGTTTCGCCACTCAACCCGGAATGCCGCTAAAATCCGGCGAGGAGTTGGAAGAACGGAGTGTCCTAATATTAAGTTTCCTCTACCTATCCTACTGTCTGCGGGATAAAGCGTTAAACACGCTTTATCCTTAATAGATTGAGAAACAGGGGCCAAACGCTATGGTTTCTTCATATCTCTTTCGCCTCATCCATCTATGTCGATACTGTATCCTCGAAGATCAATTGAGGTCTCCTCTGCGTCTTTTACCGCTCAGTTTTGCTTCACACATATCTTTTACTATTCTTTCATCTCTCATTTTCTCATCGTGCTTAAACTATGACATTTATCATAAGCGCAGTTGACAATTGTATTATTGAATATATGATACTTTTTTAGAAAAAATATATAAAGATCATAGGTAGTGTAGCGGAATTTGAACCAGCGCCCCTTGGAAACCCTCCTAGTGCTCTGACCACTACGCCATACATCATTAAACCTCAAAATTCTAATACACTTATTACAACGGTTTTTTAGTGTTGTCGGCATCTCTGTACGCGGAATTTTACAATTTTCCACTACTCAATGATAATTGTTTAGCATTATTTAGCAAAAATAAGTTGTAAGAAGCACATAAACATTTCGACGTAGCCCGAAATAATCTTTTTTTAGTTTTTTTTAGTTACATCTATCTAAATTTTAATGTAGCGTGATTTGAACTCAAATTCGTTGAATTAAACAAGAGTTATAATTGAGGCCAGTCGTGGCGCAACGGCACAAGGTGTGACTGTAAAAACGACTGGTTGTGGGTTCGATCCCCACTCGAGGAGATGAAATATTTACTTAAATTTATATTTCCATTTCCTCGCTCTGGTGTCGAGGTTAAGCGCGGCGTTGAGTTCTGCCACTCAACACGCAATGCCTCCAGAATTCGGCAGAAAGTGGGGAACGGAGTGTCTTAACACTAGGTTCCCTCTGCCTACCCTGCTGTGTGCAAGATACAGCGTGAAGCTGTTTTTTGTTTTGTTATAATAACAAAATATTGCTTATATCTATAAAATACTCAACAATGAAAAAAAGTTTTTAACCACCTCTCTGATATTACGAATATCAGTGTCGCGCTGCCTTAAATTTTCTACAGCACTTGTCCACATAATCATCATTTGTTTCCGCTGCTCCATTCCTTCCATAACCTGAATAATAATATAAAAAAAATTAAATATGTATTTCCAAGGAAATTAATTATTTTCATTTTTCCATTCTGGTAAAACAAATGACAGCGTTGTGTGCCGCCACTCAACACACTATATCGCGAGAACGGATGGAAAGCAGAGACCCTGGTTTTAATATCCAATTAAAAGGATAAGTTTGAAAATATTTTAAACATTTTTAAAGTGTTAATCCACACTTAGGAAAGAAAAATACTTATTTAGAAAACGTATAAAAATTTTAACGAAGCGGGACTCGAACCCCCTCCTGGAGACCGACCAGGAAATAGCTAAAAGTTTTTATGTCAAAAACTAGAGCCAATTTGACAAATCTGGATAATTTTCTAGTATTCAGCACATTAGTCTTATACGGTTTCTCAAATTTATTTATCTAGATTTTACGTAAATAATTTTAGACCAAATATTTTAAAAACGTCCTCACTGACCCAAACCTAAACCAAACTTTCATTTAAAAAAATATATTTAAAAGTCTAAGTTCAAGTTAGGTAACTAAATCAACAACAAACATAATATTTTATTAAATATCAAATATGTACATAATTATGTGTTTTACCTGTACAGATATTCTTTCGCAGGCCCTCTCTTCAGCACTAAGGTTGGAAACCAATTGATTAAGCCTCTCTAGCAATTGATCATGTTCCAGTTTTAATTTCTGCCTTTTTGTTTCTAGAGCCTGTTAAAACATTAAAGGTATATATTTCACACAATCTAGGTAAGATAAGGTTTTTTTTATTAAAATAAAATAACACAATACATATAGTATTTTGCTTATTATATATAAGGTTGTTATTATTATTTTGTGTTCTTATCATTAATTATCATTAATATTAATTATATCACTATGGACATAATATATAATTAATACTAGTCATAAGAAAATGTTATCTTTCATTAATTTTATACATAGCTGGAACTAGTGTGTGTGTGTGTATATATATATATATATATATATAATATTACACATATGAGAGAGATGAAATATTTACTTTAATTTATATTTCCATTTCTTCGCTCTGGTGTTGAGGCTAAGCGCGGCGACTCAACTTGCAATGCCTCCAGAATTTGACAGAAAGTGGAGAACACAGTGTCTTCACACTAGGTTCCCTCTGCCTACCCTGCTGTGTGCGAGATACAGCATGAAGCTCATTTTATTACACATATGTATACCTAAATATATTTATGGTCCTCAACTAAATCAAAAATTGAATTAAAAAATAAAATTATCAATTAATATATAACTAACTAAAAAAGTTATAACTAACAAAGTAATCATGACATCAATCTATTGTAGCATAAAATAATATTGGTATGATTTATAAATATAATAATTATTATAATGATTTAGAAATAAAAAGTAAATAAGTAAATTTAAGGGTTGTTGTGGTGTAAGACTGCAGATGTGATTTATTTTATTCCTCTGCTCTGATAAAACATAGTATGCATTGATAATCATCACTCAGAGGCTTGTCTCAGATTCCTACAGGAAGCAAAGAATGGAGTGTCTTGACACTAAGTTTTCTTTACCAAAATTTTTAGCAAAAGAATATTTACGTAAAGAAAAAATAATAATAATAAGTTAAATGAAAACAAACAAACTTTGGCTTTAGAATGATCTAATTTAGTAAACTGTTCGATTGCTGTTATGTCGCCTGCACTTCTCTCAAGGGCAGCTCTCCATTCTTGCAGGGCCCCACGCTCCCCACAAACCTCACTCTTCAGTGTATCAGCCTTTTTCAATAATCTGGCAATGTTGTCTGAAACATTATGCTTTACATATTTCTTAATAATTACAATTTAGAATTTGTTTTTGTTTTCTTTCATGTACAACTTAATATAGTATAATAATCATGAGAGTAATGCAGTTATTTGAAACTTACTCTGAAGTTTTTCTATGCGAGAAGATATTAAATTGTTTTGTTTGTTACTGTCAAATACATCTCTCTCCAATCTCTCAGCTTCATTGAAGGATAATTGTTGAAGTTTAACTTCTTGTTCTAATTGTTGTTTGTGGGCAAATAGTAAACGCTAGAACATATATGCATACAATTTTAATTGTTTTAAAATATTTAATGAAATGTATACTAAATATATATCTAATAACTTACAGTGTTCTCTTGATATTCAGTTTGGACGAAATTCTTATATTTGTTAAGATCATCGCGCTTTTGGTTTTGTAAAATAAGAGCTTCCTTCAAGCGCTGTATTTCATTTTGTCTGTAAAATGTTTTAAGTTATATGTGAGGTCTAACAGAATATAAGCGTAATTTATATTTACTTATTTAAATAACATAATATTATAATTACCTGTCAATGAGAATAGTTTCAAAATTTTGGTTATCAGAATTTGCTAACGGGATTCTGGTTCCCTGGCCCCAACCAAGTTCTTCTAATAATTGAGCCATATATCGTGGCACTTTTTCATTATTTTCACTCATTGTAGCAAAATACTTCTAAGTAGCAACTGGTAAGTCTCTTTAATTTTTAACCTTTCACTTAAATAAAAATTAATAAAAAAACGAATAATTCGTATGTAACTAAGCAATAACCAAAAGTGTTATATCGAAGAACAAATTCTGAAATGTTATCAGGAACGAAAGCGCCTATTTTGAAAAATTCAAAACAAACATGAAACTTAGGTCAAACCACAGATTAGCAAAATATAATTTTGAAGTAGTGCTGTTCAGCCACAAAATTTCTATAAATAATTTCGGTTTTTAACTATAATTATTACTTAAATACGATATATTATGCAAGTCTGAATAATAGTTTGAATAATTAATGTGTTTATGTAATTAAATTGAAAAGTACCATTATTATATCATGCATCAATAACTAGTCTGAATTTAATTCTAATTCTATTCTTTTAATATTAGTTTAGTTTTAGTCGAATTAATAAGTAAGTAATAGTAACAATCATTTATTTCAAATTTACATCCATATAAATTGTTACTAATATTTTAAGCTTGAGAACTATTGTTAGTATGTGAAACCTAATATACTAGTTTATCAATTTGGGAATTCTAGAAATGTGACCAAAATTCTAATATATTCTTCTATGCCTTTCTTTGTCCTCTTATTTCCTCTTCTTCGTCTTTTTATTTAACGTTTAGTTGAATTTATAATATAAAGAAATGATATAGTTAGTCTAGGCTGGGAATTTAATTCTCAACTAATATACAAATATATAAAACTTTTCCATTCCTGAGAATTCACAATTGCAGTTATGCATGCTCAGTATCTAAGCGTAAAACATTTGGAATATAGGATTGTGGGTGATTGTAGAAGAGCACCAATATAGAATTTTCCAATATTTCTACGAGAAAGGAAAAAAACATTTTACAATTGAATCGTTTTAAATTTCCATTTCATTTTAATATGGTCAATATCTTAAGTCCACATACACAAAGTTGCAGGCTGTGACTGTTTCTACATAAAATCAACGCTTTATGCCATTCACACGATAAGCATATAGCGTAGATGTGTAGTAGTTCCTAGTGTTAAGATATTTCCGCCGAATTCTGAAAGTATTGCATGTTGACTGGCGAAAACTCCGCTTTGCCTCGTTACAAGAGAGAGGCAACAAAAATATTAAATATTTCATTTCCTCGAGTGGGAATCGAACCCTCAACCTGTCACTGACAGTGGCACGCTTGAGGTCCTGCGGCACGACTGGTCTCGCCTGAATATATTATTACTAGTGGGCGCGCGCATCTACGCCCGATTATTTGCACTCTTAGGGGTGAATTCTAAAAACCATGAAATATATGTTCAATGAAATATTTAAAGAGTCTGATTTTCAAATTTTATAAAAATCGGTGCAGATTAAAAAAAATTTCCATACAAACTTTCAACCCCTATTTCAATCCTTTAGTTTTAAAATTTTTCAAAATCGCTTCTTAGTGGATGTCCAGATTATAAAAATAAACATCTGTCCAAGTTTCACGTTTCTACCATCAGCAGTTACGACTGTGCGTGCGTCTTACCTCTGTCAGTCAGGTACATATCCTTTTATATATAAAGATTTTTTTTTATCAGCTTGACGCTGTATTCCGCACACAGCAGCAATATCCTGCACACAGCAGCAGGGTAGGCAGCGGGAACCTAGTGTAAAGAGACTCCGTTCCCCACTTGATCTGCCGATTTTTGGAGGCATTTCGTGTTGAGTGAGCAGAACTCAACGCCGCGCTTTGCCTCGACACCAGAACGAAGAAATGGAAATATACATTTAAGTAAATATTTCATCTCCTCGAGTGGGGATCGAACCCACAACCAGTCGGTTTTACAGTCACACTTTGTGTAATCACTCAAATTTAATCATATTTTGAGAAATACTTGTATTAATTATACGTTTAGCCATGCAGCATTGAGTTCCACCACTCAACAAGCAATGCCTGCAGAATTCGGCAGAAAGTGAGAGGCGAAGTGTCTCTATATGTCTTAACACTCCTCTAAAGGCTCCCTCTCTACCCTGCTGTATATGGGATACAACGTAAAGCTGTTAAAAAAAATTATACGTTATGAATATATATATTATTGATAAAGAAAAAAAAATTGTAAATTTATGGACTGACTAAAACTTAATCTTATATTAAATTGATATTATTTAAAATGGTTATTTTCTTTAACTAAAAAGATATAATTTAAAATGTTGTTTTTATATTTTAGCAGATTGTTGGTAGCCTTTATCAAGATTAGCATTTTTCTTATCTTACTATAAAAAATAGATTTTTATACAAAAAAGTAATACTAACATTCATTAAATTACAATAGTTGGTTAAATATAAAATAATATTTTTCCTTTTTAAAAGCGTATACTCATCTTTGACAATATTACAAGTAAAATATATTTAGTTTGCGTACTGTCTATCCATATCGTTATTGCATTTTAACAACAATTGTAATTTAAAAATAATTGTAATTTAACAGGCACGATGTACATAGTTCAACTTTAACATGAGTCCTTTTGGATCTCGATCATGTTTAAACTTCAATTTTACGATGAAAATTTTCTTGAAATGCCGCCAAAAGAATAAGCGCGTAATCTTCCAAAAATAGCTCGGGCAGTGTAGTTTCACGCGAACGTTGCAGCACCTTGCTGATATCAGATATTTTAAGGATTGATATATTTCACTAAAATGAGTGCTGATGCTGCATCGTTGCCGTGTCCTGTGTGTTCACATACAGGAATCTTTGATACTGCTCAGGCCCTTAAAGATAGGTTAATTTACGTATCTACAAATACAATTACTTGCCCAGTTTGTCAAGAGGAAGTTCTGGGTTTGGATAAGCTCACTATTCACCTATTTAGTCATGTGAAGGTAATACCAGCTAAAGAAGATTTGGAAATGAAGATCACATCATTACAGAAGGCAAAAAATACAGTTACAGAACAGAACAAGAAAAAGAAATCTGTGTCCAAAAATAAAACAACTGTATCAACAGGGAATACACAAGTAAAGTTTGTAAAAATATATCCAAAATTGCCAGTTATAGCCATAAATACAATGCCAGTTATAGACATACGTTCAAACCCAGATGGAAACGGAGTTCATAATCATAACTCACTCTATATGCCTACTGTAAAAACTGAAACACCTTTGTTGCAGTCCAGTAATAATAAATGTAACATTTGTGGCTTACATTTTGTTGACTCTAATATATTAAGGATGCATAAATGTTTGATTCATAATATTCAGGATAATGTTCATCAACAATTTACACGTTATAATTGTCATTTATGTACTAAAAGCTTTAAGATGCGGGGATCTTTAATGGTCCACTTAAGAGTTGCACATTATGGATTTAACTCGAACAATAATGAACAACAAAATATAAAAGAGAGCTGTAATGAAAACACTGAATGTGTTGCCTTGGAAAATAAGCCAGTTGAAATTGAGAGAAACGATTGTAAACAGTGGCAGTGTGATGTATGTCACAAATGTTTTACCACTAAATATTTCCTTAAGAAACACAAACGACTACATACAGGTTAAAATTAATTTAAGAGGTAATTTATACTAACAAAATATTATTGTTTTGTCCATTTTCTAATATGAATACTAAAAAAAATAGGTAATTCAATTCACTTTAGTGTTAATTATACTTTTTGAAAAAGTAATAAATTTTATATTGAAAAGTCTTAGTACATTAATCAAAATATTTACAGGTGAGACACCATACGCGTGTAGTCAATGCAGTAAAACCTTTACGTTTCAACAGTCATACCATAAACACCTTTTGTATCACAATGATGATAAGCCACACACGTGTAACTTTTGCGGAAGATCATTTAAAGAACTTTCAACCCTTCACAACCACCAACGTATTCACACCGGTGAAAAACCATTTGCTTGTGAAACTTGTGGTGAGTTAAAAATGTATAAAATATCAATTTTTTATAAAGATTTTGTATTGCTATCATTTGTCACCTTACACTATTTTACATAAAATATGACTATAATTTTTATTGCTTTATTTACATAAAATTTCAGGTAAATGTTTTCGACAACGAGTCTCATATTTAGTTCATCGGCGCATCCATACTGGTGCAATGCCTTATAAGTGTACTGCTTGTGAGAAGAGCTTCAGATATAAAGTGAGAGTTAAAAATGTAGTATTTTTTTATTATTTTGTAGGTAAATATAAAATAATGCAATGTTTATTTTTTAGGTATCTCAAAGGACTCATAAATGTCAAGCTCAACCACCTGGTACCGTTATAAGGAAAACGGGTGAACTTGTTGAAAAACTTAAGAAGAAAAAAGACTGTGATTTAAATACAAATATTAGCATATTAGATTCTAATAATACTGTATTGGAACAAATTAACTATCCTGAAGTATCAGAAGTGAATGCTGAATTAGTAAAAACAGGAGCCCAATTGTCTTTAGAAGACATGGAATCTGAAAATTTTACTATAATTTCGGAAGCTTTCAGTGAAGACAATATACTATGCCACAATTATCCATTAGAAATAGTTAGTGACAATGTGTCGAATGAGAAGAATATTGATCTTTACAAATCTAATTTAGACGAGCTAATTGATTCCGTCCCAATTAATGACAAAAATGTTTCATCACCATCCGATATTTTAAAAAATCTTTGTTTGTCAAATGAAGAAGATTTTTTATGTACAATTAAAAATGACAGTAGTGAAAAAAATTACATGAACAAGGACTTCAGTGATTTTTTATAAATAATTATAATATTTTTGTAAGCAAATAGCAATTATATTTTTATTTGTATCGAACATTGTAACATAATAACATTCTAAGAGTTTGTGCTATTAATATAATGTAAAAGTAATATTTATTTTTAATATAAGCTATATTTTAACATTGTAAACATTTATAATATATATTAATAATATTCATAAATAAAAAAATCGTATTTTTTTATTGAAAACCGGTGTCACATTTACCGATTTATCGAATGACAAATTTATAAGACTGTGTGAATGCGACTTTTGTCTGTGTTCAAATTTATAAAAAAAAAAACACGCTTTGGTATCAGCCAGCTGTTTTTGCTCTTGAGTGTTTGAAAATCAGTGAAAATCATTATGGGCCAAAATTAAATAGTGACTATCATTTGCCAAGTGTTGTATTTTATAGATTGATGTGTTACAATTACTTTTTGGAAATTTTATTAGTATTGAAAAAATAATCGATTCAGGATTTGTCAAACATCCAGACAATACGTTTGTAGTATTTTATTACGTCGCATTTTCTTTATCTACCAATGTGTGTTTATCAAGCTGACTTTGTTGTATAGTGCTGCGATTGTAAACGTTCCAGATATATATTAGTCTTTCAAGGTAAGTCGACGGATTTTGAGTATTTTATCATAAAATATAGTGCATATTTATTTAAAGAACTTAGTAACAATGCATCATTAGTAAACCTTGAAATTAATTTATTCTTATCGACTTGTTCTGATTTTTGTGTTAAGCTTAGCAAAGTATCTTAATGACACTGTTGCTTTGTTACAATATGTTGTTATAATTATTAGTAATTTATCGAATTTTAACGAAAGCATTTACATTATCGTAGCTTAAACCATGCACATTCAATTATAAACGTTATACGTTTGTTAAATCAAATTCATTGAATATGAAAAAATAATGGGTAACTATTTTTTAGTATAAGACATTAAAATATTTTAAATTTTAACTCTCATGAAGGTTAATAAAACTACACTAAGTTAAATTTCCAATATGTAATGATTAAATATATGTTGATTTTATCCCCTATGTATAATATTACAATGCAAGTGTGATGCAGACCATGTAATGGTTAAAGTTCTATGTTGACTATGTATATTTAAATATATAGATATTTTCCTGGTTTAATCTTACATGATTCAGCACTTCGTTCTTTTCAACAATATACTCCATAAATGAGTTAAAATGAAGACATGTGTATTTAGCAATTAATAATTAGAGTGAACAGTTTCAATCCTGCATTGTTAAAAAATTATGTTATTTTAACAATATTAACATAGGCATATTTAATGTTATTACTTTACTTTATTCTAACATGGTTCCTAAACCATTAATCAATAAGCATCCTAGATGCTTTGTGATAATTAAATCTGTTTAAACAAAGATCTTAAAATGGATTCTATATGAAAATGAGGATTTTTAAAGATAAATTAATTAATATGTATCAATATTATCTAAATATGCATAATAACTATCATTATTTTATTTAAATATTGCATGTGATTTCATTTTATTCCTATGAATGTAGGGTAGTAGTAGATATATTATGCATATTAATTATTATGATGGCATACCACAGGCTCATGGCTGTTACAAATATTAGCTAAAACTTAATACCTAAACAATTTTTTTGGTTTTTCTTGGATGTAAATATTTTACGAGGCTTTAAAATTATAGTATATAAATAAATAATACATTTTATTTAAATCTCACACTATTTAAATTTACTTCTTAATATTTTATTTATACTAATAAAGAAACATGAGGCCAGTCATGGTGCAGCGGCATGAAGTGTGACTGTAAAATCAACTGGTTGTGGGTTCGATCTCCACTCAAGGAGATGAAATATTTACTTAAATTTATATCTCCATTTCTTCGCTCTGGTGTTGAGGTTAAGCACAGCGTTGAATTCTGCCACTCAACATGCAATGCCTCCAGAATCCGGCAGAAAGTGGGGAATGGAGTGTCTTAACACCAGGTTCCCTCTGCATACCCTGCTGTGTGCGGGATACAGCGTGAAGCAGATATATAATAACGAAACTATGTGGTGTTTATTGCATAAATTCTTTGTAGAAACTACTTAGCATTCACAATTCTCCATCCAGGTGTCTGATCCATTGGGTTATAGGTTTTACTTCTCTACTTAGACTATTATTATGAACTGACATTTGGTAAGAGGGAATGCTATCTATTAAATATTATTAAAAAAATGTGTTCTTAATATGGAGTTAGCAGGCTAATATAATAATATAAATCTAGTCAGTCTAATAATATTATTATTACACACTTCGAAAATTAGTATTCTGTCGTATATGCTACATTTAAAAAAAATTACCACTGCTACAATTATTTTGCATATGCATTATAGTCATATTCACATATAATACAGCAACAAATTCTTTCAAAGTTGTTGTATCAACCCTTGCATTTGCAAACCTCTTGAAAGATCCAAGCATAATTCATTATATTAGGTTCTATTTATAAGGATTTATAACCAAATATATAGTAAATAATTTTGTTTCTATAATAAAGGAATCATCACTCTCTATTCTCCTAATGTCCTTTAATTTCATTAATATTTCTAATCAGTATCTAAATTATTTTTCTGTTCTTTTTTTATTTAATTCTTTGTCTATGTTGGGCTGTGTGTATTTGGTTCTTCTTTTAACTCTAGCTTTTTTTTCATGGACTTAATTTTTTATAGCTGTACACTGTATCCTACATGTAGCAGGATAGGCTGAGAGAATCTGGGAACCTAGTGTTGAGACATTCTGTTATCATTAAGATATTTTTGTTCCACACGAAGTGGAGAATAAATGTCATTGATGATAGATATATTATTTTCAAGGACCATTCCAGAATCCTCTTCTTCACCTGTTGAGCTGTTTATATTTTGATAAACATCTTGTATGTCAAAAAAGAAGGCTTTGAGAAAGCATAATATAATGTTTTTGAATAATGTTTTTGATGTAGACCTGTTTTTGTGTGACATATTCAGCCAAGCTATAAGAAATAATGAAATACAGGAAGTATTTATTAAGAGTTGTTAAGTATGATAGGCATATGTCACTGACATAAATATTAAAGATTTGCAACATCGCATAATCCCTCTCTCTTTTAGCTTCACACTGTATCTCGTAAGTAGCCAAGGGCCCAGTGTTAAGACACTCCGCTCTGCACTTTGCCTTGGTACTAAATAGAGTGCTATTTCTTATATTTGTATATGCTATTTACTATAATAATAATTATTGTTATGTCTGACATGTGCACGTACCGACCTCGGAGCAGGCAGACGCCGAGAGAGAGCCGTTCGCGGCTTCGCCTGTCTGAACTATACAATTATTTATTTACTAATCTAAGTTACTTTCGTGTTAATAACATTATCATTTTAAAGATAATATCCATATATTGAGAATATAAATTTCAGCCATTTAACAAAAAAAATATTGATATAATTTTTTTTATATAGATATATTTTTGTTATTTTTAAACAAAAACTATTTTTTTAACGCACAAATAGAAAAAAAAATATTGGTTTAGTTTCCATTACTTTGATAAATGTCCTCCAGTAATAGATTTTCTTAAATATCTTCCATGAACAGACAGCGACCAGTTACAGTTTTAAATATCAATCATATCTGTTAAGAATCGATAAAGTAACTGATGAAATTAATATAATATTAAAAAACCGGACAAGCGGGAGTCGGGCTCGCCCACCGAGAGTTCCGTACAAAAATTGGAGATCTCGAGCTTTTTCTGGACGAGTAAAATACGTATTTGAATATACACGTGCATGCTAAGCCCTTTCATCTCATCCCTTACTTGAACTAGCGGTTTTAATACCAAATTTTCCTCCCCTTAAGGATATTATTTTTAAGGTTTTAGCCATAAATGTATAGTTTTAGATTATTTTCTAAACTAGTACATCTAGACGCTACCTGCAAAATTTCATAATTATAGGTCAAACGGAACTACCCAGTCTTAATTGATTGATTCCCTTTATAGTGTCGAAATAAGCGTTTTTGCGATATAAACGGCCATATATTTTTTTTAACTTAATGTAGAAATAAGATCTTTGTCATGAAAACAAAAGACCGCAGACCTGAGTAATTGATTGGAATTTCAACTCGATATCTCCAAGCGTTCCTGAGATAAAGTTTCATGACAGACAGACAAACATACGGCTGGACGGACAACAAAGCTATCTAAAAATGGTTCTTTTTTCCTTAATAGATACGGAACCCTAAAATCGTATGATATGATGATTGAACATTCATTGCACTATTAAAATGTCGAAAAATATATTACGAAAAAAATATTAGGTACCTATAAATACCTATACTATAAAAAAAATTCAAAATTGCTAATACAACTTATAACGACGTATATCTTATAATAATATAATAAATATTATATATAATAACATAAATATACTTATAATAAAATATTACATATAAGTCTGGAAAAATAGCACGGGTACAATGGCTGGGCATCAGGACGCCTGTATTGATCCGGTCGCGCCAGGGCCCCGGCTCGACACCTCTCGTTACCTTCTCTAAGTATTCATGATTTTATAATATTTATATTTACCTTCATGATTTGTTATTTTTGAAATACTTATTATATAGAAATTTAAGAATTCAGTTTTAACGATTATGAATTATGATATTGAATGTGTTGATAATATATTTTACATTCAATACGTACATTTTTTGTTAATAAATTAATACATAGAAAATGAATCAAAAATTGGGTCCATCGAAACAAAGAGTAAAATTATGTTCTATAAATCATTATTCAAAATAATATTACATTCATTGTGTATTTTAAAATAAAAAAATATCCGAATGTATATGATATACTATAAAACAAATCCAAAAAATAGGAAATATTTATGTTAAATGGAATTGTTTAGACGGAATTAGGGACAAAGTATTTTTCCTCATAATATTGGATATTTATTTTCAATTTTAGCCAAAGAAAACCCTATTCGACTTGTATATTGCAATATATTGCATTATATTATTTATTTTATTATTTATTTATTTATTTATTATTTATTTATTTATTTATTATTTATATTATTTATTATTATTTATATATTGCATTTTTGCGTACTGAGTAGTTCGATATAGATAATTCTTTTTTCACTGTAAAGTACTTAGGACGGCGCCAATCAATCAATGATTATTTAATTACCTTAAATAGAACGAAGTTATCAATTAAAATTAACAATGCAACGTGAAATCACCGCTTAAAATTCCAATAATCAAAACAAAATTTCTTATTTATATTACTTGCATGTTGTTTAAAATAATTAAACCGTTATTTAAAAAAAATTGTTCGTTGTTTGAAATATACTTAATATTATAAATGTAAATAAAATCAGCTCCACGCTGTATCCCGCACACAGCAGGGTAGGCAGAGGGAACCTAGTGTTAAGACAATCCGTTCCCCACTTTCTGCCGAATTCTGAAAGCATTGCGTGTTGAGTGGCAGAACTCAACGCCGCGCTTGACCTCTATACTAGAGCGAAGAAATGAAAATATAAATTTAAGTGAATATTTCATCTCCTCGAGTGGGGATGGAACCCAGAACCAGTCGGTTTACAGTCACACCTCGTGCCGCTGCGCCACGGCTGGCCTCTTAAAAGTAAATATTTTTATTAATAAAATTTAACTACATTATGATACATGTGATGTAAAGAATCGCTTTTGTTTTCATTCGCACGCATTCTCTCCATTAGGGTCACGTTGAGAACATTATAAAAGAGCTACTTAATAACTAAACTTTTTCCAGTCTTAATATATATATGTAATTTGGAACTGGACGAAAATACTCCGCCAGCTGTCTCCTATGTACATCCACCGATCTTTGAGTAGTAATCACAACACAAACTTATATAGTCTCCAACAGCTAAATATAAAATATCTAATTTCAGCAGTAGTTTAGCTGTGGACAGTTGTGGCGCAGGAGCACAAGCATGTGACTAAACACGATAGGTTCTGAGTTCGATTTAAAGTCGAGGAAATGAAATATTTAATATTGCCATTTCTTCGCTGTGGTGTCGAGGCACAACGTAGCATTGAGTTCCGCCACTCACTCGCAATGCCTCCAAAATGGGTTATAGGGCAGTATCTTATTAGGAGCGTAGTGTCTTTACACTAGGTTCTCAGTTTCTCTCTGCTTACTGAAGCGAGTGAAAAAGTAATAGACTAAAGTCATAGTCTATATATATGTATATATATAATATAATATAATAAATATACGTTTGTGGTAATGTTTTATATAGAAATGCTGCGTACATAACGCTCCGATGTTTAAATTTATCTTTTATTTGTAGTCACCAATACCGTTATGGAAATTGGAGCAGCGAGTTACAACTTACACTGCGGTTAAATTGTATTCTTTGTGTGGTAGCGTTTTTGCTTATCTTAGTGTATGCTTAATAAATTATTAGTTAGTATTCGTTATTTTTATTATTGTAAATGCAGTGATTGACAAATTAAAATACATTTGAAAAAAAAATATATAAGATTATTTATTTTTTAAACAAACATTACATTTTAATCAGAAAATGAAATGAATGTGCGAGTATACCGAATACCGTAAATTATTTTAATATGATGAATACAGAAAAACAAAGATTATTTAACATAAACTGATACTTGGAAAAAATTATGATAAACCATTAAAAAAATTTAGTGCTATCGCGGTGAGCGCTTGTGCAAGAAGCAGAACCAGCTGTCACGAAACCTTTGGCTCCATGCCGTTGTTGTTACGACACCATAGCTTTCTCCATACAGTTACAATTTTGAAAGTCAAAATTACAGATTTCTCACACAATTCTGCTTATAGTTATTTTATTCGGTCCTTGGTTTAATTTTTAGTCCTGTGAATGTAAATATTAATGTTTTTTTTTTAAATATAATTATAGTGATATATTAATAGTAGTACAATATATCTTATAAATTATATAATATGTAACATAAAACTATTATAGTGCTATTTGTATGTGCATGTGCTCGAGCTCGATTTGCCTTTTAATACTTTGATTCTATGTGATGTTCTTAGATTGGGTATACCTATACCATCTTCTTTATTTTTCTATTTCTTATTATATATATATATATATATATATATATATATACTAATTCTTTACGACATATAAGTAAAACAACAAAAGTGCAGCCTAGTTTTTAATATAAACAGACGATCTATTGTTTTGATCTCACATATCATAATTAGAAAATAATTTAAAATTGCCAATAAAAGATTATATTTAATACAATTATTCCATTTTTAATAAAAAATATTATATCTTCCTGATAGGGAAATTCATAAATATCTGTTCTTATTAATGTCTTGATCATGGCTGCTTGCTCAACATGATTGTCTTTTCAATGGATACATTCGAGGAAATTTGTATAACTGTAAAATTAACTTTCCATACTAAACTTTCTTTCAAAAAATCGTCTGTAAGATTTTATTTTACTTTTTTCCTAGAACTGGTGATTTTTCCACTATTATTATTAATAACTCATTAGGATTACGTTTATTTTGGCTATTAAATAAGATATAAGTTTTTTAAATCTTTTTTTAAGTCTCAACACAAAAAGAGTGGTGTTATAAGTTTAACATGTCTGTCTATGTGTCTGTGTCACCGTAACTCTTGAGTTAATGAACCGATTTGAGTAAGGTTTTGATCGAAAGCTTTGTTAATCGCGGTGGTTCTTAACTACGTTTTAAGAAAATCGAATTAGCAGTTTAAGAGATGCAAGCACTTTGCCAAGATAGGTATTGATTTTTTTGGTCTCATTCAAATTTTAAATTTGCTAGTAATTTTATATGTAAAAATATTGAAAGTAAATATGTATATGGACTAAAAGGAGGAAATGTTGCAGAGGTGGTTATTTTGATCGATATTTTTAATAAACTCTAATTATCAAGGTAACTCAACAACTTAATAATTTACTATGTTGTTTTTTGGCAACCCAATACATTTACTATCCATACCTATATTATAAATTCGAAAGTAACTCTGTCTGTCTGTCTGTCTGTCTGTCTGTCTGTCTGTCTGTTACGCAATCAGGGCCAAACCGCTAATTCAATTGCGATAAAATACTCATATAGAGATACTTGAGGGTCTTCGGATGAACATAGGTTACTTTTTTTTCTAATATTTGTAATATTTTCGATATATACTAATATATTAAAATACTTTTTAGTTTGACAGGCAATTTATTCCGCCATGTTAATAACAACCGACCGTTGCTAAGCAACGGTTTGCAAAGTTTATTTGTTGGTTTAAGAAAACGTCACCCAAAATGAACTTGCTTAACGCATACATGGCGTGCGCCGACTCAACCTTATGAGATACATATAAACAATGTTTTACAAAAGTATTGTCCTTTAAATAATGTTTCAAAAAGTCCGCGATGGTGTATGTTTATCTCTGAAAGTTGAGCAAAAGTAACAATTTTAATTAATTGACTTTATATTTATCGGGTTTTTGTTGTATGTATTTTCTATAATTTGATATTGATCCTTATGAAAATGAATATAATAGTCACTTTTAGCATTTCATCTAGATTGAAATTATAGTTTACTGTATAACATTCTAATAAATAATTAAGGAGATGTCACTGATTCGAAATGACCTAGCCTACGAGCGACATAGTATGACCGACGTGAACGGGCAGATGACTTTGACGGTTTTGTAAATTTTCATATATTTTCGAAGTACTGTTAATTTTTAGGTAATTATTTACTGTTTATAATTAATTTATACTTTTCTTTGGTTCTTCGCTTATTCGAGTAGTAGATTAGTTAGATTTTCATTAATCTCTTGGTGTAGTGTAAGTTGCGGCCCTGCGCGGCATCGGCATATTATTATTTAAGTATTAAGGAAAGAATTGTTGGTTATTTATTTAATTTAGAAAGGACTTTAGTCATTTTATAGTATCTATGTACGCCCACGGAAGGAAAAGCAAGCTCCGCAAGGAAAATGTGTAAAAAGATTTTTCCCGGGTAAATCAGTAAAATCGATCACTGAAAGTCCAATAAAAATCAGTTCAGTTATTCTGGACATTAGTTCGGGGAAATAGAGAGACAGGCAGAGACCAAAAATATATATTTTTTGTAGATGAGTATTATGTAAATATCCACATGCACTTGCAAGAACATACCATAACACATTTAATTTTAATTCTTTTAAATATTTATTTTACTTTGATAATATTAATAATGTAGCTGGTTTTGTTTAGTTTTTTTTATTAATATTTTACTTTGATTACGTTTACTTATGATTTTTTGCATTTAAATTAGTTACATATTTTCAAAGACAATTACATAAATATATCTATTAAGCATTCGTATAGTTTAAGCAGGCGAAGCCGCGTCCGGGTCCGCTAGTATTATAATATAATACTATATGATATAACGTTACATACATTTATACCATGTGTCTTTAATAAACTTGATAAATTTGCTTAACATGTAAACAAAAATAAACAGCAACGCAAGGTTTTTATTATTTCTCATACACGCTTTTGTCTAACAGTTGCAGCATCGTTTATTATGCACAAATCGATTTCAATGATTACAACGTACGCTATTTCTGTCGCTTACTGTGGGACGTTCGACAAAACTAGCTCACTTTCTTGGTTAGTATCATTTTTTATCAGCTTCACGCTGTATCCCGCACACAGCAGGGTAGGCAGAGGGAACCTAGTGTTAAGACACTCCGTTCCCCACTTTCTGCCGAATTCTAGAGGCATTGCGTTTTGAGTGGCAGAACTCAACGCCGCGCTTAACCTCGACACCAGAGCGAAGAAATGGAAATATAAATTTAAGTAAAATATTTTATCTCCTCGAGTAGGGATCGAACCCACAACCAGTCGGTTTTACAGTAACACCTCGTGCCGCTGCGCCACGACTGGCGCTGGCTACTGGCTTGGTTAGTAATACTGAAATATTTTAAATGATATGGTACTTTGCCGTTTTATAGTACCTACGTATCCAAAGCCAGCTAATATTATATGTATAAACTTTACGTTGCATGTTGATTTTACGAGGCGACCTTGTCGGCGTGTAGCGGACTCGAGTGGAAACTGGTTTATAGAGCACTTGACGACGAGCAGCACAGTTTTGATTGCTTCTGGTTCGCGAGATATTGTGCCAATATGATAAACATATAAAAAAACCTATTGTTTATATTATACACATTTTTAGATATTTTATAGTGTAACAATCGTTTCAAATATATTAGAGATTTGTTTTAGTTTTTTCCATTTAGGTTCAGTTGTAGGGGTTCATTGTAGGGGTCGGTGGCGAGTTCATTGAACTTGTAGGGATCCAGAGAGTTGCGAGTTGCGTGTGTTTCGGTGTCAGCGGGGGCGCGGACGCTGCACTGGGCCGGTCGTTGACTCCCCCTTGCTGCACTCATAAGCAATACGGAATACAGATTGATTTTACCATACTAACTAAATCTAGGGTTTTGTAAAACTTTTAATATTAACCTTGCGGTGGCGTGTCGGCTGTTTACTATTAGATTTTGCTTACTCAGTACTTATTTTATTTTAGGTTAAGCGTTACCGTTACCGCACTTTTTTTAGTGTTAACGCCTTCTATTAATAGTTTAGAAGTGAATGCCGCTATGGATACACGACTAGCAATGTAACAGCTTAAGGAATAAAATTAAACCAATGCATGGACAGTTAGTTACAGACTGCATTTCGAATATTACAGAGGCCATCTTAGCAAAATAAATCATCTCAAATACGTACGAACCAGTTATTTTTGTTCACTTTTAAATTGTTAAAATTTTAAAAGCACTTTTTAAAATAGATAAGTTAGAAGATTTCTATTTATTTCAAAAGAGTTATTTCTAAATATTTCACAGAAGAAATGTAACGTTAATATGAAATGTTATTTAAATAGTATCATTGTTTGATATTAATATATTCTTTGATAAAGGAAAGGCTCTGGAAACTATAGTGTTAACTGCAAAAACATAGCATAAGCTTCTATGGTCCGCGTGTCAAAAGGTATAAGATAGGTATCCTCTAATGAAATTTCTCACAAAAGTGAAATGATTGAAACATTAATAAAATTAAGTCTAGGTCGATGTCTCTCCCTATAGTATACTTATATGGTGTTTATAAATTAAATTTAGTTTGCACGAGACGATGTTTAAATATTGACATGAATGATGTTCAACGTAACATTAAATAGATTCTATTTATGGAATATAAAAATATAAATAATAAAACCTTTTTAAAAACAAGCTTTCTTTTACATGGTGTATTGTTTTTTACAAATAAATCCCTTTCATTTGGTACCCATATATTAGGTTCTGCTAAAATTTCTAATCCACCATCTTTATGGTGCCCATCTTGGATTAATAACAATATTTATAATATGTAATTTCATTGTCTTCAGAACTCGCTAGAAAATAGCTCTCAATCTAAAGTAAATTTCAGCTCAATCGGTCACTGGGAAGTGGGTCGTATTGACCTTGCAAGATTTCATATACTAACTACTACTAACACGGCAGTTTGAATAAAAACGCAAAATATAAAGTATAAGTACTTAAATATATTAAAATCTGTTGCATTTTTGTACGATTTGAAAATTTGTATAGAAATTTTGAACATAAGAGGGTTTAAATCTATGAATAGTCTTAACTGCTATATGTTGCTTTCATTGTGTCTGGGTGTGACTTATAATACCTACGTAGTACTGTAACCGTAGCTTAATCAGCCATGACAGCAGGCTTAACGTTTTAAGACACGCCAATAAAAATTCTGCTACTTTAAAATTTATCGTTTAGGTAATGGAAGAGGAGAACTCTAACATAATTTAAAAAAAAACTTTTTTTAAGTGTCCTTTCATTATAATTGCTGATATCAATAAAATTACGGTAACATTGATTAGCAATTTTATATTATGTTCATTTATTTTTATACTAAGAAAAATTGTATATTCCCCGGCCTGCAGCGCTGTCGGGTTGCCGACCGTCGCGTCGGCCTTGGGGTGTAACCCCTCATCAAATCAATTTTTTGTCTTCGAAAATATACCTTACTTTTATTAATATAGTGTTTAGTTTACGAATGAATCACTACCTATTCAGACGGGATGAATTTCTGTTAAATTTAACTGTCTGCGGATCTCGTTTTCAATTTTACCCTACATGTAAAAATATTATGTGTAGAAGTTTTTATTATTATAAACTATTAATTTTGTGTTTACCTAAGTACCTAAAAAGAAATGGTTTTCTAAAAACGTACTAGCGTAGGAAAAAAATCTTAGATTATTATTAAAAACAAAATAATATTTAAAGGTTTTGTTGCACGATAAAGATGAGGCATATACGCAATATGTTTTCGGTTCATTGTTTTATAATACTATTTTTTTATCCCCACACTTTATCACGCACATCAGAGTGAACCTGGGAACCAAATGTTCCAAATAAGAAATTTTTGTTCCCCACTTTCCGTTGAATCCTGGAGGCACTGCGATATCGACATACTTTGTTTTTTTTTTGCCAAAAGAGAGCCATTTAGAGGTATGAGAAGTATCTGAATAACTGATGTAACTATATGACAGTCCATTCATGTTCTTGCTACCTGATGTCCTCAGATAACAAAACAAATCCTGAATGCAGGTAGGTGCATTGAATCGTTAACAAGATTTAAATCCTGCTTGCAGGTGCATTGAATCCTTTATATACTCCGCTTAGGAATGGTGTACTCTTACACCCCTACCACCATTTTAACGGGGAAATCTGACAAATTATAAACATTAAATTATTTAATGAAAAATGTCAGCCTTCTAGTTAGTTCAGCTATTTTGGTAGTTATTGCAATAAGTCGTTTTTGTAATAGGAAATGTTATTGCGATCTTGTTTTATCAATAAAACGGTATCTTTGAGACGAATTTTATAATATAGGTCATGTTTGTATAGTCGTGTTTATGCTTATCATAAACATATTAATTATTATTATTTATCATTTACAAGCAATTTCATATCTCTGTACTTACATACAGTAATTATACATCGTGCGTTTTTTTGTTTATATACCGAACAAAACTGGACTTCAAGACCTTAGCGGTCATTACCCACTAGTGGCCCTTTGCCACGCCTACAAGACGATATGTAGTCACACAACATGAAATCATATATAGGTAGGTTTATGTATATGCTGGATGAACTACAGTGGCTATGTTGAATGCTTTTTATAACTATTATGTTAAAATATAGAATTTACTACTTATATATTAATATATGGTAAATAATAATGTAAACATATTAACAATGTAAACACTAAATCCGCAACGCTTAAAAATAATTTAATCAAAACATATATATATATATATATATATATATATATATATATATATATATATATATATATATATATATATATATATATATATATATATATATATATATATATATATATATATATATTAATAATACCTTTTTGGAATATACTACAATCTATACTAATATACTAAAGCGGAAGAGTTTGTTTGTTTGTTTGTTTGTTTAAACGCTAAGATCTCTGTATCGATTGGTCGGATTTGCTATTTGTTTGTTTCGTATGAAAGCTACTTTTTTCACGAGTGCTATAGGCTATATATCATTACGGTTTAATTCTTAGTTAGCCTAGTTAAATAACGAAATAACCATAATTAAGAACGCCATCGTATTTCTTTAGCCGCGTGCGCTGCAGAAATACTTAAATATATATATATAAGTACATTGTACTACAAAAACATTCAACTTCATTAGTTCTAAAATAGAATCCGCGAGATCCTATACTATCTCTTATAAATAAGTCACAATAAGACATTTTGTGACAAAAAATAATTGAAAATTGCAAGGTGATATTTCAACGTTTTTTATTTGATGAAGATATTGAAACTTACGAGCTAAAGTTATTCCATCATCAAGGAAATTTAATGAAGATAAGCTTTGGCTTTTATACCATATAAATTTGACTTATACTTTTCGAGAAAATGTAAAATTAAAATAATTGAACTCTGTTTTTACGGCCGAAAGCATAGTTTCGAATCCCGCAGTGGGCGCCCTTGCCGCCGATTTCGTCCTCGCAAACAGCGACGTAGTGCTTGCACTTTCTCAAAATTATGAAAAATTATTGAATGTATAAATTATATAATCAATCTTATGGCAAAGGCAGTATAATAAAATAATTATAGATTATGAATCGGGAAAATTAACTAAAGAATTGTAGAAAATGATTTAAATATTGTATAATATATTTACTTTACTGTATCCTATACCTATGATTGAAAGCTTTAAAAAATATTTTCAAATATTGACATAGGAGGAAGCTCACAATAATATTTGTGTTTTCGCATGAGGTTGACTTGAGAAAAAATATAACCTAACGTTTTATATGTACTACTACTTCATCATCATATAATCATATTTCAACATTATATAATTATCATGAAAATAGTTTATAAAAAACTAATAATATAAATGCATTATTTATATTTAAGCGTTGTAATTAATAAAATTGTTGTTTTACAAGTAATGCATACAGTTTAAAACATTTGTTTGCAACTGTTTGCATTTTCTTGCATTAGAAAATTTATTAACATGTGAATAAGAAAAACAATCTATTTACATAATATTATGTTCTAAGACAAATAATGATATAGGAATGTAATCAGTAGCGTGTATATAATATGTGTGCATCTTTCTTCTCTCAGATTTATTTTTGTTCCAACTTCCAATACGATCGTTTGTTTGTCCATGGAATTGCCAATACACAAAAATTATTAGTGTTGCTCTACTTCATACATTTTCTACCAATAGTAATTTTCATAACAAAGTAGAATCTAATTTATATATAAAACAAATATTGAATACCGCCGTAGTCTTCATAATTTAATATTTATAGATTTATAAAGTTAATTTTTGAATAGAAATTTTATTTCATGTGCCACTTCAGTTGTGTTTTAAATTTAATACCTAATTTTAATCGTAAATGGTAGAATTTTAACAGTATACTGGCAACATTTTACGAATCTGACAGCTAGACAGCTGTATATGAAATGTAATGAAAAATAATTTGAAAAGTGTAGCTGTCCTTGATGTGTCATCTATCGTGATAATTTCTACGAAACGTGGTGTTTAAATCAATTTTAATAATAGAATATAAACGTTTGGATAACTGCAGTTTTTTATTTCACATATTAGTAATTTGGTTGCTAATATAAACAAAATTGCTCCGGTGGCAGACAGTGGTACTAATTAATTGTTGAAATGTTTATGTAACGCAATATTGTCCAAATTGCTGAGCGTGCATTTTGTCTTTGTTCCAGAATACCAAAAATCGACGAGTAAACATTTGGAGTGCTACTATAAAGTACGTTCCAGTGTATGAATGTGGACAGCTGTGTTGTGTGGTGATGTGTTTGTGAAACGACTTGAGCTGGTGGATGAAGAGGCAAAGGTGTAGCTTTTGCCCGGGCATGGTGCCGGGAAGGTAGCGGGCGCGGGCGGCCTGCGCAGGCCCCACACAAGCAGCCGCGTGTGTTTCCCAGCGTCGTCTATGGCCGAGCAACACATTACACCGTCGTCGCACTCTGCACTAACGAGAGAGTCCAGCAGGTGACATTTCACTTTAGTATTGTCATTGCCTAAGAAATCATAAATAACTTTATTGTAGCTAATTGTGGACTTGCCCGCTTTGAGTGTATCGACAAATTTGAAATATCATAATGCCCTAGTTGTCTAAAACAATAACATATTGTTAAATACTAAATATAGCTTAATAACTTCTATGTTTTCATTTCCTTGGTCTGACTTTGATTGCCGTCAATGTTTACATGCATAGCATACTTCTCACTGTAGATGGAAAAGGTAGAGTAGATTCTTGTAGACTCTAGTAGGTTATGGCTACCCATCTTGCTGTTTATGTAAATTTTAAGATAAAATACAATATCATAACCAGTAGTATTACTGGTTATAATATTGTATTTTATCTTAAAACAAATATTATAATTGTGTATAGGAACATATTAGTCATGTCCAAACATAAATGCTATGTCTTTTCTTTTATATAAAAAAATTGTGAATGATTATTATATAAAGTGGGTTGATTTTCTTGTATGAGATAGCAAACTGTTCCTATAAGAGTTTTTTTATTTTCATGGTTAGTTAGGGATTGATGCAACCATTGGGTGAAGCTCATAATTTTAGATAAAGATGATGAGGTTTTATTTAAAAAAAAAAGTTTTTATTTAGATACGTACTTATTCAAATGTATTATACTTGAAAACTTTTATTAACAGCTACTATAAATGTTTAACAAAGATAATTTGATTTTATATTTACAAAGAAATATTCAATAATATAACAATAGAACACATCAATACTTGTTGCACACTTGATCTATTCCAATGGTGGTAGTATTTTTCTCTACTTCAGAATTATTTCTTTTTTAATTTTCTGTTAAATTATGTATCAAAATTAAAATATAATATTTTTTGAGTTATTCTGCAAAATAAACAACATTAGGCAATTCTCTGCAATAATGTGACACATTGATGACAAATTATTCACAATAATGGTCTTTACTATTGCTATACATAATATATATGTTACTTTTATTCAAAATACAAATGATTTTGTTATTTATAATCAATGACTACTAATGACAATACAATATTAATTATCTGTTATGTGTTTTTTATTGATTAACTAACAAGTATTCATTCTAATTTACTTATCACAAGTCATTAATAAATATTTATATTAAATATATGTATATGTATGATTAACTTTGATGGTTAAATTTTTATTTTAAAACATTTTTTTATAGATATTACACTGTTATAAATACAAATAGAATCATAAATGAGAAAAAATCAATTTCTATAGAAATTATGTCAAAATCTTTCAATAAGAACTAACTTACAGATGATGAACAACCAAAGCTTTATTAGGTTTAGGCTGAAGTTTGATATTTAGGTGCCTTGAGGAGCAAGAAAATAAAGTTGTAGGCTATATTCTATGAAAAATACTTTGTGTTTTGTATATGAATTAACTTAACTAATCTAAATTCTGATTAGCCAAAATAAAAGTAAATTAAAACATTGTTTAAAACACTAATTATAAAAAAAATATAATTGCAAAAAGTTTTCTTTATACAATTTGTATCAGAATATTATACTAATAAATATTAGGAATAAAATAAACTAATAAAATATATGAATGTACAGGTCTTCTCCTAGCAGGGTGGTGGGCGGCCGGTGGTTGCGTCAAGTACGTAAAGCAAGCCGTAGTCGCCGGAGCAGACGCAACGCTACGTCACCCTCATCACGCACGAGCCGCCACTCTTCAGGTCGCACCTTTGAAACAGAGCAACGAGCACAAGTTGAGCTCCGCAGGAGTTCACGTTTCGTCAATACACTTCCTCGTTCTGACTATTCCATCTCCGAGCGGTGGTCATACGGAACCGACGTGTACGAAACTCGCTACGATACTACTCAATATAAACACGGAGATACGCCCAAACCCTCGACCAGTCAGGTCAAGCGGAGTCGGACTTCGTCGCATGACAGAAAAAAACGTAAAAGTCATAATACAACGAACAGCTCTTCCACAGACGATTGCGTTGCATATTGCACGCGCTCACGGACTGCTCTTAGATCTAGTGAGAGTGTTTGTGAGCAGACACCGACCAGCGTAAAAGCTACTTCTCTACCGCGAGTCTCTTCTAATCAAGGCGCTACAGAAACTCCAGCACAACTTCCAGACAGCCAGACAGAAGGTGGCTTGCTGCCTTTGGACGAGAGGGATTTTGCATATTCCCCGTTCAGTTCCTCGACTATAACAGATTTACTCGATTCAGATTATTCTGTCTACAGTCCTACGACTAGTCGTAGGAAAGGCAAGAAAAGGAAACGTTCAACACATCGATCTTTGTCACACAAAAAGAGTAATTGCTTCATTGATATTGAAGATTGCAGAAAGAAATTTAAAATAGACTCGCACAAGAGTGTTACGGAAACGAAACCCTACGCAATAGAAAACCTAACCCCCGACAACGACAGTGACAGAGCCGAGGCTTCGTCCGCACAGGCCTGCACGTACCGACTACGTAACAGGAACAACCGTGACCTCGGACCACCCACCTCAACGGTTATCAGCGATAGCGCAGGTAATGTCTCAAACTCACGTATATGACAAAACAAATAGAACTACATGATGTATAAATTTCTATATTTTCTTGAATCTTATCCTTGGCGTCGTGTATTACTATTCCAGTCGATAATAGGTGATTGTTTAGCCTATACCTCTTCGTTACGTTCAATGCAGCTTATCAGCTGGTCTTATCACGTATCAAGTGCAGCCATTCATAGCAGATAACCGTAGTTATATTTGTGTTATTACAGCGAGCACTTCGACAAGTGAGGTGGTTCACACACCGACGGCGGCTGAGCGTAAAAGCTTCCAAGATTACCGCGGTAGGACCAACACTCCACCGCCATACAGAGATTTACAAGGTAATAATGAAATATTACATATTTAATACTCAGAAAGCCACCCAGGGTGGCACAAGTGTGTGTGATTGTTACCGCGACAGATTGTGCATTCAATTCCCATTCGAGGAGTTGAAATTAAATAATTAATACTTTCATTTCTTCGATCTGGTTTTGAGACAAATTGCGGCGTTTAGTTTCGCCTCTCAACACGCAATGTCTCGAAAATTTGGCCTAACGTGGTGAGTGGAGTGTTTTAACACTAGGCTCCTTCTGACTATGCGGGATAGATCGTAAAGCTGAAAAATAAATCATCATACATTTACTTTAACAGCTTTTCTATTTATTACAATAATTACAAAATATAATAACTATGTATATATTTGCAGAAGCGAGTTCATCTAAAGGACACAGCTCTGACAGCAAACTACTAATAGTTCCGCGCGATCTCCCATATTTACGTCAAACTAACGCTCGAAGGGTATGTTTTTAATATATATATTTTTTCGAATTCTAATCCCTAACATAACTAACATAATTTATTTATTTATATATACTTTTTAAAAAACATATAAAATGCTTGAATGTAGCAGGATGCTTCTTTATCATTATTATTAGTAATATATACAATATACTGAAATGTTATATTAAGTAAATTACTGGGAGGACTGTGGGTTTCTGTTTATATTATATTACTTACATCATCCCTCTAGTAACCCAAAGTATGGCCTTGAATTTCGCTACCAAGCACACATTCTCACAAAAATTGTCAGAAAGTACAAAATAGAGTGTCTTAATACTCTTTTCCACGCGATAAGACGGGACGTACGTGAAAAAAAATATGATTTATTCTTACATATATTTTGCTGTATTTTATATATATTTTGTGTATTTTTATTTGAAGAGTATCGCTGCTGCAACGGGTGCGACCCTGGGTGCTTGCTTGACGAGGGGGGCCAGTACTTCGCAACGTCAGAGACAGGAAACTGCCTCTAAAAGACAGGTGTTTAATATTTTCTTTTTATTATATTCATTTAAATAATTACGATCGTTTATTTTATAATGACGTATTTAATTCATTATATGCAATTTTACTTAATGTTCATAATACTCATTTAGTTATAAATTACATGATATAATTTAATAAAATATTTTTTTTTAGCAAACGATATATAAACTTATAAAAAAAAACACTTGTCACATGTTAAGGAAAAATATAAAAATAGTTCTCTATTGACACGTTTATTATATGCTTTAAACGTAATCGTTTAATGGAGCGTGAAAAAGGCATTGCAAGTTTTGAAACGGAAGTAACTGCTAAATTGAAGGTTTTATTATTAAAAAATAGCTTAGCATAAATAATCAATTTGTGTATTTATATAGTGATATTTAAAAAAATAAGTAGATTATTATTTTTTATTTAATCTTGGCTGTTGCGGAGTGTCTGGTGGACGCAATATTTCTGGATAGCTTTTTTAGGAACCCTTACCCTAGGAATTGGAAAACCGACTGTCATAAGACTTTTGACAGTCGGTTTTCCAATTTCCGCCGAATGTTGAAAGTGTTGAGTGGCGGGATTCAACGCTGCGTTTTGCCTGCATATATGAATTACTTTGTCTCCTTGAATGGGAATCGAATCGACAACCTGTTGTATTCTACCTATGTTACAGTCAGTCACACGGTCGTGCCATCGGCCACCGGTTTTGATTGTTATTAAAATAGATTAGAAAAAGTTCGACATTGATTACAACTGTCAACATAAACCTATTTTAAGATTAATCAAACAATAATAAAGGAATGTTAAGAATATTGAATTGACGCACAGAATATGTAATCATTCAATGAATGTGTTGAATATTGTGAAACAGTCGAGCGGCGGCGAGGAGGCGGGCAGCAGCGCGGGCGGCGGGCGGCGGGCGCGCGCGCGCGACATGCCGCAGCCGCACACGCCCTCCACACGACGCGACAAACGAGGTATGTGCTATACAGGGTGGAAGCGTTCGCGCTCCTTTTACGGGACCAGCATGTAGAGTGAAATATTTCAGACCCGTACCTCAAAACTAATCAAGATTCCTCAACAGTTTAGACTTAGGATTATTATTTTTATTTGATGATTTTTATCCAAACTAACAAAAATACTATTAAGCGTTGCCGATGTGGCGCTTTTCATTCTCAAAAAATATACCAGAACGAGTAAGGGATATCCCCTATAGTTATTCTTATCCCCTATAGTTATTCTATAATGAACCCAAACAACGTTCAACTTCACCGCCTATACCTACGACTCGATTTGGTAAATCAGATGCATGCGATGTTATCGATAGGTTAGTGTCTGTGTGCATCATTCTTTACAAATAGCGTTTTATTTTACAACGAAAATTTTATTTTGTTTGAAAATATCGCTTTTCCATTTTTCGCAAATGGCAAAATCTCTATTGTTTTACTTGTATTATGTTTTTATAAAGTAGTTAAAACTGTGCTTTCATTTAAAGTGGTGATGATAAAAATACATGTCTCTGTATACTGTTGTTTATATGATTGTAACTACCTGCGGCTCTATACATACTCAACTACTAGGCTGGTAAAATGGGTTAAAGTGAAGTGGAAGCTATTTACTTGATATGTGGTCTTAATTTATTATAAATACTTTCACTATAATATATTTAAGAATTGTATAGTTTTTATTTTTTTACTTATATATATACTTATAATTTCACTTGAAAAGCTTTTTTGATAATAACAATAACATTGAATATTATTGACATTCTGATATACTACTGTGTATTTGGACAGCAGGTAAAAGCAGCCTGGGTTCGTGTGCTAGTACCGGTGGCGCGTCCAGCCGGGCCCATCCCCAACCTTTAACCACGGTATGTTTCAATGGATATATAAATTTATAATATGTAGGTTGATTCTCTTTACCACAAAAAAGACAATATATATGTTTATATAATATTGTTGTAAAACTCATTACCATTATAAGACACATTCGTTCACTATTTTCCGCATAATTCTGAATACATTACGTGTTGATTGGCAAAACTCAACGCCGCGCTTTACCTCTTTACCAAAACGAGGGAAGAATAATATTAAATATTTCATTTCCTCGAGAGGGAATCGTACTCACAACGTTTACAGTCACACACCAGTGCCCCTCTGCGCCACGACTGGCCTCAGTTTGGCCTAGACTTGATTTCACAAAAAACATTTCTTTGCCTATTAGAATATTCAACAAAAGTAACTATATTGTCACCTAATTTTTGTACTAATCGAATCGAAAATGCTACTGTCATTATATGTAATTCATTTGCCACCTTCCTTAATTTGCTTTAAAATCAATATTACTTAATGAGCAAATTGCATTCATAATTATTATACGTGTAAAAATATTATTATTAGTTTAATAAAAAAAAATATCTTTAAGCTGTGTCACTCGCTCACTTTTCATCGCATACTCGAGGCATTGCGTGTATACCGGCAGAAATGGAAATCAAAGACACACTCTACCGTGTACAGAGCGAAGATTTGAAAATATTAAATAACTTATTACCACGAGTAATAATTGAACCCACGACGGCCTCTAACTAAGAAATCATAATTATAATAAATTATAAATAATTTTGCAGGGTGCCGTCCCATCTACATCGTCCACACCGCCGGTCACAGCTTCTGCCGCTTCCATGCCTGATAACGCTTCTAACGATGCGAAGCCCAAGGGCAAAGGTAATATTTATATTTATAGTAAGATCTTTGTTTTTCATGATTACTACACATTTTAAATAAAACTAATTTAACCGGATTAATCACGTATATATAGTATTATACATGTTTGGAAACCCGACGTTTCGAACACTTTGCAGTAGTCGGTGGTCACGGGTAGACTGAGGTGGCATTCGTTTGTCAGTTGACATTACGATTCTTAATTGCCTCGCGTACGGCCCTGGATTCCTGCAGAATGAGCTGACTGTATCTTAAGTGGTAATGGAACTTTAAAGATTTTATGAGTGGGTCCCAGGTAGTGGAAAGCTTCCAGTCGTCCTCTCTATTGATTTTGTTATAATTTTTATACAGCGCCTGACGATTTTGGGTTCGATTCCCACTCCTCACGCGTTGAATTATTTATTTTCATTATACAAAAGGCGTTGCTAAGTTCCGTTGTGTTAATACTAATAATCCTAAAGTACGGACGGCGAGTCGTGACCACCTTTAAGTTAGCTATTGATGAGCTGATTAGATGTTCCTTTTTTATTATTTTGTTCCCAAGTGAACAATGTGTATAAATACAGAAAACCTAACATCACGGTGGCCATGACACTTTGGCCGTACTGGTTGTGGTAAGCTAAAAACAATAATCCCAAATTAGCGGAGGAGTGCGGTGCGGGCGTGGGCGGAAGTGCGGGTGCGGGCGCGGCGGGCGTCGCGGGGGCCTGTGCCGCCGCCGAGGAGTCCTCCTCCGAGGAGGGCGAGGTGGGCCGCCTGCAGGCGCTGCTGGAGGCGCGCGGCCTGCCGCCACACCTGTTGGGGGCACTCGGGCCTCGCATGCAGCACTTGTTGCATAGAACTGTTACTGCTAATTCTGGTAGGTCATATTTTATTATTTTAGGGGTAGTCTTTTTAAGTTAGTATTCAACCGTCTTTGTTTTTATATATTGTATTAATTATTTGAAAGCACCACCGAACCAATCGTGATGCAGTGGAACAACGTCTGATTTTAAACATGGGTTGGATCACAATACATCAATGATTGCTTTGACTTATTTTCATTTCTCCACTCTTGTAAGACGAGAGGTTGACTTTCGGCATTTACGGTGCTCTTTGTCTAAATGTAACTATACGAAAAAATATATATGAGAAGAAGTTAAGGTGAAGAAAAATAAAACAGTTTACTTGTTATTAAATTAACTCTGATATAGTAATTAGAACAAATAAAAAATACACTTTGTGCATTTGCAGCCGCATCAAAAGCAGCACAGCTGCTCGCTGGCCTACAAGCCACAGGCGACGAGGGTCAGCAGCTGCAGGCAGTGATCGAGATGTGCCAACTGCTGGTCATGGGCAATGAGGACACGCTGGCGGGATTCCCTGTACGCCAGGTGGTACCAGCCCTCGTCAATTTACTTGGAGCTGAACATAACTTTGATATGGTAATATATTTGTTAAAAGAAATGTATATTTTTATGTGTTTTATGCTTTTACATTAGAAAATGTACATCTTTACAATGTTTAAATAATAGTTGTATAAACATCCTGAACCAAACACTCGCAATAGTTTCGCTCTTTAATCAGGTGCGAATAGATTAAAGTCAACAAATAGACAAAAAGTATAGATTTTTTTAATATATTAAATACAGTGAATATATTAAAGATATTTTTGCATTCCAGATGAACCACGCATGCCGAGCTCTCACATACATGCTGGAGGCACTGCCTCGTAGTAGCGGTGCCGTAGCTCTAGCAGTACCGGCTTTCCTCGACAAACTGCAAGCCATTACTTGCATGGACGTGGCGGAGCAGAGCCTCACGGCTCTTGATATGTTATCCCGTAGACACTCCAAGGCTATATTACAAGCAGTTAGTTTCATTTGTTAATCGTTTTAAATTTGTTTATTAATAACTATATATTAACTGACTGGTTGTGGGTTCGATCCCCACTCGAGGAGATGAAATATTTATTTAAATTTATATTTCCATTTCTTCGCTCTGATGTCGAGGCAAAGAGCGGCGTTAAGTTCTGCCGATCAACACGCAATGCCTCCAGAATTCGCATTCGGAAGTGGAGAACGGAGTGTCTTAACACTAGGTTTCCTCTGCCTACCCTGCGGGTGTGCGGAATATAGCATGAAGCTGATTTTATTTTTATTCAGTATACATAAAAAAAATATTAGTTAATTTTTTATTAATGACTAAATAATATTATCTCAACAGAGAGGCGTGTCTGCTTGTTTGACTTATTTGGACTTTTTCTCCATCAACGCTCAACGCGCAGCATTGTCGATCACAGCCAACTGCTGCCAGAACTTAACCCAAGATGAATTCCATCTCGTCAGGGACTCTTTGCAATTACTTGCTAACAGGTTAGTTTAGAAAAATGATATTAATAGTCTTTTCTAAAAGAATGTATATATTTGTTCATATTATATGGCTTGGATCTAATAAATGCATACGCGGTCGTTGCAAATTTAACTATATTTAATTTATTTTCATTTTGTGTTTATAAAAAAAGTATGGAAAACGAAGAATTGAGAATTATGAAGAACTAGATGAAATCTGAATGAATATGATTTCAGATTAACAATACAGGACAAGAAATCTGTAGAATGCGTTTGCCTCGCCTTCTCCCGCCTTGTAGATAGCTTCCAGCACGACCCGTCGCGACTGCAGGAGATTGCTACACCGGAGCTACTCACTAACTTACAACAACTGGTAACATTATCATCATTAAATATACAACCATTAATTATTTTACTTAAACAATTCTCTTGTCATAGATGTCGTTTTTTATAATTAAACAATATACAATCATTTAAATAAGCTTCACGCTGTATCCCGCACAAAGCAAAGTAGGCAGAGGGAACCTAGTGTAAAGACACTATGTTCCTCACTATCCGCTGAATTCTGAAGTCATTGCGTGTTGAGTGGCGGAACCCAACGCAGCGCTTTGCGTCGACACTAGAGCGAAGAAATAAAAATATACATTAAATGAATATTTTATTTCCTCATGTCAGGATCGAACCCACAGCCCAGTCGATTTCACACGCATTGCGTCCCTGAACCACGAGTAGCCTCCGATCAGATTGTACATAATAATTATTAAATATATATATAGAATATTAGCTACCCAAATAGGCTTAGCCCACTTAAATTTGCAATGTTATATTGAATCCGAATTATACAAAACGCTTACCATAAATAATTGCTTACATGCTATCTATATATATTACAGTAAAATAGAAATACATTTTTATATTAGTAGGATATAAAAATGTATTTCTATTTTATATCTGATAGGAGTAGGATTGTTTTTTTTTTAATTTTAAAGTCCTATTAATATGAAATTAATAAAATTTTGTGAACTGATATTTATATAAAAAAAGTAGAAGGCTAATGTCTAGGATATTTAGAGATATATTTTGTTTAGAAAATTGTTAAATGGAATTAACAATTTTACAAATAAAATTTACTGCAGTATATTATCCTAAGTATCGATTACGTAGAGGTCGATCAGGTCGCACTATCGCTTATACGCTTGTTACCTCGTCTCACGCTTCACGTTCATGCACCGTTATTTGTTACTATACATACATAACATACTTCATAGAAGATGTCGACGTTTTCAATTTTTTTATAATCGTCATTTGTATGTTGTATGTTTTGTTACAAGACTTTGTTTTATTTCTACTTGTCGTAAATATAATTACTTATATAAATATAGTCTTCATTTCCTTGTATATAAATATTATGGTTCAGAAAATACTGTTCGATTATTCGAAAAAATCGATCGAATCGATTCCGACCACCCATGTTAAGAAAATGGGTGGTCGGAATCGATTAGTTCTATTGTATATAATTCATATAATCGAAGCTCTTTGTGTTGTGTATAAATAAAGAGTGTTCCTTTCAGCTCGTGGTCCAACCACCGCTCATCTCGGGCAGCACGTTCATAACTGTGCTGCGTTTGCTGTGGGTGATGTGCGGCGCGTGCCCGCAGCTAGCGCTCGCTCTGCACCAGCGCTCCATTGCTGACACGCTGCTATGCTTGCTGACGGGGTCTACGCTGCACCAGGAGGTCGTTTTTGCTTTATTATTTTTACTTTTATTTATATATTGGTTTTTGTATTTGTTTTTATTTTTATATTCCCTCTCTAGTAGACTAAGTATTAATCGAGTATTAGATTTGGGAGAAAAAACAAGGATATGATATTTTTTTTATATCAAATATTCTCTGGTTATTACGCAGTTGCGGGATAAAGTGCTGAAGAAAAAATTAATCAGTGCTATAGTTCTTTTTATATAAATATAGCAGTTTGTTTAATAGAAGAAGACACATGACAATGACAATGCGATTATTTATTTTTATAATTTAAAGTTAAAAATATATACATAATATTCATTATTCTGTGTACAGCAAGTGGAATTGATTCCGCGACCACCGCAGGAGCTATACGAGATAACGTGTCTCATCGGCGAGTTGATGCCTCGTCTACCAACTGATGGTATCTTTGCTGTGGACGCACATCTCGACCGGCCCTGGTCCGCGCCCACTGACCGCTCCGCGCAGTGGCAGTGGAGAGACGACAGAGGTAACTTAGGTTTAAGAAAAAAACTGAAATTTTAAATATTTTTCATGCAAGATAGAGTATAAGGCTACCATCGGCTCGGATGGCAGCTCTGCTGAGAAGAGCCAGAAAAAAACCAAATTTACTTATATCTTCTTGAATTTGAAAATGAAAAAACAGTTATTTATTAGTATTTTTAAAATACGGTAAAATGAATATTGGTGGGATGAGTAGGCGTGGGCGTGGTTGACATAATGGTCCGTACCGCACGTTGTAGGCATATGGAGGTCATACTCATGGGGCGAATGTCGTGCGCTAGAGGCGGGCGCGGCGGCGGGCGAGGAGGAGGTGTGCCTGAGCGCGCTGGGCCGCTCCTACACGGTGGACCTCACGGCCATGCAGCAGCTCAACGACCACACGGGCACGGCGCGCCCCGTGCAGCGCGTGGCGCCCGCGCCCGGGCCCGCCGACGCCGTTAGCGCCGCGCACCAGCCCGGTGAGCCTCATTTGTTTTCGTATATCAGCAGGGTCTTGTCTACCCTAAGAATATTTACTAACAAAAATATTTTTTCAAAGAAAAGGTACAAAAAAATATATTTTTTTTTAGCAGTAACTTTATATTTTTGAAGTTCTTTATTTTCAATAATTATCATACCAGGCAACAAAATCATTAAAGTACTATGGCTACACTATGGCTTTATTAATTAATTTATTTTTTTCTTTTATATATACGGTCCCTACATACCTCTTTCGCCTCGTCCACTATCATTAATGTCTTCATACGTGCCCTACGGGAGGGCATACCCTCCGAGGGGTCCTCATGCTTTTTACGTGACCTTCGTACAGTATATTTGATACTGTGTTTTCGAAAATCAACCGAGGTGTCCCCCTACCTTCATTACCGCTCACTTTTCCATCATAAATCTTTTTTGCCATTCTTTCATCACTCATTCGTTGACGTGCCAAAACCAGCTAAGCATGTTCTTCTTTGTTCTGACCGTGACATCCTCGCTAGTACCTGTCATTCTGTGTATCTCTTTATTGCGGATTCGATAAGCTAAGCTGACTTCATATATCCTACGAAGAGATCATCCTCAATCATGGTTATATTACAGACCCGCGCATCGCCATGGTGCGCTGTAACCCGTCACTGGTGCGCGCGCTGCTCGGCGTGCTGCACGAGGTGTACTGGAGCTCGGCGGGCCCGGCGCTGCGCGCGCAGGCCCTGAAGGCCATACTGCGCGCCGTGTACTACGCTGATGCTACTCTGCTACGACAAGTTTTGAAGACTCAGGTCAGGTTTTATATGATTTAATTGATTGAATTATCTGAATGACTTAATGATTTTAATTAATATAATAATTGCAAAAGTGATTTTTACTTAAAACTGTCTTAGACATGAGCTATATGTAATATAAGTTATCTAATTTTTAAAAATCAATTTTTAGGTAATATCATCCCACATCGCTGGTATGATGGCATCCAGTGATCTACGCATAGTGGTGGGATCCCTCCAACTAGCGGAGATATTGATGCAGCGGTTGCCTGAAGAAATGGGCATACAGTTCCGTCGCGAGGGCGTGCTGCATCAGGTGGCACAGCTCGCTGACCGCGCACCTGGTGTGCCTACTCTTAGACAGGCTAAGTTGAAAGTAAGAAAAATAAATTGTTATAAATTATTGATATAGTTATTTGTTATATTTTTTTCGTTTATTGATATATTTTTTCAGCATTACATTGTATCCTATGTAGCAGGATAGACAGAAAGAACCTATTACGTTAACAATCTTTTCTCTGTTTTTCACCTTTGATTCTTAGCGTATTTAATGGCGAAAATCAGCGTCGCGCTATATCTTACGAGACTGACAAAAATGAAATAATACATTTCCCACGATGGAGATCGAACCCACGCTTACATCTTGAACGATCATTGCGCTAGTGATGATTTCTCTCATGATGCAGAATTTTAAATAATAGGGCTTCCCTAATTTCTTCTGTTTAGTGTGTATATAAAAAGTGTATTTACGTTATACATATGTTTATTGTACTACGCCAGATCATATTTTTTTTCAGCTAGCCTCTTATTTAATTTATATTACAATAATTTATACTTATTTTTAGTCACCCATTGGAGCAAGTGTACGTGGCAGTGGCGGATCCTCTCCTCCCGCTTCCACATCAGCTTCGTCGTTGGATCATCACAGCTTGTCGCTCACATTCTCCGCGTCGGGATCCTTCATAGCTAGTCCTAATGAAAGGAATTTGCGTAACTGTAAATATATTTAAAGATTTGTAATTTTTTATGCATATATGACTTACTTATTGATAACGATTCTAGTTAATATAATGTTAGATATAGTAAGAATTACTTTGATAATTATTTATATATAGTTTTCTTTTTAATATCATTATTTTTATCAACACAATATTTTTTAATTGATGTACGAAATGAACATAATAAATTATAGTTATTTGTTTGTATGATCTAGAATAAAGTTTGATTTTATTTATACAGAAATAATATTTTTTTTCAGTTGCTCCAAGTGATAGTGGTAGTTCAGAGGCTGGACCAGCAGCCTCAGGTTCCAGCCACCAACAAGCATCTACTACAGTTCATAGGTAATTTTACACTTAAAACGGAAATGATACGCATACCAAATAATTCCATCGGCCTAATATGCCTTTTATAAGAGACACTCAAAGTTATTTAATATATTTTTCATGGCTTATGAAAAAAATGAATTAGTAAATAATATTTTTTGCAGTATATTTAAGATTCGTTATTTTTGTAATAAGTGATGTACAAAAAATAAAAACGATTTCGGCGTCTCTTGTAAAGATCACAGAGATTTGGCAAGGAGGACTTAGCTGGTATTCCAATTAAGATATCAATATGCGAGGATGTTTTCATAAAAATAATCTCTTTGTATGCCTCTCACATTGCAAAATGATATTTCATTTTGTTGTCTTATTATTTGGAACGCTTATTAGTTGAAACAATAAGCGTATTTGTACTGTTTGAAATATTGCTAGAGACGTAATCAAGTTTGTAAATAATCTTAATAACTAAGTAATAACCTTCAAAACGACTATTTTACTTAATAATTTTTAGGTGTAAAATTGCCTAATATGTGACTAGAAAGAGAAGGGAGGCTGGTCTTACGAATTAGCAGCTGTAGTAAGGACGGGAGAAGTTTCATAAAATGATAAAATTCGTGTGACGTCATTAATGGTTGCTATCTAATGATATGCATAATTTTATTAACTTGTTTTTTGTTGCAGGTCCAGCAGTCCCCTCCAGCTGGCGGAGATGCTGAAGCGCAAGCGCGCCGTGAAGCGCTCGGGCGGGGTGAGGCAGCAGCGCGGGCGCCGCGACGACGCGCCGCACGCGCACGCCGCGCCCGCCGCCGCGCCCGCGCCCGCCTCCTCCGCCAACGCGGTCACTGCGCACTGTTAGTCGTTATTATCATTATAATACTTTATTACACACGAAAAAAATTACACAATAATGTGACAAATATTGTAGTGCTTAATTAACATAAATATATGTCTATACAAATTTATATCTACTAACCTTCTTTAAGTGCAATTTATATTTTATTAGATCGTGAATATTTATTGTGTGTGTGTTTTTACATTTCTATTGTAATTGTACATTTCTGTTGTAATAATATATTAAATGAACGAACAAACAAAACGAAACAGCGATCGATAAGTGACCGTTAGCAGCTTCCACAGTGGTGTCGGCGGCGCGGTCGGGGGCCCGCGCGGGCGCGTCCAAGACGTCGTCGTTCCTGTCGTCGCTGAACCCGTCGCGCTGGGGCCGCGCGCCGCACGCGCACAAGGACGCCGCGCTGCTGGCCGCGCCGCACGCCGCCAACTTGACGGTGCAGAACAAGTATGTACAGAAAACATCATTCAACTTTAATATGTTTAAGTGTATATAACTTGTAATAAATAATATTTTTTTATTGATAAATTAATTTCGTGCCGTATATTTTATGTCATATTTCTAAACATAATAAGTTCTTTTTACACGATTATTACACATTTTAAATGAAACTATTTAAACCCGATTAATCGCGTATATTTTGTATTTTTATACATTTTTGGAAGCCCGACGTTTCAAACACTTTGCAGTAGTCCATGGTTACGGGTAGACTGAGGTGGCATTCGTCTGTCAGTTGACATAATTATTATATCAAAGGTATAGCGCGCATTAGTGATTTTTGTCACCGTGACTGTTGCGTCACTGTCACCGTGTACATCACCCTAAATGAAGGTGCGCGCATTTGGATACGTGACAATTGGGTGACTTTTTGTCCGCGGGGGATGGCGACACACCCGTGACGCAACTGTCACCGCGTCCATAGGTTTGTATGCCCGTGCGCGCATTAGAAACTAAATGTCACCTCCACCCTGCGGTTTCCATACTAGTCGTCTTCCGCATAAACCAAAAACAGCAGTCTGCAGCTCCGAATTTTAATTTCAAGAATGGCGTCAATTTCATGTCCAAGGCAAAACGTGTGTTTTCATGAAGATGAAATAGACAACGACATACTGATTGACTAAATTGAGTTGAGGCCGTAGCTCTATGACAAATCCCTAAACGATTTTTTTTTCTACGTTTGCTTTTTTTTTCTATTTCCTAATGTAAGTGCACAGACAAGCACCTCTTGGAGATTCATTTTATCAAATGTAAAAAAATTCGTCACTGTCACCGCAAGTGCGCGCAGTCGCGAAAAGCATGGTGACATGACAGTGACAAAGAATTTATTGTCACTGTGACAAAAGTTACCAATGCGCGCTCTCCCAAACTTCTTAATTGCCTCGCGTACTATGCACACATATCCACAGTATGCTCACAGATGACTTCGATACATGCCCATTCTTGATATCAGAGATGTGTTCCTTCACCATAACACCGATGCTTCTCTTTGTTTGATCCGATGTATGATAAGCCACAATCCAGCTTGTATTATTATTTTATTATTTCTAAACAGTTATTTTATATAAAGTAAAACTATACACATAAATTTAAGTTCAAGTCATAATATCATATTTAAAATATCACGAAAATTATCATTCTTGTGTAAAAAACTTTACTTTTGTTTCA
The DNA here is from genome assembly GCA_021202915.1 of Heliconius himera. Classification (NCBI taxonomy): domain Eukaryota; kingdom Metazoa; phylum Arthropoda; class Insecta; order Lepidoptera; family Nymphalidae; genus Heliconius; species Heliconius himera. The sequence goes on along the minus strand of JAJHJA010000143.1, from coordinate 1,500,971 downwards.
AACAATCGAAAATACGGTGCAGATATGTCTCAAACGATGATTTAGTAAAAAAATAATTGTGCTTTTAGTTCGACAAATAAAGGCATAAATAATAGAGTAAGATTAAGTTAACGACCCTCGCATCATCTACTGCTCTCGGCGCGTTATTCTTAAAGCAAATAAAAAATATATTGATAATAGACATCGAATTGCGATATTTATAATATTATTATGTAAACATGCATTGTGCAAATTTTAATGAGATTTGTTTTATTTAGCAACACGATGCTACAAGGTAAACATACGACTAATACAAATAAACAAATATTAACAGCATCTATCCATATTATTAGGGAGAAAGTTCGCGAGTGGGTGTCGTGGCGCGCGGCGCGGCTGCAGCGCGAGTGGGGCGCGCTGGGAGGCGGCGCGGGCGCGCTCGAGCAGCTGGCGGCGTTGGCGGCCGCGCTGCCAACACGCGCCTTCACGCAGCAACGTGTTGCGCTCGCGCATCTGCGTGATACGCTGCTCAACCATGATGTGTCACCTTTTGAGGTTTGTGCGCTCTTAAGTACAAATTCGTGGTGTTATACAAGGTGGGAAGCGTTTGCGCGGCCCTTTTACAAGAGCAGCATATAGGGTAAAATATTTCAAACCCATACATTTCAAATATAGGATTTTTTTTTTTCATTTTTATCCATACTGTATTACTTATGGCGCAGTTACGAATAGATACTAATAACGTGAACACCTAATACAACAAAAATAAAACTAAACATTGCCGATCTGCAATTTTCATTCTCAAGACACATACCAGAACGAAAAAGGGATAACTCTCATTTTATTTTACGCAATTACCTATTTTTTTATAAAAGTACCTATGACTCGATTTCTTGAATAAAAATCACTTAAATTTTTTGTAAAATCTCTTTTGTTTAAATTGTATTATAGAATATATGTGTTTTTATAGAATAGTTAAAACTGTACTTACCTTTAAAGTGGTGATGACAAAAACATTCTGTATAAAAGAACTTTAAAATTGTTTAAATTTGTTATTATTTATTTTATGATTTTTAATGATATTGTCGTCGTTATTCATTATATTGATATAAAAAAAACTATAAGATTGACGTACATTGAACACCTAAGAATTTTCAAGAAAAGAGTCTTTACGTAAACGTTTAATATTAATATTATAATATTTGTAAAACTTCTTGTTTAAATCTAAATTAATATAATAAAGGAAATGTTTGTTTGATTTACCTTTTTTTATTTTGTATGAAAGCTACATTCCTCAGGAATGTTATATAACATGACGGTGTAAGTCTTAAATAACGAAATAACAATAATAATTAACGTCATCAAATTGCTTTAAGCACGTGCGTGCAAAAATAGTTAAATATACGAGTATGTCAGTACATTGTACGACAGAAATATTCTATTTTAGTTAAAAAAAAAGTCTGCGACTCCGTATATCTATTTCTCATAAATAAGTCACATTATGAGTTTTTAGTTCGTTTTAAGCAAGGATGGAATTGACATTTTTGTATTTTAATTACTTAAAATTCCCCCCAAGAAATAGATTAAAAAAGATCTTTTAGTAACTTTTATTCTATAATTCACATTAATGTTATATTAATTGTAGGTGAATCACTCCGGCGTGCTTGGCGCGCTGCTACATTTCCTGACGGGCGAACAAGAGAGTGACGCTGGCGCCGAGGCCGAGCGCGAGGAGGGCGAGAGGGACTCACCCGACCAGCTCGCCGCCTGTGAAGAGCGCCTCAGGCTCTTCCTTCATGTCTTTGCTGACATGCCACTTGACGCTGAGTAAGTAATATGAACATCACCCAACAACAGATTATCATCTACTTGAATAACTGTTTGTTATTTTGTTTTTTTTTTTTTATTTTAATGTAAACTGTTGTTTTTATTAAAGCTTTTTTTTAACTACTGAGATATTTAACTATTAAATTACAATTACTTACATAGGTGTTTTAGTGATTATAACTTACTATCAATAGTATTTAATTTTATAGTAGTATTTTGAGATAGTTTGCATATCTAAATTACAAATTAGAAAATGTGATATGTGGACTGCTAAGTAGTTTCTTCTCTTTTATTATTAACAGTGACGTGGACTGGAGTGAGAAGGCCCTGCTAATAAGCGACGGCGCAGGCGCCCTGACGGCGCTAGTGAGCAAGGTGAACGCGTGCGTTTCACACTTGGAACAGTTCCCTGTGCGCGTACACGACCTGCCCGCGCGCCCCGCTACGTCGGCCCTCAAATTCTTTAATACACATCAGCTTATGGTAAATCTTTTATATTTATAAAGTTGTAAATTTAAAATAAAACAATTTGTATATCTAAGTTTAAATATAAAATATTAAAACTTTGATAGTACACAATTTTTCTTTGTTTTTCAATTTACGATTTGTTCCCTTCATTCCCCACTTGGAAATATTCCATATTGAATGGTGGAACTTAATGATGCAATTTGTCTTACCGGAGAAGAGGAAACCATGTCAAGACACGCCATTCTTAATTTTCCCCAATATATTATATCCTCGAGTGGGAATCGAACCCATAACCAGTTACGTTTACAGTCACACTTTGTGCCCACGACTGGTCTTAATTTAATTAGTTTTTATGTAGTGTATGCTGTTTGTATGTTTAATTATTTATTTCACTGAAATTTTAATGTTTTTGTTTTGGTATTAAAGAAGTAGATGCTAACATTTTATATTTATTGTTTCAGTGTGATCTCAAACGTCATCCGACTTGCACCAACTTAAAACAATGGAAAGGTGGTGTCGTCCGGATAGACCCCTTAGCATTAGTTCAAGCCATTGAGCGGTAAGCATCATTTTAATTCAATAAAACCACAATATTAAATTATGACTTCATACAGATGAATGCGACGTAGAGTACTGTCTGTATAAGGGACTAGTCTTCACCCACCACATTGTTTGCATGGAAAAAAATAGAAAATCCAATTTTTTCCCGTTCTTTATGTATTACAAGAAATTAATTTAGTGCTCTCCTATAAGAGGTCCAGTAAACAGAGGAGTTTTATATAATATTTATGTATATTGATTCATCATCAAAGTTGAAAAAAGAAAGTACACTTATTAATAAATATATGAATTACAGGTATCTAGCAACACGAGGATATGCGCGTCGCGCCGGCGCACAGTCGGACGACGAGCCCGCCTCCGACGACGACGTGGACGACGCGCTCGCCACGCCCGCTCATCATTCTACCGAGTTAGTTATCATTACAATACTTAAATATCTTATGCTACAGGTTAAAAGAAATAACCATATTATAATTAGTATGGGTCCGTCGTGGACTAGTAGGACACTGTCTAATTATATACGGTTCGATACCCACTCGGAAAAATGAACTATCCTCTGCTAACAAGACAAAGCGGCGCGTCGGGCTTGCGCCAGTCACCTCGCAAATTCTCGAAAATAGCGGGATACATCTTAAAAATATATGCGTATATATAACTTAATCACGATAATGTTAAAATAAATTGGAACATTTTCAAGTTTATTTCATAAGAGTATCTTTTATTCCAGCTCCGACCATAAATTAGAATTTTTGATTGGCGACATGGTTTTACCATACAACATGACAGTTTACCAAGCTGTGAGGCAATTTGGTGAACAAACTGATGCGGACACCGATACAGAAACTCCTCTAGGTATTTTTGATTTGATTTAAATATTTCTCATTTTATTTATTTATTTATATATTTACGACAACAGTTTATATACAAAAATGGCCAACAAATTTGACCTAATTTATAAATAAATTATTTTACAGCGAATGCCGGCATATGGGTGCAAACTCATACTATTTATTACCGTGCTGTGGAGGCGGGCGAGCCCCCGCGCACCGACGCGACCTCCTCCCGCAAGGGCAAAGGACAGCCTACGAAGCTCTCTTCCCGGCGGAAACCAGATCTTCTGTGGAATGGTACGTTCCGATCTTGTGTTTTTACTAAATAGTGACTTAAAATACAGCATTGTTATCATTATAATAAATTTGGTAACATAAAAAAAATCCAATCGGCAATTGTGTTCATTAAATAAAAATGTCAGCCCTTTTAAAAACAAAAACATAGCGAGAGATGAATGTATGTGTTCCGTTGCAGAAGGCGTCGTCCCGCAGCGCGCGTCGCCGCTGGTGGTGATGCTGCGCGCGTCGCCGTGGGGCGGCGAGGCGGAGGACGCGTCGCTGCCGGCGCTGAGCCTGCTGCGCGCGCTGCACGCGCTCAGCCGCCACTGGCACACGCTGTACCGCGCCGCCTGCCTGCCCGACCACCGCCCGCTCGTGCCCAACACCGAGTTCGTTAATGCTAAGGTACATACAACAAATGTACTGTACATACTTTTTTTTTTATTTTTTATTTATCATTATTAATCTTATAGGTACATATTTTTATCTATTTACTTTTGTATATTATTAATTATATCCATTTCGCAGCTTGCCGCCAAAGCTAATAGACAACTGCAAGATCCATTGGTCATAATGACAGGAAATCTACCACCATGGTTGAAAAAGATTGCCTACGCTTGGTGAGTTTATTCCTTAGTACTATTAAATCTATACTAATATAATAAAGCGGAAGAGTTTGTTTATTTGTTTAAAAGCTAAGATCTCTGGATCTAGGGTTCAATTTACTTATTTTTGGTTTTGTATGAAAGCTACATTCTGCAGAAATATAGGCTATATAATATACTAATACGTACATCATAATATATAATATTATGGTGTACGTCTTAGTTACCCTTAAATAACGAAATTACAATGATAATGAGCGCCATCGAATTGCTTTAAGCGCGTGGGCTAAAAATATAGTAAAATATATGTTAGTATATTGTATGGAAGAAATGTTCTATTTTACTAGTTCTAAAAAAAAGTCCGTAATATACCGTATATCTATCTCTTATAAATAAGATATTTTGTGAAAAAAATAATTGAAAATTGCAAGGTGATATTTCAACGTTTTTTATTTGATTAATATATTGAAACTCACGAACGAAAGTTAATTCCATCATCAATGAAATTTTATGAAAAAATACTTTGTCTTTTATAGCATGTAATTTGAACGTATACTTTTTGAAAAAATGTAAAATTAAAATAATTGAATGCTCCGTTTACGGCCGCAAGTGTAGGTATGAGTCCAGCGGACGGCACCCTTGCCGTCGATTTCGTCCTCGCAAGTAACCATGTGCTTGCACTATCTCAACATCATTGAATGTATACATTTTTGTGGATACGTGCAGCCCGTTCGTGTTCCCGTTCGAGTGCCGGCACCTGCTGTTCTACGTGGTGTCGTTCGACCGCGACCGCGCGCTGCAGCGGCTGCTGGAGGCGGGCGGCGAGCGCGCGGCCGCGGGCGCCGACGAGCGCGTGGCGCCGCGCCTCGACCGCCGCAAGCGCACCGTGCAGCGCCACTCCGTGCTGCGCCAGGCCGAGCACGTCATGCACGAGTTCGCGCACTCCAAGGTACCTTCGCCTTCTGGGCTTTTTTATTTTTCTAGATTTATGATATTTCTTGGAACCTTTGAGACATTCCGTGTTGAGTTGCAAAACTCAACATGACGTGTTGCCTTTTTTCCAGAACTTGTATATCAATATATGCAATTTATTGTTTCAAAATCAATCCACTTTGTCATAATTAAATACTCAATACCTGAAAATATTTTTAGGCCTTACTTGAAATTCAATATGAGAACGAGGTGGGCACGGGACTCGGACCTACTTTGGAATTTTACGCTTTGGTATCTCAAGAGTTACAACGCGCCGATCTGGACCTTTGGCATGGTAGCGAAAATTTCAAGCAGAAGCCTACTTTCGGCGGAGAGATAGTTAAAAGCCAACCGCCTGTAGTTACGGACAGGTCGGCCGAGGCCGCAGCCAGGCTCGCGTCCTCAGTGCGCGACGCTCTAAACCTCGACGAGGAACGGTCCCCGGAGCCGTCGGACCTGGAGAAGGAGACGTCGATACCCTCCCCCGCGCCCGACGCCACCTACGTCACGTGGCCCTGCGGCCTGTTCCCGCAGGCCATCGGACGCAACGCTCGCGCCTCACATCTATCTAGAGTCAAGGCTAAATTCCGATTCCTTGGAAAGTTTATGGCTAAAGCTGTAATGGACTCCAGGATGGTAATATTTTTTACTAATTCATATTGAATATTTTTTTATTAAAATTATTAATTTTTCCTACTTAATAAATGCATGCTTATAGTTTTTAATGTATGTTTGCAATGACATTACAATATCTTGTGGTAGCATCGAAATGTATCATCATCAATAGGCCGATGATCTGTTTTTACCAAGAAGACTAGGAAATCTAGTTTTCTACTTCTAAATTGATCCTAGCCTAATTTTACGCTGTATCCCACATACGAGTATAGTACAGTAGGCAGAAGGAACCTAGTGTCAAGTCACTCAATTTCCCACTTTCTATTTGGCTTTGAAACATTGCCTAAACTCAACGCGACACTTATCAAATTGGGAAAATGATAATTGGCTCCCAAGTGTGGATCGAAGTATTTATTCCGTCAGACGTCACGGAGGCATTGATTCGTTGAACGTTCCCAGGTGGACATCCCGCTGTCGGTGAGCATGTACCGCTGGGTGGTGAGCGAGCAGGCGTGGCTGGGCCTGAGCGACGTGCGGCACGTGGCGCCCGAGCTGTGGCGCTCGCTGTGCCGCCTGCGCCGCGTGGCCGACCGCGCGCAGGCGCTCTCGGCCGACGCGCGCCACTCCTCCGACCAGCGCACGCAGATGGTAACTGACACTTTGCACTAGAGCCATAGCGACGTGTATGTCACTATATACTATATAACTGCAACCGTGTTGTACGTATTGTCAAATGTATGGTAGTGTGTGTAATTTTTTATTTATTGCCTTAATTAACTTTGTAAGAATTATTATTGAAAAATATTTGCGTTCTGTGCTTCTCCCACATATTAACTATAAATGTGTCAAATTTCATACTCACATATTGAAATATAGATTAAAACTTAAAATAGATAAAACTTAATAGAGATATAAAACTTGTTTCACGGTTTTACTCGCATAGCAGAAGTAGTAGTAGGCTGAGAATTTTTTCGATAGATTAACTTACAAGATGGTAAGGACTAGTACGCACTGTTCGGCTTGTCACACTGGAAAATTCGCATCGCATACTAGCTAGAACTACATACTTACGCACTAGTTCCATACAGTGTTATAGCCGCATCACTGTGTGAACCAACTTGCTTGCTTTTAATTGTTGTTAACCGTCTAACCGTTGCGGCGTTCCGGTTTACCGCATAATGCGATACCCTAAGATCAGTTTTTACATTCTATTTGCAGCAGTGTAGACTGAGAGTACATAATGTCGAGGAAGCTATCTATGAGGAAAGCTTGTTTATGTTTTATGTAAAATTAAATATATCATAAAATATATCCATATCTCATAATAATCCGCATAAATTTAGTATATTTTATACTAAATTTATGCGGATTATTATTAAGCATCTAGTGTCATGCCTAGCTGTTTTTTTTTACATAAAATAATCAACGTCAATAAATATTTTGATTTCGTTCTATAGAAAATTAATACTAACTTATAGAGCACTCACAAATTAACTCATAGTTTTAGGCTTTTTGGTTATGGTGATGGTTATATTTAGTAAAATTTGAAATTACAAAATTTTCAACTTAATCAACACGCATTCTATACAAATATTAATAAGTAATACAATCAATGGGCTTATTTATTTCTTGTTAACAGATTAATGCACTCGAGCTCGACGGGTGTCCGATCGAGGAGTTGGGTCTGGACTTCATTTTGCCAGGCGACGGCTGCACGGAGCTGCGCAGGGGCGGCCGCGACCTGCCCGTCACTGCGCACAACCTCCACGAGTATATAGCTCTTGTCACACATTGGTTATTATACGAAGGTATAAATCATTTTTTTCCACTTAGAATATTTCTAACCTAAGCCACATATTGGCGGATTCGCCCGTTTATAATTTATTGTAATATTATAATCAAATTATATTAAATCTTTATATAACTTGAAACCCGTATTATTCTGATATGTAAGCTATATTCTTGTAAAGTTTCATCTGAACCTGTTCAGTAATTTTTGCTTGAATTTGAAGCAAACATCCATCCTTATTAACTTTACATTTATAATATTAATAAGTTTTTTTATTGTTATTGTTTTTAATCGTGTATATTTGTACATCGCAGGCGTATCTAAGCAATTGGATGCATTTAAAGAAGGTTTTGAATCTGTATTCCCTTTGAATAATCTGAAAATATTTTACCCTGAAGAATTGGAACAAGTGTTCTGTGGAAGTCCGTCAGGTATGATTAATTAAATTTTTCATATAAAAATATACCCTTTGTAACTCGTTCTTAACGTAGATATGTATAGATAATCTTTACTTTAAAATTTGAAATTACTTTTAAAATTGTTTCAGTAACTTTTGAGGCAATTTATTACATAAAACATAAATATAGCTTCACACTGCATTCCATATACATAGCAGAGTACACAAAGGGGGGAACCTAGTGTTAAGACATTCCATTCTCCATTTTACGCCGAATTCTGAAGGCTTTGCGTGTTGATTGTAGGATGTCAACGCCGTCTTTGCCTCGACACCAAAGAGAAGAAATGAAAATATTTAATTACCTCAAGTGAGAATCGAACTCACAACCTTTCACGTTTACAGTCTTGTGCCTCTGCGATACGTGCGGCTTGTGTACCTTTTTAAAATAAACAAAAAAGAGGAACTTTTTCTTCAGGGAGAAACAAGAAGCAGCTCATATTTATATAGAAACAACTTTAACAATTTCATTTATTCGCTAGGTGGACGCGATCAAAGATGGGATCCACGTATGCTTGGTGAATGTATACGCCCTGACCACGGCTACAACGCAGAATCACGCGCTATAAGGATGCTCATTGATATACTAGCTTCTTACAACCGAGAGGAGCAACGTCTCTTCTTGCAGTTCGTTACCGGAAGCCCACGCTTGCCCACTGGAGGTATGACTAAATTTTAAGACTTTTATTATGGACTATGGGGATTTATTTCAGTGGATCAATGGTAAGTAAATCATCATTTATGCACAATGTTTATTTACAATACTAATTTAATATATCACATTACAGGTTTTAAGGCACTAAATCCACCTCTGACAGTCGTGCGCAAGTCGCTGGAGTCGTCGCTCGACCCCGACGAGTACCTGCCGTCGGTGATGACATGCGTGAACTATCTGAAGCTGCCGGACTACAGCAGCGCGGAAGTGATGCGCGCCAAGTTGCGCCTCGCCGCCTCGGAGGGCCAGCACTCGTTCCACCTGTCTTGAACACTCCCTCTCACCATGCTCCCGTAGTGCTACCTGTCTTGTATAATCTGTGTGAATGCGGTTAGTGATATAATTAATCAGTTTCTCGTAATAGCGGCGCGACAGCTCCGGACTCCTTTATGTGCAATCAGAGTGTTTTATTTTCCTATGTGACGGACGCTTAAAGTGCTCACTTTTATGATTTCATTTTCTTTTAGATTTTTAGTTTACAGAGATATGTTAATAATTATATTTTGTGTTAATTTAATGTGATAGCTTTGTATATTTCTTTATTTAGATAAAAACTCTCAATATGGTAGGTTAAGGTGGGGATGTACGCCACTCCAGGTCCATGGACGATTCTCGCCCGGTATGCGACTGGCGATCACCACCCCTAATATTCTTATATCAATATATTTTACTATATAAGGTACTTTATGAAGGACCATTAGATCTCCTTCGAGAGCCCACATAACATAGCATTTAATACCAAACCATGTATGTTTTGATTAAAATTTAAGAAACATAAAGATTAAGAGAAAGTGCAAAATTTAATATGTAACAATGTCAATAAAAACCATATAAACAATATCGATCCAATACTGTGTTTTATTTCTTGTTGCTTGAAAATTATACTGGCAGTACGGTAGTGAGGACGAAGATAGCATCTATGAAGTATTCACATTCCACCTGACAAAGGAAACGGTTATAAATAAAACTAAAGTGTTATTTTGAACAAATCGTATGTAATTATATAAGATAAAGTTAATTGTTCACAATTACAACAACATTTTGTGATCAATTGATACATTTACTATTGCAAGATATGGTGCTCTTATTTGAATTTAAATAAATGTGAAGTAAAATTGATTAAAATAATTGATTTGATATAATTAAAAACAAATCAATGGTCCCTAGGTAAGAGTATCAAAGTGAAGAATTACAAAGATTGTATGATTTAATTTTTTAAATTAAATATATATATATTTATGCGTTTTTTAAATATTTATGTAATCGAAAACTACTCTTGTTAGTAATTCAAAACAATAATAAAACAATTTTACAATTTTTCAGTTTCAATAAAGACCTAGAGGCCATATAAATATCACTTGTATATTTCTTGGTAATTAAAAAAAAGATTAAAATCTGACAGAATTCCCGTTTGATTTAATTGGCACATTTTAATAACCTATTCAAATATAGTGATTTGGTACAAAGTATCTAAAAAACATTCAATCTGAATAATTTAATCAAAATGGTTCCACTTACTATAATTATACAATGATAGAAATTCCTACACCTACAGTAACTTGTCAATAAAATTATTATTTACAATCAAAAAGAATTGAAATCTAAATGGAATGACTACTTAACACCATTGACCTAACACTTATAAGGGTTGTTCACTACCAAAATAGTGACTTGAACATTTGCAATTCACAATACCATAGCAATCCAACCCAATATAAGACATGAGCCTCCAATAGGCGTGAGACGTCTAAACTTTCTTTCACCGGTGAAAGCATGATAGTAGCAGGTTCCACAGAAGAGACCCATTCCTGCTATAAAGAAGCTGCCAGCCTGTCAAACAAATAAAATTATGTTTTAATAATTATATAATTATTGTAAATGAAGTTGATAATGATCACTTTATATTTATAGTATTTTAATATTAATATTAGAGATAAGCCAGACTAGTTGATAATAGTTGGTAATGAGTGATGTCTTAATTTGTATTTATCTCAATAAAATATATGTAGGGGGAATTACATAAAATTAAAACATAAGTAGATTTTTAGTATCTTCAATACTATTTTGACTAAAGTAGGCACTTATTAAGTGTTTGTACACTTGTTGTCACACATGTATGTAGTGTTTAGTTAAAATATATTTTAAAAAATGGGAATGGAGTGTTCTACTAGGTTCCCTCTGTCTACCCTGGAAAAAAGTGTCATTAATATAATCAAAGTGTCATTAATAGGAACTGATTTTCTTCAATTTACATAAAATATATATGTTACCTTATTAAAAATAAGAACATATTTTACAAGAATAAGAATGTGCAATCATATTTACATTATTATCATCAAGTGAAGTGGTCAAAACTTACAATATATGGTCGTCTGCAAAGTGGTACAGTCATGAGAGCCAATGTATGTAGGAAATGGAATCTGTTTGATGTTTCAAATATTTTTCGTAGGTCTTCTTTGGTTTCTGTTTCTGGAAAGGTACGATGAGCACCCATTGCACCCAAAACTACGGCTGCGGCTCCACTTAACCCTGCAAGCCTTACAAAAGGCCCAGCTTCTTGAGCTAACTCCCATAGCGGCATCTTTATAAGGATTGGTGGAGGTGGAGTCACCGTATTATTCTTGAACACGCCCTGTCAATTATAGATTTAGATTAAATATTTATCAAAATACTCTGCCTGTCTTTAGTTTTATCTAATAAAGACAAAATGCAGATGGCAATATTGTGCAAGTTGAAAACTTACGATATTGCGTAAAATATTCATTGCTCCTTCCGTCACCGTATTAATCATAAGAGTATCGACTAAATTAACCATACCTTTATTTTTATTATTTAAATAAAAATGCCTATTCTAGTCCAAAAAACGTAATATAGAATACAGACAAATGTTAAGACTGCTCAAAAATATCAATTCATTGTCAAATCAAATGTCAATTTTTATTTTTCTTATATATCTACATACATTCTAAGAATCATAGACTAAGAAATAAAGATAAAACATATCATATCATACTTGAAAAAGTGCTGCAAAATTTAATTAAAAATATAATAGAATATCTGCGACAGAAATATTATAATAAATTACATTTTAAGAAAATACTTGGTTATATATACATAATAGTCTATCACAATACGTTTAATTCACGGCACTATTTCAATCTGAACTGAGCTTAGATTTGTATTTATGCATTTTTTAAGCTTCACTGTATCCCGCACGTAGCGAGGTAGGCAGAAAAGACTTGATAACTTAGTATTAATACACTTTGTTCCCGTTAAGACATTTTTGTTTCCCGATTTCCGCCGAATTCTGAAAACATTGTGCGTGGCGAAACTCAACGCCGCGCTTTGCCTCCTTACTAAAGAGAGGACATGAAAATATTGGCCCCTGCACGGCTTCTCCAGCCTTTTTTTATGTATTTAAGTGTATTTAGGATAAATCGGTTAGTTATTTTAGTATGGGTAACTATGCTGTGTAATAAATTATAATTTTTATCTCTTGAAATTTTATCTGATTTTGCTCCCAAAAATCGTGTGTGTGGTGGTAGGGCGCCTATACGTATAAGATATGCAACTATGTTTCTTACCTTATATACGGCAGATCTTTCTTACAGGCCATCAGCCAAACATTCTAGCTTCAGTCTACCTTCCACCTACAAAAATTCCACCTACAATTCTGGAAAGCGACATTCGTTTACTCCTTAATTTGGAAGATTCCGTCATTCTGACCGGGGAACTAAATTGTAAAAATATTATTAGGAATTCTACTAAAACATGCCCAAAAGGATTTATTAGAAAGCCTCGCGGATATTTATTTTAAAGAATTGATTATAAAGGACGTCGTTCTTTGGTTTCGGTCTGTAGAATCAATATCAGAACTAAACTTAGACTATCGTCCAGTAGTTTTCAAACTAGGTATAGACTCTCCTTCAGGGCCACCCACAAAAACTATCACAAATTCGCTAAACTACTATCATAAGATTGCTAAACTCATCAAAACGGACTACTCTCCAGTCACCGACCACATTCCTGGCATTATAGACTCAGTAGATATTGCTAAGGAAGCCGCGGCCAAATACACGACGTTTATACAACACGCTCTCTACAGCTACTCGAAAGAGAGGTAGATTTGAGGTCTCGGAGAAGCTAAGGAAGCTCGTCTGACGTAAAATCTTAGCCACCGGAGCTGTATCGCACTAAGGCAATCGAAGACGCAAACGTCCGAGCTTTTCGGCCGTCAACGCGAGAGTATATCTGTATACGGTTGTGATGCGAAGATATTTCAATAATATAAATAACGAGAAGTTTATGAACGGTCTTGCTTGTATTCATTGACTGGGAGTGCATATATAGTGTATAAATTTTCAACTCCATTATGACCGAGCTCTTATTATGCTATATTAATGCGCCGCTCTGGCCTGTTAAAATTAAACATCTCTTCTCCTCCTGATTAACTCCAGATATTAAGTTACTTATAGCCATGCATAATACTGCAAAGTCTAAACATAAAAAAACCCTAGGTATGCAAATTTGCAAAGGTACAAAACGCCATGAAAGCGATGTAACTAGACTTGCAGAGATGCCTGACGTATATTCTTATTAATTAACAATAGCAATACAAACTTGGAAGTTTCTGAACGCGATGGGTATAGGACGCCGGCGTACTAATGATGCAGATACCTTAAACAACTGCACGGATTGGCGTTTCACGCCTACGCCTACGCCTTTTACTACTGTCAATTTAATTTCTAATAGTAATAAAATACAAACTCTTCATTCATTATCATTACAATTAAATCCATCCAAACCTTTCCTATTCTCTCTTACTATAAAAGCAGAGATATGCAAGTATGTGCTTGCAATTAAAAATGGTTCTCCTAACAATTCACTCAACCCTTCTTGTCTAGTGCCATATTTTGAACTTTTCTCTATCCTATAACGAAATGCCTGTTGTTTGGCGCCATGCTGTTGTGATCCCTACATGTACAAGTACATGTATTCCTGCACAATAACAACATCCTATCCCATTTCCAATCTGTATTCCGTCCTGGGTGCAGCAAAGTTACGGCTAATTTCGTACCTTAATTTATAAGTTTAATAAGTTTCGTGAAGATATTACATTCAGTTTTGACAAGCAAGCAAGTGATTTTACTTGTTCTGTTAAATTTTTCGAACGCGTTTAATATAGTATATTGTGATATTTTTATTAACAATTTTAAAACTTATTATCATTTCCTCGAAAGCGACTGAATGGTTTAATCTTCACGCAGGCAGACAAAGCATTAAGCTTGACGGAAAACATTCGTTATGTAATATTAACGCTGGTGTTCAGCAAGGTGGTGTACTTTCTCCCTTACTCTTTTCCATTTTCATTAACACTCTTACTCAACATATATCGTCATCTTACCATCTTTACGCGACATCTCCAGCGCAATTAGTAAAATTAATTCCAACTTACAATTAGCCACTTGCTTAAATCATTTGTGCTCTGTAACAACCATGGTGTCGATTTGTTTCTAACTAAGAATTACAACATAATTTAATACGGCTTAGCACTTGCACAAAAAATAAATCCAACTTGTAGTTTCAGAGATCTTAGCGTTTAAGCAAACAAACAAACAAACTGTTCCGTTTTACTATATTAGTATAGATTAATTTAGTTTTAATTTTATTCCATGGCCTTGAAGTTATTTTGTACCCAAAATATTTATTGTTTTATTATAATTGAAATTTCATATTATGTCTTAATGACAAAATTTATCTTAATAAGGTGATTATATGGATCGACTAATACAACGATGTCAATTTATAGTCTTTTGTTTTCAACAGCTTCAAAAAAACCCATCTTTTATATGAAAATATATTTATTGTGGATTTATAAAGTTTAAATTGAAAATGAATGTTTTACACTAAATGTATTATAACAAATACACTTGACAATATTGACTAAAATACTAAAAATATTTATCACATTTTAGTTAAAGGCGAATAGTGTATTTATAAGAGCTTCAAGCTTTCCTAACGTCAACTTGGTTTCTTGGACAGCAGACTCCTGCATATCTGCAAAAATAGTTTCAATATTAGTTTTTAGATATAGGAAAAAATATGTATTAATATAAAATCAAATTAAAAATTTAAAAATTTAATCAGCTTCATGCTGTATCCCGCACACAGCAGTGTAGGGAACCTAGCGTTAAGACACTCCGTTTCCCACTTTCTGCCGAATTCTGAAGACATTGGGAAGTAACGTAATGTATGTATCCCACATATAGCAGGGTAGGTTGAGGGAACATAATATTACGTCCACTCCGTTCCGCATTTTTTTCAAGGAAATGCGTATTGTACTAGTACTTCAAAAAACTCTTTAGTCAGCCAACTAGATATCAATCTGTCAGATGACAGTCAAGTCCAGATCCAGATCATGCGTTTTTAATTTAAGCCCTGATCTACATCGGTCTCGGATATTAATAGGTCTTCGGGTATTCACAATTATTCTATAGTCTAAAGGCAATTAATATTAAATAAAAAAAATAAGAATCGAACCTGTTATTGACAGTACAATACGTATTACGGTATGAATCTACAACAAGGTCCGCCGCGGCTGCGCAGCGGGTGAAGTACACGCATACACCTCCGGCACCCTCCGAGCTCACTTCTCTCTTCTGCTTCGAGACGACAACATTGGAACATTCCTCATCGCCATTGCTTGCTTTGGGTGGCTTTAAATTAAAAAAAATAAGAAATAAATAATCTCTGCATTTGACTGAGACTTACTGCTCTGCTGCTACTTTAGACTTAAGTAGTGATTGCATGCTGCCTTGGTAGTTAACCGTATTAACCACTAAAGTTAAACTAAATAAATTCTATACCGACGAAGGAATTTAAGTATATATATTTAAATTTAATATAATGTCAAATCAGCTTCACGCTGTACCGCACACAGCAGGGTAGGCAGAGGGAACCTAGTGTTAAGACACTTCGTTCCTCCCTTTTTGCTGAATTCTGGAGGCATTGCGTGTTGAGTGGCAGAACTCAACGCCGCGCTTAACCTCGACACCAGAGCGAAGAAATGGAATTATAAATTATGTAAATAATATAATGTAATTGATATAATGTAATATGTAATATATAAAATATTATAATATAATGTATTTTCATGACACTATTAGAAAAAGTTTGGTATTCCAGAATAGAGAACGCACGATTAGAGAAACACAAAGTATGTGCATAAATATAAAAATAATTTGAATAAAATAAAAATGTTAACATATTAAACTTACATTAGAATCCTTGGAAACTTCCAAAGTGACATTTTTACCATTGGAAAGGAACTCGAGTGCGCCTGCGTCGTCATTAAGTAAATTCAATGCCCAGATGAAACCTTCTAAGTGATACTTAAGTTCCAGAGGTTGTTCCGTGGTAGTTGGAGGAGGAGGAGGGCGAGCAGGAGTAGAAACAACGAATGAATCAGGAGAAAATCGGTCTGCAAAACACAATTACACAATACACATCATGTATGTATACATTGTAAATTATCTTTATTAATTTTTTTTCAGCTTCACGCTGTATCCCGCATATAGCAAGGTAGGTAGAGGGCCTAGTGACCTAGTGTTAAGACACTTCGTTCCCCACTTTACGCCGAAATTTCGAGGCATTGCGTGTTAAGTGGCGGAAGCTAAGCTTTGCCTTGTTACCAGAACAAAGAAATAAAAATCACACTTCTCTTTATGTATTTACCTATGCAACAATAGAACTGGAAAACATATTAAGGAAAAATATTATAGGTATTCTATTTATTATTAAGGTATTTCTAACATAAATGGCAGAATCTAGATTTGTATTTAATTTAATACCACGTACTTTTTTATACTTTTTGTTTAATAGTAATTATAACGACACCACAATTTTTACGAAGTTGAGAGCAGATATAATCTAATAATATGAAAAGGCATTGCGCACGACACGTTTTAGCACTTACATATTGAACCAAAGAGACAACATGAGTGAGAAAAATATTTTTATATTTTCCAGATAATATGAAATATGAATTTTAAATTCATATTTTTATAAAAACACGGTTAAAAGCGGAACGGTAGGCGAATCGGAGTCGGCTTCGCCTAAGTAATTCTACTCCTAAAGTACCGTTCCCAGGCTTCCGTACCAAGCCTGGGAACGGTACTTTAGGAGTAGAATTTTAGGAACGAGTAGTACAATTTATTAAAGTTGACAAACTTAAGTTCACGGACACTTCATAACGATTCAAGTGAAATTTGTGATTACTTGGTGAATTTCATAGCAAAAGCAGCAAAATCGTTCAAAAGACGTACGGTACGGACCCAAAATTTTTTTTTCACCTTACTGTCAAGACACTTCCATCTCAGATTTCCCTGAATGGGGATCGAACTCACTACAGCATTTATAGTCCGATGCTGCTCCACTGTTAGTTAATTCATTTAAGATTGGCAACGGAAAAACATGCCATTGCCATTCGAGTGGAGAAACTACACCTATTTAAGGTACCCAGTGATTGTACTTACCTAAGGAATTAACATTTTCCATTTTATTAAAAATACTTTTGTCTAACTCTTACCGTTAAACGGAGATCCACCGAAAATCCTGTCGCCACTTTGCCCAGGAAGAGAATCTATGTAGATAAAAAGTAAAAAAATATTTTTTAAAGTAGAATCATCAATTATGCTATTAATAAGTAAAAATATTGCGCCCATACATAACTTACACGTATAAGAAATTTTGTATTGTTTTAAGTTTATTTTTATAATGCCTATGTTTTATCAATATTAATTATTTTATTTACTGTTTACACCGTAATGATTTTTTCAACACACATTTTGATGGAAATGAAGATTATATACATGATGAAGATTATTACATAGATGATTTTAGTTTTCAAAAGGAAATTAATTAATTTTATAGAATATTTTTTCTTTAAAATTAACAAAGTTCTATTAGTATTAGCTACAGCAGTGGTTCCCAACCGGTGGTCCGCGGACCACCAGTGGTCCGCAGAAGCCTAAAAGTGGTCCGCGAACAATTTTAATTTTATGACTGGGGATGGTGAGGCGAAGGTTCTGTTTAATTATCACAGTTAATTTTTAATATACCTACATGCATAGTGGTCCCTACTACCAAGAATGATATAAAAGTGGTCCTTGATCAAGAAAAGGTTGGGAACCCCTGAGCTACAGATATTAAAGCTTCTAGCTATACCGTTTCCGATCGAATTAAATTCCATTATACAGTGTTTTTGTCAGCACCGCTTTAAATTAAACCACAGTTTTAACTACTCTATAAACGTCTAGTACAATGAAAAAATATATTTTTTCCCAAAAATGAAAAAGTGATTTTTTGAAACAAAGAAAATAATAAAATTAGCTTTGTAAAATAAAACGTCATTTGTCAAGAACTACGCACGTAGACATAAACCTATCAAAGGGAAACCGCCGCATATGTCTCATTCCGAAATCGAGTCGTAGGTATTGGCAGCAAAGTTCAAAGTTGTTTAACCTTTAGTAGTATTTTTGTAGTAGCATGTGTTTACGTTATGCAACACACGAAATACAGGTATGGTAAACATCGTGAAATTAAAAAAATCCTATATCTAAACTGTTGAGGTATCTTAATTTCTATAGCTATGTATGGCTTTAAATATTTTACCCTATATGCTGTTCCCGTAAAAGGAGTGTTGACGCTTTCACTCTATATATTGCTAATTATCGATTATTTCTTATGAGAAAAACATGTTATCTTTTTTATCGAACGAGTCAAATTTCTCAATGATAATTACATTATTTTTAAAAATCTTGCGTCATATAAATATTATTTAGGTTTTTTTAGATACTTACAATGGTAATTAGGCCTGCCACCACGGAAGCTATGATACTGATTGCGCCAAGGGAAAGAATCTATTTAGAAAACCATATTAAGTTGTTATTATACAAAGAGTATTTCGTTGTTAACCCAAGAAGAAATTATTATTAAATAAAAATTTAAAGTGCGACAAAAATTTATTATGTATAAGCAATAAGCAAGCAACTGCGCCGCCTACCATCCTCACCGGCATTAGAACGAAGAAATGGAAATATTAAATACTTCATTTCCTCGAGTGGAAATCGAACCCACAACATATCGCGTTTTGCAGTCACACGCTTGTGCAGCTGCTCCACGACTAGCCTCACAAATACAAGCTATGTATATTATGTTATACTACAAATGTCAATAATAGCCATAGTGAAGTGTTCTTTATAGAAAGGCATGTTAAAAAGATAAAAAGCAGTATTATTTTTTAAACAGTATTATTATAGGTATATCTTTCGGAAGGATATATCTAGCTATAAAAGTGGGATGTGTCATGTAACATAAAGATAGAAGTAATTTTGAATAATGTATCAGATGCAAAACCTTAATAGACAAGATAAACTATACCTACGAAATAAGGAACGTTTTATGATAGTAATGATACCTAACCTAAGGTTTTTCATATTTTTTTACGTGGAATACAAATTTCTAGAATATTATACATAGAGTTCTAAGAGACGAGCTAAAAAATATCGTTGCGAAAAAAGCGAAAAAATATCGTTGAGTTTTCTATGCCAAGAAGTGGTAAATAAAAATTATAGGTATGCCAAAAAATTTCCTACTAATAAATATAAATAATCATACATTTTAAATTGCGGTTTGTATGAAATATTATGTATGTATAGTTTGTAACTATGTATAATTTGATTTAAGCACTTACCAGACATACCCCCACTAATAATATTCCTGTTTCTTTCGCCCCCAAAAATTTCTATAAATTTATTTAATAATGTTACGTAATATTACATATAATTTTTTTTAATCTTTTTTAGTATCACGCACATAACAGGGTAGCTGAGGGAACCTGGGAACCTAGTGTTAAGACTTGGTTTCCATTAAAACAATTCCGATCCCCACTTTCCGCTGAATTCTAGAGGCATTGCGTGTTGAGTAATACGCAACGTGCAACACAACGTGCAACGCACGCAACGGCAACTAGCTTAATTTCCACTTTTTTTAATAATTAAAATTTTTACATTTATTTTAAAATTTTACATTAATTTTAAAATTTTACATTTATGTAAAAGGAGCTTTGACGCTTCCACTCTGTATTGATAATTATTGATTATTTCTTATGAGAAATACATATGTTATCTTTTTTTATCGAACGAGTCAAATTTCTCAATGATAATTAAATTATTTTTAAAAATCTTGCGTCACATAGATATTATTTAAGTTTTTTTAAAACGAAGAAATGGAAATATTAAATACTTCATTTCCTCGAGTGGGTATCGAACCCCCAACATATCGCGTTTTGCAATCGTGTGATTGCTTGTGCAGCTGCTCCACGACTGACGACTTCACAAATAAAAGTTATGAATGTTATGTTATACTACAAATGTCAACAATAGCCACAGTGAAGTGTTCTTTATAGAAAGGTACGTTAAAAAGTTAAAAACCAGTATTATTTATAAATACATAAAAATGTTGTGTGATGCAGTGAGTGAAGTAAATTGATACTGTCGGTAGGATATATCTAGGTATTAAAGTTGTTAGAAGTAATTTTGAATACTATATCAGATGCAAAACCATAATAGACAAGATAAACTATACCTACGAAATAAGGAACGTTATATGATACAAATTTCTAGAATATTATACATAGAGTTCTAAGAGACGAGCTGTTTCATAATACTAATTAAAAAAAAAATCGTAGAGTAGATAAATTTTCCATGCCAAGGGGTGGTAAATAAAAATTATAGGTACGCCAAAAAATTACCTACCAGTAAATATAAATAATCATATATTTTAAATTGCGTTTTGCATGAAATATTATTTATGTATGTATAGCTTGTAACTGTGTATAATTTGATTTAAGCACTTACCGGTCATACCCCCACTCATAATATTGCTGTCGCTTTCGCCCCCAAGAATGTCTATAAATTTATTTAATAATGTTACGTAATATTATATATATATTTTTTTTATTTTTTAGCATCACGCACAAAGCAGGGTAGCGGAAGGAACTTGGGAACCTAGTGTTAAGACACTTAGTTTCCATTAAAACACTTCCGCTCCTCACTTTCCGCCGAAGTCTGCAGGCATTACGTGTTGAGTAACACGCAACACAACGCTCAACGCACGCAACGAACTTAATTTTCACTTTTTTATATAATTCAAAATTTTACATTTATTTAAAAAAAATATATTTATTTAAAATTTTTATATTTATTTAAAAAATTTGTATATTAATTTTATATTTAACTTACGTAAGCTCAGTTCTGGAGAGCTATTCAATGAGTCCGATGTGTCATAGTCGTAAGATGCTATATAAAAACATTGTATTAATTAATTATAATGTGATGATTTTTGATATCTTTTAAATAAATAAATACTTTTAAAGATAAATATGAAACATTGTAATGTTTATATATATTATTACAGTTTTTATTGGAGTGGTAACGACTGCATTTAAAATTTGTTGCCCATTTTACTATACTTGATGCCTAATTTTTGGGTGAGCAGAGGGAGCCTAGTGTTAAGACATTTCGCTCTCCACTTTCCACTAAATTCTGGAGGCATCGCGTGTTGAATGGCGAAACCCAACGCCGTGCTTTTGTCTCGACACCAGCGAGCAAAGAAATGAAAATGTTATATATTTCATTTTCTCGTCTGGGAATAGAACCCACAACCTCTGGTTCTGGCCTCAAGATTTCTATTATTAGGTAAAAAATATTGCAGGCTGCAGGCATAACTTAACACATTTTGCATTGTTTTATTTTTATAGTAGGTAGTTTAATATTTATTATTTCATTTACTGTTTACATTGACGTCGGGCTAACTCAACCATTCAACCAAGATTATAGCACGGGAGTATTGAGGGTAGAGGTACCTCCATCCTCCCTTTCCGGGAGTAACTCAATCAAGTCTGCATTGCACTCAACTTTTGAAACCAAGCGGTTATAAACGAAAAGAATACAACCGTGAAAATAAAAACACAAACAAAATTACGAGCACCAATTAGTTGTTAATAATGACATAGTTGTAAATCTGTTAAATATGTATGTTACTTAACATATGAAACATTAAAAAACAAAGGTCAAATATGGTGTTAGGGCAACCATGTCGTCATGGGTGATTTCTTACAATCCTTACCATTGAAAATATCATATTTATATTAAATTGAATTAAGACACTTACGGGACATACTAATCCTGGCGTCGTTCCTCATCACATCTATAAAGCAATGTAAAAACATTATATATACTAAAAATCAGCTTCACGCTGTATCCCGCACACTGCAGGGTAGGCAGAGGGAACCTTGCGTTAAGACACTCCGTTCCCCACTTTCTGGAGGCATTGCGTGTTGAGTGGCAGAACTTAACGCCGCGCTTATCCTCGACACCAGAGCGAAGAAATGGAACGAAGAAATGTAGAGGTACCTCCATCCTCCCTTTCCAGAAGTAACTTAGTCAACAGTCTGCATTGCACTCAACTTTTGAAACCAAGCGGTTATAAACAACCGTAAAAAAACACAAACAAAACTACGACCACCACTTAGTTGTTAATAATGACATAATTGTAAGCCTTTGAAATATGTATATTACTTAACATGATTTGTATGAAATATTTTCTTGTTTTTATATATTAAATATTTTATAAAAACCAATTTAATAATTAAAATACAAAGGTAAAATATGGTGTTAGGGCAACCTTGTCATCATGGGTGATCTCTTACAATCCTTACCATTGAAAATATCATATTTATATTAAATTTAATTTAGACACTTACGGGACATACCCCCACTAATTCTGTTGTTGTTCCCGAACATATCTATAAAGCAATGTAAAAACATTATGTACACTATATTACATTCTATATTTTTTTTAAATAATATGAAATATTAAGAAAACTGTATTCTATCTAACTATATTATTATTATTTAAAAAAATATCAAGAAAATTATATTCTTTAAATCAATAAAAAAATTAACGTTTATTTCAGAATGTTTGATAGAATTTTATATATTTAACTTATCAAGCACTTCTGAAAGTTCACTCTTGGATCAGCGGTATCAATGTCGAAGGATGCTATATAAAAAAATATTGTGTATATCGTGATGTATTTTGGTAGTTTTTTCTTTAAATATAACCTTTGCAATATTTTTAAAGATCATTTTATATTTATCTCACAGTCTAAGCTATGAATATACTTTGTGCACAGAAAGCTTATTTTGTTTTAAACACCTACTGCATTTAGATTCTGTATAAGTTAAATATTTAATTATCTCGGGTGGGAATCGAACCCACAACCTCTGCTTCTGGCCTTAATATTACTATCATTAGGTAAAAAATATTGCAGGCTGCAAGCATAACTTAAGCAGATGAAATATTTACTTAAATTTATATTTCCATTTCTCCGCTCTGGTGTCGAGGACAAGCGCGGCGTTAAGTTCTGCCACTTAACACGCAATGCTTCCAAAATACGGCAGAAAGTGGGGAACGGAATGTCTTAACACAAGGTTCCCTCTGCCTACCCTGCAGTGTGCGGGATACAACGTGAAGCTGATTTTTTATTACTATATTTAAAAAAATACCAAGAAAACTATATTCTTTAAATCAATAAAAAAAATTAACGTTTATTGTTTGATAGAATTTTATATATTTAACTTATCAAGCACTTCTAAAAGTTCACTCTTGGATCAGCGGTATCAATGTCGAAAGATGCTATATAAAAAATATTATGTATATTGTGATGTATTTTGGTAGTTTTTCTTAAATATAACCTTTGCAATATTTTTAAAGATAATTTTATATTTATCTTACAGTCTAAACTATGAATATACTTTGTGCACAGAAAGCTTATAATATTATTTTGTTTTAAACACCTACTGCATTTAGATTCTGTATAAGCCTATTACCTATTATAAAAATAGATAAGGATTATCGTATATAAAATAAATACTTTTATAAGTATTAGAAGAAAGCGTTGGTTAATTGTATATAAAATTTTAAAAAAGTACACTTACTTCTGTTGAATGAGTATTGCGAAGCTCCTCCTATAAAAATAATTTAATATATTTATGAAAATATAATTTGAATACAAAAAATATTTTTATAAAGAAGAAAATCATATAGTGTTATTATAATATAATATATCATAACATATACCTCCTACTGATAAAGGCACGGCGGCATATCTATGGTTTGTCATTGGTCTTCCTGAAATGAAGAATTTTTTATCATTCACAGGTAAGTACTATCAACATTTCGCATTCTTTCAAAGCAATGTATCAAGAATCATAGCGCAAACCGATCGAGAAATAAAAAGTGCCCAAATCTCCGTGCAAAGCTACTGCCAAGACATATTATAAGCTAAATTAATCACGAAATATAACACTCAATGATATTATATCAGCTAGCTCGTGCAAAGGTGAAAATTAAATGAAATAATAATGAAATGTATGCAATAAAATGTTAGTCTTACAAATAAATAAAAAAATAATAATAAGTAAATTACCCATGATGAATCACATGACCATGTTCTTCAAATTCAAATGAGCGCTGACCTCTGGACCAATAAGTATATGTAGTTACGATGTTTTTTATATATACTCATATCGTATAGTTACTCTTCCATTGTTTTTTTTTATTTTAATCCACTAAGATAATTGAAAAATTACCGTCAGTTCGTACGTTTACGGATACGCCGAAAGTTCAGATTAAAATAAACGTTAACGTTATCGAGAAATTATTTACGTAAGCGTTAAGAAATATCTTAGCCTATAAAGCGATTAATTATATCATAATAATATTGCATCTCTCTCAACTTCGTTTTTATCAGCATTGTGGTGTAAAATATTTAAAAATAGCTAATTGTAATTTAGATAAAATAATTTACGAAATTTCTTATACGTCAAGAATTAATATATGCGCTATAATCATAAATAAGGATTTATTTTTTATTTTAGCAGGGTAGGCAGAGGGAACGTTAAGACACTCTGCTCCTCACTTTCCGCCGAATTCCGGAGGCATTGCGTGTTGAGTGGTGAAACTCAAAATGAAAATATTTAATATTTCTAATGCGGAATATCTCACCAGCGTAGTCTTCCTCTTCATCCACCACGAACGACTGTGCTGCTTCACTCAAGGAAACCCCCCCTAAACATACTTATATGTTACGATTCACGATTTAACGAAGTAGTATGGTATGTCGTTGAAAAATAATAAATTGCAATATTTTTGTTACCTTTTACATTTTTGATAAGGAATATAATTTGCATACCCATCTATATTACTATTTTGGCTGAAGTTTTATACAGTACACAAACTAACATAAAAAAATATCGTCACTACAAATGTAATCCCAAAAGACGTTGATAATTAATTAATTTTATATGATATGTATTTTATTTCCAAATACATGTATCCCAAAAACATGCAACATGTGTTTTATAAACGTAGAATGCAAAATGGTCAACACATAGTTAATAACTGTAGAATTTTAATTATTGATTTGATACTGTCGCCTCTATGGCATTTATAAATTAATAAAACACATAAGCTTAAATATATAAGAATATTTAAATAGATGTTGAAATTATTTGAATTTAAGATAGATTTTTTAAGAAATAAGACGGAAAGAAAAGAATGTCGTAGAATGTTTTAAAGTTTTAGAGTCAAAGAAAAATAAAAGAGATACAGTGTTCTAATAAAAGAATTTAGAAATTAATCAAGAAATTTTTGATTTTACTTGATAATCATACCAGAAATTGAATAGTGGACTGGCATGTTAGCGGGGGCTGGTATTCCTATATGTGCTGTTGATTAAAACAAAAATTCAATTACTTTTATACTGTCATAATATAAACATTTAAGATTAATTAAAAAATTACAATTTATTAAAATGTGAAACAACAATAAAGGTCTTTATTTAAATCTACATAATATAACAATCTAATTCTAGGTCTAGATCTAATTCTACGACATTATTGATTATATCAAATTAAAAATATTATTAATCTCCCTAAATATGTAAGCTTAGTTAGTTCTTAGTAGATTTGGTACTTTTTTATTTTAGCATGCAAATTAAAAAATCGGTTATCATGCTCCAATGAAGTTAACGAGTTTTATTAAATGGTAAGACTAAAATAAAATGTTCTATCCTATAAAATATAAAAAAAATGACTTCTTACCAGGGTATGAAGCGAATGATGGACTTTGTAGGAACGAACCGAAAGCTGCAATACAATTTTGATATTATTAATTTATATGTCAATTTTGATATTATTTTAAATTTCTTTTGAAAAATAATAATTTCAGTAGGACGCTAGAGACCACGGTCTTGGTCTCGGTAAAGTGGAGTAGGTTGAGTAGGAAGGCAGACCCTGGCAATAACCGGGATGAATGCCAGGAAGAGGAAGAGTAAACAATCCGATAGCTAAATTAATAAATGAATACTTACAGGGTTTGTTGTTGTTATCAACAGACTCTGCGTTGACTGCATCGGTCGCATTGGGCTTTACTACTACCAGAGAAGTCAGCGGTGTCACGAAGGCATACTATAAAATAAAATATAAATTAATGAATACGTATTTATATATTAAATTAACATTTTGTATAGCAATTTAGTGGGTACGTAAACGCCAAATAGGTACTAAGTACTATGGAGAATTACTCGTGAAATAATAATAAAATAGATAACAGTTGTTGGTTCAAAATTCAAATCTAGTACTAACTGAACTAATATATATCGTTTCTATGGTACAAAAAAAACAAACAAAAAAAAATCTTTTAACAATTGGCGTAAAATATACCTATTTACAATCGAAATGAGAACCACTCCCTCTACTTGTTAAGACGGTTGGGAAAGATAAATTTAATGAACCTCTTCCTATCCTGCTGTGTGCAGGATACAGCGTGAAGCTGATTTGTGAAGTACAAGTAGTTTACACTAACAAAATCAATTTACAAGTAAGTAATAAATTGAGGCCGGTCGTGGCGCAGCGGCACGAGGTGACTCCAAAACCAACTGGTTGTGGGTTCGATCCCCACTCGAAGAGATTGAAATATTTACTTAAATTTATATTTCCATTTCTTCGCTCTGGTGTCGAGGTTAAGCGCGGCGTTGAGTTCTGCCACTCAACACGCAATGCCTCCAGAAATCGGCAGAAAGTGGGGAACGGAGTGTCTTAACACTAGGTTCCCTCTGTCTACCCTGCTGTGTGCGGGATACAGCGTGAAGCTAATTTAATTTAATTTTTAATAAATAAATACTAAAGTACGAAATCTGCTCAAAAAGGTAAGTAAGGTAACGTTATTACCTTGAGCGCTATATCTAGTGCGCGTTTCTCGACCTCCTTGGGGCTGTCCGCCACCTCCCGCTCGTCCAGCATCTGCTTCACGCTGAGGTACGCCCACATGCGCTCCAGCGGCAGGAACTCGCCCGCGCGCCCTGACGTCAGAGCTGGACGCACTTCGTAGGGTTTCTGTTTATAAATAAAAAAGATATATATTTAAACAGTATCGTTTAAGGTTTCATGCCGAAGCTCTAATGCACTAGATTTGGAGTACAATTTTAATGTAAAATAAATATGTCTTTCTTATATAGCAGTAGCGTAAACTGTACAGGCTCCCCTGAGGTTGAAGGCCCCGTGTTCTTTTGTGGCAGTTCTACATGAGTACACAGGTAGATATTGTAAAATTTCCACATAATCACTTTATACTGTATTGTGGCGCAGTGGGACAACATCAAAATGTAACCGAGATGGTTCTGGATTCGATCCCAACTCAACTTGCTATCTTGAATTCGGTCAAAAAATTGCAAACTAAAGTTAATCAATCATAAAAAAAATATCTTAACACAAGAGATTCTCTCAGAAAGGGACAAGGCAAAGTAGACACTTTTCGTAATTATGCAGGATGGAAGGGCAGCACCACTTTAAATGAAACCACAGTTTTAACTACGTTATAGAAGCCTAATATAATTAAAAAAAATGTTTTTCTTTTAAATGAAAAAGTGATGTTTTCAATTAAAATCTCTATCTCTATATATAATAAGACAGTAAAAATATTTTGTCTGTACATTTAGTAATTTTGACTGAAATAGATAGAGGGACACTTAAAAAGACTAATAGAAAGCAAAAAGATTTTTTTTGAATTTCTTGTCTGTCTGTCTGTCTGTCTGTCTGTCTGTCTGTCTGTCTGTCTGTCTGTCTGTCTGTCTGTCTGTCGACATATTGTTGTCCGCATTTTTCTCTGAAACTACTGAACCGATTTACTTGAAAATTTCACCAATTGCTTTGTTTTAACTCAATTTAGGTTCTAAAGTTTGGTTCATCAAAATCGGTTCATTAAAAAAAAAGTTATCGTCATTTGAATGAACTCAAGGCATTAGCTTGCCAGCGAATGTTATATAGAAATCGCGCTGGTATGACCCTGGCTAAAGAATGGCGTTCGAAACGTCTGGGTTATATGATTGTTGATAAAAATATATATTTTTGAAGCACTATTATATAATATTTTATACAATAAAGTAAACAAAATTGAATTGTTAGTGGAGATTACCTTCATAAATCATAACAGTTAAGTTTAAGTCGTAATTAATTCAACACAGAGATAAAGAACGATCTTGAAAGAAATATCAAGTAAATACAAAGATTTTTTGGTTGGTTCGTTCATATAATATATGTAACTAATTCAAAAACTGTACAGGAGTTAATATGCAATTATTACAGTTATTTTATAAAGAATATTATGAATCCTTCAAATCAATAATTTAACATTTAAGGCTGTTTCTGAATGAGTAAATTAAATTATTCACTGATATCAGCACATTTAACAGAGTATATTATATAGGTAAAAAGAACATAAAATTACAAAAATATATACGTGTAATAAATAATTAGCTTTATGTATATTTTATAAATGTCAAATATCAACAATGGTCGTATTTTTTTATTTAAAACAATCAAAAAATCTTTGACGATAATGTCGTAAAAAAATCATATTAGAAGTTATTATAGTTGTCAATCAATTGTGCATATTAAATCAATAATCATGTATTTTAAACGGGCGAAGCCGTGGGCGAGCCGCTAGTATATAATAAGACAGTAAAAATATTTTGTCTGTACATTTAGTAATTTTGACTGAAATGGATAGAGGGACACTTAAAAAGACTAATAGAAAGCAAAAAGATTTTTTTTGAATTTCTTGTCTGTCTGTCTGTCTGTCTGTCTGTCTGTCGACATATTGTTGTCCGCATTTTTCTCTGAAACTACTGAACCGATTTACTTGAAAATTTCACCAATTGCTTTGTTTTAACTCAATTTAGGTTCTAAAGTTTGGTTCATCAAAATCGGTTCATTAAAAAAAAAGTTATCGTCATTTGAATGAACTCAAGGCATTAGCTTGCCAGCGAATGTTATATAGAAATCGCGCTGGTATGACTCTGGCTAAAGAATGACGTTCGAAACGTCTGGGTTATATGATTGTTGATAAAAATATATATTTTTGAAGCACTATTATATAATATTTTATACAATAAAGTAAACAAAATTGAATTGTTAGTGGAGATTACCTTCATTAATCATAACAGTTAAGTTTAAGTCGTAATTAATTCAACACAGAGATAAAGAACGATCTTGAAAGAAATATCAAGTAAATACAAAGATATTTTGGTTGGTTCGTTCATATAATATATGTAACTAATTTAAAAACTGTACAGGAGTTAATATGCAATTAATACAGTTATTTTACAAAGAATATTATGAATCCTACAACCTAAATTAAATTATTCACTGACATCAGCACATTTAACAGAGTTTTAGAATTATGATGAGACGTATATTATATAGGTAAAAAGAACATAAAGTTACAAAAATATATACGTGTAATACATAATTAGCTTTATGTATATTTTATAAATATCAAATATCAACAATGGTCGTATTTTTTTAATTAAAACAATCAAAAATTCTTTGACGATAATGTCGTAAAAAAAATCATATTAGAAGTCATTATAGTTGTCAATCGATTGTGCTTATTAAACCATTAATCATGTATTTTAAGCGGGCGAAGCCGTGGGCGAGCCGCTAGTAAATAATAAAATTATTGTATTGCTATTGGCGGAAAAGTTCAAAGTTGTTCAACCTTTAGTAGTATTTTTGTAGTAGTATGTGTCTACGTTATTGGTATCTATGCGTAACTGCGTCACACGAAATACAGGTATGGATAAACATCATGAAATGAAAAAAAAATCCTACGTCTAAACTGTAGAGGTATCTTGATTAATTTCTTCCCGTAAATAGAGCGCTGACACTTCCATCCTGCATAGTTACAAAAAAAGCAGTGCGACTGTAAATGCGACCTTTTTGGGTTCGATTCCCATTCGGGGAATGAATGATTATTTATTAATATTTTCATTTCTTCACTCTTGTAAAAAGGTAAAGCGCGATTTTGAATACCGCCACTCAACACGCAAAAGAACTCGAAAATTCGGCATTTAACACTATGTTTCCTCTGCCTACTCTACTGTGTGCAGAATACAATTGGAAATTGAAAAAATATCTTATTTCATGGTGTACCTTGCGATGGTCATTGGGATCGGCGCAGAACGCCTGTACAGTCGGTTCCAACTCGCTGATGCCTGACTCCAGCTGTCCCGCCACTATCACTTCCGATCCATCGTATATGGCCTTGTACCTATTTTTAGTCACTGAGCCTTCTTTAACCTGTAAAATATGAACATGAAAGTATACTTTAATATATTAAAATAGCGTATTATACCTTCCTTTAGCTTCCTTTACCTTCAAATACAATATACTAAAAACAATTTCGAAATAGACAGAATTTTATAATTTTTGTAAAATTTAACAATTTTTATAACCAAACTTAAACACATTTAGTATTTTTTAAAAGGAAACAAAGTTTAGTATTTAAACAAATAAGACTTTTCATTATTTCTTTCTTTTTCATTCTTTCCAATTTAATTTCAGAATACTCAGTACCTATGTGATACCGATTTAGGCGAGCGACAAATACCTTTATAAACGATTAATTTTTGAAATTAGGCTTTCTAAACTTTAGCGCATTGCGTAAAATCATCAGAAGTAAGAAAAATCCTAAAACCAAATCTAATCACAACTAATCACAGTCACAACTCCTGGACCGTACTGTACTTAACCTGATTAGGTGGATAGACGAAGTGCACGCCGGCGAGCAGGGGCGACGACACCTGCTGGTAGAAGTGGCGCAGCTGTAGCTCAGCGTCGGCCGCCTCGTAGATGTGCCTCATGAAGCCGTCGTTGCGGAGAGACAGCTTACGCAGGAAAGTCCGGTCCGCGTCTTCGCCTATTGTGTTACAATTACAATGTTAAGCTATCATAAATAAAGGAAGTAGGGGACTGCGTTTGGCTGTACAGGAATGAGCTCCGTTAACAAGACTTAGCGCAGCATTGAGTTCCACCACTCAGAGCTCTATTTACCCAAAATAAGGGAGCGTGGAGCGCCTAGTTTAAGAGGACAGAGTGTGTTATCACTAGGTTCCCTCTGTCTACCCTGCTATAAGTACTTTAAAAATCAGTTTTTTAAGCTGTCTCTTTCAACAACAAGACACCTGTGTAATTATAAATAAAAATAAAAAACCAAAAACTAATATTTTTTTTTATACTGACCAAAAGCGAGTGAGAAGATGGCAGCCTTTTTCTGACCAGAGTTCTTTTCAGTCATGTGAGAGATGATGCGCTGAGTGCTGGTCTCGCCAACGGTCGGATCGCCGTCCGTCAAGAAAATGATGGTAGGTTCCAAATCACCTTTATTAATAAAACATTTAATTTTAAAATATGATTTATCAAGTTTTCCGAATTTCTGTTTATTTACATAGAAAAAGTGACTTTTACCAAAAAAAAAGGTCATTAAAGAGATTTTGTATTTTCGCTATTACTACACAGTAATCAGTCACACAAATGCATAGCTAACCTTAAGTCTCGCGAACTGTAAAATAGGTATTCTACTCCAAATTGACTTCTAATATTTCACAAAGTAAATATAGAAATATTTTTACGACTTACAAACACTAAATCTTAAAAAGGTATACCCGTTCGTCCGTAAAATCATTCTTAAAGCTATTAAAAATATATAATATATATCTAAAAAACCTACTTATATCCGCGCTTTGTATCTCCTTGTTGCTGGAGTCAGAATGATTGTTTGCATAAGCCTTATGGATTAGATCCAGAGCTACTTTAAGAGCATCATAGATGTTGGTACCTTAAAAAATTTAAAGTTAATTAAATAAAAAACTAAAGTTTAGACATGTTAGACAAAATTTGAAAGTAAAATAATAACAAACATAAATTATACAATTTGCATGTAATTATACAATATGTATAATTTATTTTTTGTAACATCAAAATTATATTATGAAAAATTAAACAAAAATTTAAAAATTAATATGAGTTTATTATTAGGCTGTTAGTGAATTGTTGTAATTTATGACATCATATCAAAATAGCACTGATTTTTTTTTGTATATATTAAACTTAGAAATATTTAAATGTTTAGTTTTTTCCAGTAAGTTATGTTACCTCCAGATGCAGCAAGTCTCGATACAATTATCTGTGCTTTGGCGATGTTCTCGGGTGACACGTGGGACGGTGGCACTAGTACGACTGGCTTAGACTCTGACCTCCATGAGTGGTATGAATAAGTGCGTGGTTTCTCTGGTTCATCAGCTTCTTTGAGTTCATGCACCTATTTTTAATTAATATTAGATAACCTTGAATTGATGAGATAGAATCAGAACTTACTAGATTTAATTTTTAAAATTTCAGAAACTACTAGATTTAATTTGAGTCGATAAAAATCAAGTATTTTACGACAATTTTAAGCTGAATCTATTAGTTAGTTTTGATTGGAGTTTCCGCACAATTAAATAATTAGATAAATATTGCATACTTGTTTACCTGAACATCAGAATTAAATTCAACAATGCTGAAGTAATCGTTGGGGTTGAGATCGGCGAGAATGGCGCGCATGGCCGCTCGTAACTGCTCAATCTTGCGCCCGCCCATAGATCCTGACGTGTCCAAAACAAATATCACGTACTTGCTCAATGGACTCAGGGATTGTGGTGCGAAGAAATGGACAAAATACCCGTCATTTACCTAAAGATTAGAAAAATCAATTATAATATATAACATCTATTTAATAGACATTTTAATATTGTTATTTTCATAATAATATATTTTTTAACATCTTTAATGATTTTTTATTGACGATCTAACTTACTAAAATTTCTCCTTTATCGGGTCGTTCAACGTCATACTGTACTACAAACTGCCCGATAGCACCCTCGTTGTTGTTGTCTTCGTCGATATTAGAGTACCAATGGTGAGATTGTGTTTTTTTAAGATTATCCTGGAAAAATTTATTAATTTTAAGTCATCATTCAAGTATTGACAAGTAAAATTTTAATTTTGTGAATTATATTTGATATTGCAAACTCTTACTGCAAATACTCGAGCGAGTCGTTTTTGTTCCTCTAGATCTGGAGTAAATGTTATAGTAGCTTCTTTTTTATCATCGGATTTTTTGATAACAGCAACTGTGTTTTCTGAAATAATAAATACATAAATTATATTAAGTTTTTTATTATATTTGAAAGTCATGTATGTAATGTATACAAATATATTAAATTTCTCACGAGCGTCATTCTCCGTGGCATCAATTTCATTTCCAGTTCTCAGTTCCGGCACACGAAGCAGCTTTATCTTTTGCGATTCTTTAATATGTACACGAACTTCCATGTGAGGTACCAGAGCGCCGGGATGTAGGTTAATGGCATGGTTGTAGACTCCATTGCGTCTTACTAGAAGCTCTTCATAGGTCAAATTGAAAGTCGCCTTACTATTTGGTTCCACGTTTACTGTTACCGTGAAGTGATTAGAATTACGTGCTCTGGAACATTGTGGAATAATTTAGCATTCAAATTATAAATGAATAGAAGTCAAAATGTAGTATTAGTAAATTACTCACTTTGCAGCTACGTGAGCAGCTCCAATTCCTTGAGAAACTGCTTCAGAGTAAATTTTCTTTGCTTCTTCCTTTTCTTTTACATAAGCTTTGTATGATTTACCACTCAATGTCCTTAAATTAACAAGTTTGTATATTATAACATATTCATAAAAAAATATATAGTAGGTATGTTTGATTGGTTTGTGTTTTTTATTAGTTTATAACACAATAAAATTTTGATATTTATTAATATAGTAAGAGTAATAATAATTCTATTCTAATTATAAGAATAGTACACAGATATTTTTTTTTCTACCAAAAGGTATGTAGATACTAAATACGAATAGTAAATAAACAATAAGAAAGACGGCTAAAAATAAGATATATTCTCGATTAGTTTTGTTACAGTTTCCGTATATACGATACGAGTTTAATAATAAAAAGTTACGTACAAGAACTTGATATCTGTAAGCCAATAGGCGTATTTGTGGCTACATACAAGATTGAAAAACTTAGATACTTCCAAGTATTTTTATCTTGCACGTTCTCTGTATAAAAGTAATTTTTTACAGTTTGATTAGCTTGGGTACTAAAGTTTATGCTAAAATATTAAAATGGACAACAAATGCAAGAGAGATCTGAAAGGATACTTTAGACTTGGAATGCCTTTAAATGGTTTTGAGCATATTGCTGCTGGTAGCAAAGTTTTCGGTGCCTTAGCCGCATTAATGAGACGGTGAAATGCCAGCATAGCTGCACAATGAAGGGCTGGTACTGACGCTGCTATGGGGCTCCGTACGTGATTAGTACAGAAGAATCAAAGAAAAGGTTTTATTAAAAAATGTGAGTGGTAAGAGAGGCAGAGGAAGTCATCGGTTAACCTTTAAAAACACAGTGTCGATTATATTGGAGGAGAAAAGCAAGAGGACCTCCCGGATAGCATGTGTGAAAAGTTTATTAACAGTGGACGAGGCGAAAAAAGTATGAAGAGACCGTAAGGTTTGGCGCTCCGTTCTCTCTGGCTACCCCACTAGAAATAAATCGTGGAAAACCAAAAAAATATATATTGCAAAAGCTAACTTCTTAACTGTGACCAATTTGCAGCTAAGTTATAATTAGAATTTAGTAATACTAAATACTCACATAACAAAGCCAGTAATAAACGCTGTGTCAGGTAATAGTACGTGGAACGATGCTTGCTGCGACCGACTCGCTGCGTTCCTCACGTGCGTTACCACAGCAGTGTGGGCGTAGCGGAGGGACACCTCTGACTGTACTAGCATTTCTGTCAATTTTATAGGCGCATTGGGTTCTTCTGTAGCCATTTCCGCAGTAGCAGTAGCCTTTAGCAAAGCAGAAATATGTTTCTATTTTATTTAGATTTTTTTTAATTATAAAGAATTGTACAATATATATATAGAATTTAAAGAATTTTTGTTTTTTTTCAGCTTCACGCTGAAACCTGCATATAGCAGTGTAGATAGAGGGAACCTAGTGTTAAGATACTCCGTTCTCCACCTTTCGCCGAATCTAACCCACAACCGTCGCGTTAAAGTCACACGCTCGTGCGTACTTTTTTGATAAATAAACATTTCTATGAACTATTTTTTTTTTATTTTCACCTATATATACGGATGTATTATTATAGATAGAAATGATAAAAATAAATAAAATTATTTCAAAGCTTACCTCGCTAACTTCATCATCAGCTTTGGCCACTACGATAGTCTGATCTTCAGTTGGTATGGTAGCGGAGTTAACATATATTACAAACATAGCCAATATACACAGTATACATAATGGAGGCTTCATTTTATCGATCTGAAATTAATAAATAATAATTATATAGTTAGAATATATGAATTACATATATGTATATCCTAAAAAAATAATATTTTGTGGTTTAGCTTGAAGAGGGAAAACATCTTATATTAGGAAATCGGAATGTGTGAGTTATTAAAAAAAAATCAATGTGAGTTCTTTTTAAAATTCATATATCGATGTCAGCATTATTTATACGCCAATTTACATTAAAAATTACCGTTCTCACGCGAAACTACCACCTAAATGTGATATTGTTATCCGTGTCCGATTTTGTCTTAACATTATATTAAAAAAGAGAAGAAAAATTTTATGTCACTAGCTTTTCTCTGTACTTTGTAAACTTGTAAAAAATAAAAATAAATACGTTTATTTAAGTTATTTATAGAGCAGACTATGATTGTAACAATGTTCTTTTAATTGCACAGTTGCATACAGCACCGCAAGGTATTAAAGCTGTAAGTAACAATCCTACCTGCCTTTTCATAAACATTTAAAGACATGCCTATATTGACCTATATAAAAAGAAAGCATATAACGTGTCTTAAATTCTAAACGTATTTCAAAGCGTACGTACAATTGCGAAACTAATATAAATATCGATCACAATTATTTAAGGTAGGCAGTATCAGAGTACACTATTATAAAAATTTTATAGAGAAAGGGCTAGGCGAAATAGAGGCCAGTCGTGGCGCAGGGGGCACAAAGTGTGACAGTAAAACCGACTGGTTGTGGCTTCGATCTCCACACGAGGAAATGAAATACATATTTATTTACATTTATATTTTCATTTCTCCGCTCTGGTATCAAGACTAAGCGCGGCGTTGAGTTCCGCCAACTCAACACGCAATGCCTCCAGAACTCGGCGAAGTAGGGAACGGAGTGTCTTAACACTAGGTTCCCTCTGCCTACCATGCTGTGTGCGGGATACAGCGTGAAGCTGATAATAGAGAAAGAATTCACTTAGAGGCAACACTATTCTTAAACAGATATACCATTTTATAGGTACTATAAAAATATTTTAAAAATAGAATACTGGAATATGGGAACGGAGTGTCTTAACACTAGGTTCCCTCTGCCTACCCTGCTGTGTGCGGGATACAGTGTGAAGCTGAATATCGAGTTCAAACTTTAGACAATTGCAAGCATAACACATTTTTTATATATACACTTACAAATTAACTGCGCTCCTATGGCGCTTTGATAAGCCTTGCATATTGAAAACCAGTTAAGTATTTTTCTTTTTTATTTTAACTCGAATGGATCTGATCGACCTTTAAAAAGTCGTGACTTGATATACTAAGTATAATTCGTTACGACCATACGTTGAGAAACATGTTCATACATAGCATATGCATGAACGACACGGTTAATTATACATTAACTTTTTACTATGATTTCTATATATACACAATGGGCGTCATTATAAACATACAAATGCACAAAATAACTTTTTTTAACTGTTTAAAGGGGGTATTGAGGAGATACAAGCGTACGGACTATACAAGCGACCGTTGTGGGTTCGATTATTAACTGGGGGAATGAAATATTGAATATTTTCATTTCCTCGCTTTGGTAACGAGGCAAAACTCGGCGTTCAGTTCCGCGGTGGAAAGTGGGGATCGGAAGTAAATTAATGGGGAACATAGTTTTAATACTATGTTCTCAGGTTTCCTCTGCCTACCATGTTGTGTGCAGGATAAAGCCTGAAGCTAAAAAGAAAAAAAAAAACTTTAAAGTCCTCCTAAAGTAATATTTTATTGCGGACGATCATAATTATTTAGTATGGATTTTAATGTTTAACCCAAGCAAGGACACATTAGATATCGATAATTATTACTACGATATATACGATCATAATTATTTAGTATGGATTTTAATGTTTAACCCAAGCAAGGACACATTAGATATCGATAATTATTTTACATATGCGTTAAGATTTATATATTATTATTGTTTTATATTTATTATTGTTTTACCAAATGCGAAAAAAACTGTTAGTCATTCAAACTTTTCGCTTTGTAAAAATTTTAAGTAAAAAAGCAGTTTTTATTAGTCCGATGCAATAGCATTATCCTTATTAAATGAAAAATTTATTATCTTAAGTTCACAGAGTAAAAAATATCACGATTGAGGAAAATTATTATATATTATAAATTTTAATGGCACTTAATACTTTGATGAATTATATAAATATAAACTAGATATAAATTTATTTTATAAACATTTATGATAAACCACGAACATAAATTATCTCTATATATAATAAGACAATTTTGGCTGAAATGGATAGAGGGACACTTAAAAATAATAATAGAAAGCAAAAAGATTTTTTTGGAATTTCTTGTCTGTCTGTCTGTCTGTCTGTTTGTCTGTCTGTCTGTCGACATATTTTTGTCCGCATTTTTCTCTGAAAGTACTGAACCGATTTACTTAAACATTTCACCAATTGCTTTGTTTTAACTCAACTTAAATACTAAAGTTTAGTTCATCAAAATCGGTTCATTAAAAAAAAGGTTATCATCATTTGAAAGAAGTCGTAATCAATTCAACACAGAGATAAAGAACGATCTTGAAAGAAATATCAAGTAAATACAAAGATTTTTTGGTTGGTTCGTTCATATAATATATGTAACTAATTTAAAAACTGTACAGGAGTTAATATGCAATTATTACAGTTATAGAATAGAATAGAATAGAATAAACTTTATTGCACACATAAAACAAATAAGTATATAAAATGAACAACATAAATAAAAAATAAAAAAACACGTATGCAAAGGCGGTTTTATTGCTTTAAGCAATCTCTACCAGACAACCTTTGAAACATTACGGATAAGTTGTAATGAGGAAAAGGGGGACAACGTCTCGGTGCAAATTTTAAATCAAATTAGATATATAATAATATAAATCAACAATATATAATAAAGTTACATAAAATATGTTTAATGTTTATATACTATACACATACATACATACATCAAAAAACAATATATACTTACACATATATACATACATATACATACATACTTAAACGTGTGTAAAAATATATACATAATATTAAATAGATAAGGATAAAATACTATTCTAACTTAAATAAATATTCTTTTAGACGTTTTTTAAAAGTGTAAAGGGATTTGGAATGTCGAACTTCTGTAGGAAGTTCATTCCAAAGAATCGCAGATTTCACAGTGAAAGACTTGGAATAAAAAAGCGTATGGGAAGTTGGTAATTTAAGGAGATTATCGCAACGGGATCTAAGGTGGAGGCGAAGAAGTGAATCGGAACCTAGGTAACAGAATCTATCTTTTAAATATGAGGGAGAAAGAGAGTTGTAGAGGATGGAATAGAGGAGAGTCAACATGCGGAAATTTCGACGATAACGGATAGGAAGCCACCCAAGCTGACGACGATGTTCAGAAACATGATCAAATTTACGTAAACCGAAGATAAATCTAATGCAAATATTTTGTAAACGCTCTAGTTTATTTAATTGTTCCTCAGATAAGTCTGGGTAACACGAGTCAGCGTAGTCTAAAATCGGTAACAGTAGTGAATGAGCTAGAACAGTTTTGGTCTTTACAGGTAGGAAATATTTCCATCGTTTGAGCGATCCGATCGTGGCAAATAATTTACGGCTAACCTCAGCTATCTGTACTGACCAAGATAGGGAATTGTCTATAATAATGCCAAGGTTCTTTATAGATGGACTCAGGCTCAAATCGACGCCGTCAAACTGGATAGTAGGGAGGTTATTCTGGTCAAGTTTTTTTAGTTGCTTAGAGCCACCAATAATACTGACCTGTGACTTGGCAGGATTGACAGTTAAGCCGAAAGATTTGCTCCACCTACTAACATTCTGCAAATCTTCGTTAAGCTTTTGAATAGCCTCACTAATATCATCCAACGGAGCGGCTAAGTAAACTTGAAGGTCGTCAGCATATAGATGAAAGGAAGAGGATATGTTTTGGGAAATGGAATTAATAAAAATGGAGAAAAGGAGAGGAGAGAGGACACCACCTTGGGGAACACCAGCGGAAGGAGAGCAAAAGGAAGATGACTTGTCATTAGCTTGAACGTACTGTCGCCGACCATATAAATAGCTTCTGAACCACTCAGTGGCTTCAGGAGAGATATTTATTGATCGCAGAACAGCAACTAAGAGATCAATATCAACGGTATTAAAGGCGTTACTAAAGTCCAGCAAAGCAATGACAGTAAGATTTTGTTTGTCCATATTATATCTTATATCGTCACAAACTTTGATCAAAGTAGTGACTGTGCTATGGCCGTTACGGAATCCAGACTGGAACTCGGATAAAATATGATTGTCTAACAGATATTGATTTAGTTGCTGAAAAATACGCTCCAAGACCTTTGACAAGAAGGAAAGTATAGAGATAGGACGGTAGTGGGAGAAGGATTTTGGATCTTTGGTTTTGGGTATGGGAATAATGCGGGCAATACGCCACATACTGGGAAAGGTGTTATGGGAAATAGAAAAATTTAAAATATGGGTAATAACTGGTGCTAAAACTTCCAAGGGCAAAATAATCATTTTGCGGTTGATGCCATCAACCGCAAAATGATTATTTTGCCCTTCAGACCACCAGAAACCAGAGGCATCAGATTTGATGGCTAGGATACTGTTTCTTACCTGGGATGGGGTTATAGGAGCAAAGTTAAAAGGAAAGGACGAGGAGTTATTTTACAAAGAATATTATGAATCGTTCAAATCAATAATTTAACATTTAAGGCTGTTTCTGAATGAGTAAACTAAATTATTCACTGACATCAGCACATTTAACAGAGTATATTATATAGGTAAAAAGAACATAAAATTAAAAAAAATATATACGTGTAATAAATAATTAGCTTTATGTATATTTTATAAATATTAAATATCAACAATGGTCGTATTTTTTTATTTAAAACAATCAAAAATTCTTTGACGATAATATCGTAAAAAAATCATATTAGAAGTCATTATAGTTGTCAATCAATTCTGCTTATTAAATCAATAATCATGTATTTTAAGCGGGCGAAGCCGTGGGCGAGCTGCTAGTAAATTAATAAATTTCTCGAATTTATCCACTCATAAAGTCATGACTGAATGCCGTGTCCCCATCGCCAATAGGCTACCTGGCAGCAGCCAGTTGTTCCGTTTTAGTGTTCAGGCATAGTAGCATCTTTTAAGGAAAAAAGAAGCCCTTATAAAATCACTTTATTGTCCTTCTGTCTTGTTGTCTGTCTGTGTATCTACCTGTCTGTCTGACTGTCTGTCTGTCTGTCTGTCTTGAATAATGTACTAAAAAAAACATATGGCCGTTTGTATCGCAAAAAACGCGTATTTAAACACTATAGATTCCCTTGAATCAAAATTAATAGGGTACATCAGGTTGGATTTCAATGATGAAATTTGGCAGATAGCATCTACAGGTAGTACAAGTTCAGGAAAAAATCTAAAACTATATATTTTTGGTTCAATATTAAAAAATAATAACAAAAGGGGGGCAAAATTTGCTTTTAAAGCTGACAAGTGAGGTACCCGATGAAAGGGATCTGGCTAAGCTAAGCTTGAATTTCAGAAAAAGCTCGAGACCTCCAATTTTTATACGGAACCCTCGGTCGCAGAGTTCAACTCGCGCTTATCCGGTTTAAGTAGTATGGTTTACGATCACTATACTATTAGGGATATTTATATACCTACTGGAAACAACGTAAGTAAAATAAAATATCTTAAATGTATGGTAAATCTTAAGAGACGTAATCAGCTTAAAAGGGTTAAAGGTCGTAGCCTATAACGTCGTTGCGTGATTAACTCACATTATTTTTCCCGACTTTCATATAACCAATGTCAAGAAAGAGCCCGAGCCCAGATAATACATATTTGTTATTAAATAAAGATAATATTTATGTAAATTGTTGCAATTAGACTGCACGTTAAAAATAACGAAATACGTAATCTACAACCAAACTTATTAATAACTTTTCATATATTTTTATGAAATGTTTGAATATTTTTTTTAATCATAAATCAGCTTCACGTTGTATCCCGCACACAACAGGGTAGGCAGACGGGACACTCTGTTCCTCACTTTCCGCCAAATTTTTTGAGGTATTGCGTGTTGAGAGGCGGAACTCAACGCCGGGCTGTTGCCTTGGTGGTTGACGCGAAGAAATGAAAATTTTAATAATTAATTCCCTCGAGTGGGGATTGAACCCACAACCGTCGCGTTACACAACCGTCGCGTTACGTAAATCACACCTTTGTGACCACGACAGCTTCTATTTTTTTTACAATTTTATAAGTTTAAGTTTTTTATCAAAAAAATAATATACGTTTTTTTCGTTACTATATTATACATTTTTAAGAGAATAAAACAGGTATATCTATGAAAATAAGGAATTTCCTACTAACGATATTTTACATTAATTCTTGCGTCTTATATAATACGCACATAAGTTAGATTTGAACCCAACTATTTTTTCCTTTATTGCTATAAAAGGTGATTTAAACGGAAATAAATGCTAAATTCGCGGCGGTCATTCACTAGTATTACCGTTGT
The DNA here is from genome assembly GCA_021202915.1 of Heliconius himera. Lineage (NCBI taxonomy): Eukaryota > Metazoa > Arthropoda > Insecta > Lepidoptera > Nymphalidae > Heliconius > Heliconius himera. The sequence continues at coordinate 1,458,443 of JAJHJA010000143.1, read as the reverse complement.
GTATAAATTAATTGTAATGTTCTTCGTCTCTTTTTAAATATTTGTTATGCATTATAAATATTCTGTCGAGTTAGTTTAGATTGAAGTCACATTCGGTTCTATTGTGGATCTTCATCAAAAGTTTTTAATTTTTTATTATTATTATTTATCAATGGAAATCACCAACATTTAGTTAGGTGGCACTTAAATAGTCGTATAATTTTGCTGGACTAATGTAGTTGTTGACTAATATTGTTTTTTCCAGGCTTTTAATTTTTCCCGACTGCTAAAGCAAATGCTAAGGTTACATATGTATAGGTTGATGCAAAATGCTAATCATTCTCAATATGTTGGAACATCGTTAAGAAAGTATTTATTTTTATTTATTGGAAACAGTTACAATTAAATGATACTACTATTATATTATTTCAAAAAAATGTTTTTTCCTTGTAACAAAAAAATTGGAAGTTCATACTGAAGAATCTTTGCTTTAATTACGTCGTTAGATTGCGGGCAATCCCCTTTACCGACTGGCGATCACGAATTCATAGCTTTTATTTCCCTAAAAATAAAACGTATGTCTGTTAACTATTATTAGGGTTGCCAACATATCTACGGCAAAATATAGTATTTTTCAAAATTAGCTATAAAAATATAGAACACTGCAAATAAATAAAAGTAGCATATTTTGGCTATTTCGAATTTTTTACAGAAAATATCATTTCTTCCTTTCTTTATTTTCAATAGAGAGTATCCTGCATGCAGCTCCGTTCCTCACTGATATCTGGAGGCACTGTGTGTTGAATTGCGGAACAGAATGCCTCCCAATCTAATTATCGGCATAATTATATTAGGCTTTATTTAGGCATATTTCTTCAACAGTACATAGTAAATAGATCCGAAATATAGTACAATAATATATTTTATTGTTCGGATGGCAACCCTAACTATAACATATATATAATTACGATTGCTATTTAGATTAGGTAACTATTTAAATATCACTTATAATTTAAGGTATGACTCTTTCATAATTTAAGGTACGACCTAGATGTAATATTTAACACTTATTACAATTAATAATTAGGTAAGGAAATCGAAAAAGAACAGTAAAAACTCTTTAGAAACCATTACAAAATCACTGTATAAACATTGTTACTATATATTAGACGACAATGAATTGAAAATCACTGCAAGGATTAAATAACAACTATACAGAGAAATATTATATACACATATAGATCAAAATCTATTTTTATTGTTTGAAATTAAGTATTAATTCGCAAACCGGCCGGCACGATGTTACATAAAACGAACGGTACTCACCGATTTTGTTTATGCTCAACGAGATGATTGGGACAATTTGTCGTCCACTATAGCACGTTCCACGTCTCCACTGCCTGGTGAGGAAGAGTAAGAAGATATGTAAATATTAATATAGTAACTATCGCTACTCGGTGGACCGGGCGTGTGTCCCTCCGTCGTGCGATGTGAAACTTGTTATTGAACCACAGTCCACAAACGACCTCTTATATATATTGATGTATGTTGATACAAGTATTCTTGGATGACGCTCGTACCAGTAAGTATACTATACCGTAGCAATGGGGTTTTCCACGTTGTAATCTAAAGAAATATATTTAGCGTCCAGGATGTTTATATCGTTGTAAAAGTGTTTGATAGAATTAAAATATATAAGAAAATAATTATGATAACAATGTTTTTAATAAATTCGACGAACTAATCTTAAGTTCAATTGATTCCCAGTCAGACGTGTAGTCGAGTGAATTCTTATAATTATAGTACAAATTACAATCACAGTATAATAATGGAATTTATATTACAGTATAACAATAGAATTTATATTTTGTTAAATATTGAGTCTTGAATTAGATATTTAAGAAAACATAATCTATATATATTTAAAACAGGATTAAAAATTGTTAGTTTAAATTTGTTTTTAATTTTGATTAATAGATTATGACTTCCCATCTCTTAATTCACATGCTATATGGGGGTAACAATTGTTAGATTTGACCTATTACCAAGTATATCAGTATGAGTTCGGCCATCCACCTACCAATCACTGTGCATACTTATTTTTAATTTTAATAGTATTTTCTAATTAATTAATAATTTGAGGCCAATTGTGGCACAGAGGCACAATATGTGACTGTAAAACCGACTGATTGTGGGTTCAATCCACAGTCAGAGAATTGAAATATTTATTTACATTTATATTTTCATTTCTTCGCTCTGGTGCCGATGCAATTCTTGCTGCCTGTTAATACGAATATTCAAAATAATGAAATGAAAAAGTATGGTTTTTTTAATTTATTTTTCAACTTACAATAGTATTTTTTTTGTAGGTCAGGTAAATATGCGTGTATCGTATACACAGTTTTAGCACAGTTCTATCGGTGACGCGGACCCATATGAATTTTTAAACAATTTTACTTCAAAAAAGAACCTAGGCAAGTTCCCTAAGTACGTTGTTTTTTGTTGTAAATCCAATGTCGAATTGGATAAAGAACACATTTAATATGTTAAAGATATTGTTATTTGTTTGTTAAAATAATTAATTAGATTATAAATCAGCTTCACGCTGTATCCCGCACACAGCAGGGTAAGCAAAGATAGCATACTATTAAGACCAGACATAGACTCATTACCAGAGAAAGAAAATTAAAATATTAAATATTTCTCGAATTGAGTCGACAATCTTCGCGTTTACGATCGCACCCCTGTGCCCCAGCGCCGTAATAATTGTAACACTCAATAAATTGTAATTTTTTGGATTTCATTTGATTTTACACGAAAAAGATAGTTGTATTTAATAGAAAAAATGTTTTGGTTTTTCATATTTATTTCAATACGCGTACACGGCAAACTCGATCTACCCAGCGTGAATCCCTAGCTTGCGGGGATTCCGTGATAAAAAATAGCTCATTAGCTCCATAGCTTTTTCTATCCGACAGTGAATTTCTAATAATTGGTTCAAATATTCCGAATATTATCCATCTGGATGGATTGGAACAACAAAATGATCCTAGGGGTTCTGTTTTTGGATACAGGTACAGGTATTTAATATCTCTTTCTAGGAGAAATCTTTCACAGTTCAGGCGGAGCGCTTATGGAACTCACTTCCAAACTCTATAATAGCTGGCAATCCGTCTTTTTTTAAAATCAGATTAAAACAACATTTTCTTAATCTCGATTAGAATTTTTAGTATTTCACTTTGTCCATTTCTTTATTATTTTAATTTTTCTTTTTTCAATTTCTTTGTTATCTCTATTATCTCTATATATAATAAGACAGTAAAAATATTTTGTCTGTACATTTAGTAATTTTGACTGAAATGGATAGAGGGATACTTAAAAAGACTAATAGAAAGCAAAAAGATTTTTTTTTAATTTCTTGTCTGTCTGTCTGTCTGTCTGTCTGTCTGTCTGTCTGTCTGTCTGTCTGTCTGTCTGTCGACATATTGTTGTCCGCATTTTTCTCTGAAACTACTGAACCGATTTACTTGAAAATTTCACCAATTGCTTTGTTTTAACTCAATTTAGGTTCTAAAGTTTGGTTCATCAAAATCGGTTCATTACAAAAAAAAGTTATCGTCATTTGAATGAACTCAAGGCATTAGCTTGCCAGCGAATGTTATATAGAAATCGCGCTGGTATGACCCTGGCTAAAGAATGACATTCGAAACGTCTTGATTATATGACTGTTGATAAAAATATATATTTTAATACAATAAAGTAAACAAGGCCAGTCGTGGCGCAGCGGCAAGAAGTGTGACTGTAAAACCAGCTGGTTGTGGTTCGATCCCACTCGAGGAGATGAAATATTAACTTAAATTTATATTTCCATTTCTTCGTTCTGGTGCGCGAGGTTAAGCGCGGCGTTGAGTTCTGCCACTCAACAAGCAATGCCTCCAGAATTCGGCAGAAAGTGGGGAACGGAGAGTGTCTTAACACTAGGTTCCCTCTGCCTACCCTGCTATGTGCGGGATACAGCGTGAAGCTCATTTATTTATTTTAAGTAAACAAAATTGAATTGTTAGTAGAGATTACCTTCATAAATCGTAACAATAAAGTTTAAATCGCTAATTAATTCAACACAGAGATAAAGAACGATTTGATCTTCAAAGAAATATCAAGTAAATACATAGATTTTTTGGTTCGTTCGTTCGTTTGAAATAAATCTATATACAAATGCCTAAAAACATCCTTTCTACGTGTACTCTGTAATAACTACATATTTACCAATTATTCATTTATCTAATAATATGCAAACAGGAGTTAATATGCAAACATTACAGTTATTTTACAAAGAATATTATGAATCATACATTTAAGATGTTTCTGAAGCAGTGAAGAATTATTAAGTGACATCAGCACATTTAACAGAGCTTTAAAAAACATAACATAGTTAAAAAGAACGTAATGTTACAAATAAATATATATATATATATATATATATATATATATATATATATATATATATATATATATATATATATATATATATATACGTATATATATAATAAATAATTAGCTTTATGTATATTTTATGAATATCAAATATCGACATTGGTCATATTTTTTAGTTCGAAACAATCAAAAATTCTTACAGAAGTTACGATAATGTCGTAAAAAATCATAATAGAATATTACAGATTAAAGTAACAAAAAATCATATTAGAAGTCATTATAGTTGTCTTTATATTATATATGTTGTTGTATGTTGTCTTCATATTCGTTTGTCATTCTATTATAGGGTGTGAGGCCAGTCGTGGCGCAGCGGCACGAGGTGTGACTGCAAAACCGACTGGTTGTGGGTTCGATCCCCACTCGAGGAGATGAAATATTTACTTAAATTTATATTTCCATTTCTTCGCTCTGATGTCGAGGTTAAGCGCGGCGTTGAGTTCTGCCACTCAACACGCAATGCCTCCAGAATTCGGCAGAAAGTGGGGAACGGAGTGTCTTAACACTAGGTTCCCTCTGCCTACCCTGCTGTGTGCGGGATACAGCGTGAAGCTGATTTATTTATTTATTTTATTTTATTATAGTTGTCAATCAATTCTGCTTAAATCAATAATCATGTATTTTAAGCGGGCGAAGCCGTGGGCGGGCCGCTAGTTGTTATATATTTATGGTATATATTTATGTTATTATAAGTTTTGTATGTTTATATAGTGTTTATACATTTATGTAAGTATATATTGACTAATATTAAGTATATTTGTATGTAGGTTTATTATTATTACCGTAATATTTAAATACCGCATCCAGTTCTCTTAACATCTCCTACATTCAAGTGTTTCTGGTAGAGATCTCTATTAGAGATAAGTTATCCGTTGTACACATTCTTTCTGTTATTATATGTTTTCTGTACTTTCTTTCTTGTGTGGTACATAAATAAATAATTAAAAAAACAAATTAAAACTCTTTTGTTTTATTGTGAGGAAATCCTTTAACGGTTACGGACTCAAGAGGGTAATGTGGGACTCATGGACCGGTAGATATAGGCCGTCCACTAAAACCTCAAGGTGCTCCTTCTCGACCGCCACAGGCCGGGGCTACGGGAGCCAAAGATTCTTCCATGACTGCCGCGGCTAAGCATGTTTCAGACTCAAGTCAAGCCTCGACAGCCTACTCAGATAAGCACGCGGGGACAACCTGCGCGCGCGAACTTGGCTAGGTGAGTAGGCGATCCTACCGCTGGCCCTCGCTACCGTCGATGCGATCCGGCCAGTACTCGAGGGCTGGCTCGGGAGAAGACACGGCTCCCTGTCGTTTAGAGTGACGCAGGTGCTGTCGGGGCACGGCTGCTTCGCCATGTAGCTGTGCCGCATAGACAGAGAGCCAGACGCTCGGTGCCATCACTACGTCCATTGCGGGGAGGACAGTATGTAGCTTGGGAGGAGCTCACAAATAAAGTAGGGGGTGATCTGTCGCTGCCTGCCGTAGTGCGGAGGATGGTTGGTAGTGCAGAGTCTTGTGGCGCGGTGGCGTCCTTCTGCGAGGACGTGATGTCGCAGTAAGAAACTGCAAAAAGGGAGAGGGAGATCTGGGCTCCCTTTCCTGGCCGCAGAAGGCGCACCAGGCGCAGGAGAAGGGCGGACAGCGCCCTTTTCCCCATGAATGTCCAGGGGCGAGGGACTTGGGGAAGTCCTCACCCCCTATTCGGCAGACACGTGTTGTAGACGCGCGAGTGTCGACGGGCGCCTCTGAGATGTTGCACGGGGTAGCTCTACACCACACTAACCCGCGCAGGATACGAGGCCTGGACCGTCCCGGCCAGCACTAGTGAAACGCTGCGGATGAATTTGGAGTCCCGCAGCCCCGCGCTCACGTGTGAGGAGACACCAAGGTGGTTTTAGTCGGTAAAAGTCCGGCACACCCGTCCGCCTTTCCCCAGGCGGAGGTAGTCCATGAGGATTTCCCACGTAAAAAAAAAAGAGTAGGCGATCAGCATGCCCGAGATACGTGTTAAGACGAAACACAGAATATGGAACCCAAAACAATACAACTCAACCTCCGGAATACATTTTTCACTAAGGCGGCATTTTATTAATTCTTGAGATATTCCAGATTTTCCATTTTTATATGTCTATAGAAAATATGTGTCATGCTTAATAACTTTTGCTAAGGCAGGTTTTCATTATTTCTTATAGTTTAATTTAATTTGTTTATCGGATGTTCCAGATTTTCAATTTTTTATTAATAAAAATTGCTCATCACGTTCAACAACACTTGTTACGGACGCATTTATTTCTTATAGTTTAGCGGAACCAATACGATTACATCAGCGAGTCTTCAGAATCAAATATAGCCTAGAACAGTGGTCTCTATGGTTCCCTCAGGAGTCACTTATATCATAAGGGGAGCCGTAAAATTAAAAAATAATTTGAAGGTACCTGAACAACGCCGTGGGGTAGGCGCAAGGCTTAATATATAATTGTGGTCCTCTTTCTGTCGATGATAATCTTACACGTAATCGTAAATATTTACATGGATCGCTAGATAATGTTATTATACTTTATTCACAAAAGCATGAGATAAAAGGTAAACACATCAAAAAAAGGTTGTTTACATGTCACGGTTGATGGAGTTACTATATTAATTTAAAAATATATTTATCTATGGATTAAGATAGCACTAAATAATATTATCTCAATTCTCATTATAGAAATAGAATACCGGTAAAGCAGGAAAAAAATATTTACAAAAATCACAATTTTCCTTAATAAATTCTGAAATACAGTTAGGGGAAAAGTAAAATATATGCAAAACGTATGAATATAGTCGGTTGAATTACATTAATTTGTACTATAGAAAAGTTATATATTTTTTATATTATAAACGCTGTGTTCGCAAGTTCGCAAACGCAAAAAACTAGTTTTATTATTCTGTCATTAATTAGGATCAAATTATAAGTATGAATTAAGAAAATTACGATTTAAATTTGTGGATATAGATGAAGTTATTTTTATAATTATATTTTAAAATTTTATAAAATTAAATATATATTTCTTAAAAAGAAGTAGTTATCTTAAAAGAAACGAATTCGAAAGAGTACGTAATAAGAAAGGAACACAAAACGAGTAAATAAAAAAAATAAGACCGTTTTTTTATTTAAAGATAAGAACATTTTAATTAAAAAAAATAATTAACGGGGTGAATAGAATCCCGTTTTACGGTATCAAGACACTTTAAGTTATTTTCTTCTTTTTCAATAATATTTTTTAAATACTTGGTATGTCAAAATGCCCAAAAGCCAACTTCGTTTCAAACTTGAGACATATTTTAATAGTGTAAAAATAAATTACATACTGTAATTACGACTACTAGAATTATGACGAGCGAACATTTTATATTAAAATATTTAGTTTTTTTTTGTTTTATCCGTCAGATTATATTCGCCATTTGCAGTTATTTTCATAAAAAATTCGTGTCTCTGTTGTTACTTTTGTTGTTTTTATTAATAAAAACTACAACATTAGAAGCTTGGCAATCCGAATCCTCTTAATTCTAATAAATAATTGAATAATAGATATATTTCGTTTTATTATCCTCATAGTTAAGTGCCTTTTAGTAAAACTTATGCATAAATAAATTAAATATAATTTTTTATTTTTATTAAATACGTAAAAGTTGAGAAACAGAATTTTTTGCTTCCATTTTGTCTCATGCTATAGTCAATAGTGAATAGAGTATATCGAGTTATAAAATTAAAAGGAATGCTTTCAATGAGTGATTAGTTGCTCACTTTTGTTTAGAAAATGACTATAATGTTTAAATGTTAGTTTTTTTTTTGCAAAACAAAGACTGCGACACAATTTAATAAATTAAAAAATTACATATTTGACTAACTTATCGGGCAAATTTAACGACATTATTTTGTAACAAGGTTACTAATGAATTTAAGTCAAACCTAAAAGGGTAATTACTGCATTTGTTGCACAACTTTTACAGTATAAGCAAAATTTGGAAAGAGAATTGAGAACTAACTCCAGTGCTCTTTTTTCAAACCTTTTATTGCAAAATAGTGATGAAGTAGAATATTCTTGCTCTCTTCTTCATACAGAACTGAACCAAAATTTTGAAATTGTTCTTCATTTGAAGTCACAAATAAAGAAGTTAAACTGATGTTTCAGTAGAAATTGGGATATCACCGGCTTGAAATTATTGCTTGTGGGGATTTCCGGTTGCTACTCAAAATTTCGAACCAGATATGAACATAATCATAAAATCACGTCCATTCAATTCATCATTTTTGTTCTAAATTATAAACAAAAGTTACAATTTCAATAAATACTTCTTCAACATTGTTTTGTCAACTGCTGTATAGTAACTTTTCCACTTGGGGAGTCAATCAACTTTTATCTATAAAAATACATACATGGACAAAAAGTTCACCAAAAAAGTTGAGGACACAGGAATTTAACACTCAAATATTATCACTTATTTCAATTTAAAAATTATAAACTTATCTAAAATCTTATTATGCACTGAATACTCCTTAGTTCCATAACTGCAGGATTAACAGTCAATTAAGCTACAGGTATCGTTGTACATTAAGAATGGCAGTTTCAATTCCATTTTTCGAAAATTGCAAAATAAATATTATTAGCATACCTAATACATATTCACTCCGTTGTGTATTCTTAACGAACCTACTAAATATGTGTATGTAATTAAAAAGAACTTTTCGAATCAATAGCGAAGCAATCAAGTTGGGGTTAGTGAACTTCTATTTATTAGAAACTAGTTGTAGCCTGCAACTTAGCTTGCTTGGACTTTATGAACCTTGCCAAACAACTTCAATTTACCACCCGTTGTTCACAGTGGTATGTAGTTCCAAAAAAAACCTTAAGTATGTATTTTTAAACTTCAAATTCATCCAAGTTAATGTAAACGGTCAAATATCACCTTGCAATTTACAATTATTTTTATTATTTTTTTTCTATATCTATTCTATCTCTATTGTGATTTATTTATTAGAGATAAATATAACTATGGTATGCCGTATGGCGTATATTTTTTTATAATTAATGCATTTAACTTTGCCTTTACATACTCGTATGTTTAATTATTTCTGCAGCGCACGTTTGTTCGATATGTAAAGCTAACTAAGAAATACACCGTAATGTTATATAGCCTATAGCTCCTGAGGAACGTAGCTCTTAGATCTTAGCGCTTAAATAAACAAACAATGTTTTTATTATACTAGTATAGATGTATAGAAACCAGGGCTGGAATTAAATATGTGGGGGCCCCGGGGCAAAAATGGAGTGGATCTTATTAATTTTCAAATAAAAGGTTTAATTTCAATTCAAAATATTTATTGTAAACACGTAAAAGATTATATAAAACAAAATAAGTTCAAAATAAATGAAATTTATTTAAAACTAAATTTATGAATATCGGTAACGGAAGACGCGTAGTTGCGAGGCGAGGTGCAACCATCGTGCCTTTGTATAAAAATAAAAATTAATAATAAAATAATATTCAAAAATAAGATTCACATATGGATCTACTAGTTATCGGGCTTGCATAGTAAATGTAGCATGTTAAATATTAGCGAGAAGAATGCAAGATACATCCGAAAGGTTGTTGTGAGAGGAACAAAAATGCGTTAGACCTGAAAGAGAGTGCTTGCATCTGATTTTAATCTTTTACCTCACCACAACCACGGAAAATTTTTTGGCCGAATAACAAGTAGTTTTCAGCGCTATTGTGTCTTAGAAAAACTTAACTTACACAACGTTTACAGAATTGTAACTTGAAAGGAAGAAACTATTGGAGACACTGCTCGGACACAATGTGAAGAGACAATTGCTGCAGGCTAGCAGGAACTGACATATACCCTGTTATCGACGTCCAATTGCATGATAAACAAGATTTCGCTATGACGGCTTAGTTGTTTAATTTATATTTCGATAGCTGTCTCCAAGGAGGAAGGAAACAAAGTGATCTGAAAGTAAATTGTTTTGTTTTGTAGTTAACGTAGATGATGTAGTGCTTAACAACGTTCTTTTTTTTTAGCTTCATCCCGCATATAACATGGTAGGTAGAGGGAACCTGGGACCCTAACGTTACAACATTCCGTTACTAATAAGACACTTCCGTTTCCCACTTTCATCTTATTTTGAGTGGTAGAACTCAATACTGCGCTTTGCCTCGTTATCAGAGCGAGAAAAATGAAAATCTTAAATATTTAATCTCCAAAATCAAAAATGTTTAATATTTAATTTCCAAAGTTATAATATAAAATATTTCATCTTAGCCTTTGCCATGTCTAGACTAACTGTGACGCCCTTTCCCTTGCTTTCAATAGCCGCGGCCCAGCGGTGGGTTAGGTTAACCAGATCACCGTTAAGCGATCATGACGGAAGCCATATTGACGGTCGTTTATCAATAAGTGATCCTCCAGATAAGACCAAGAGCTAGTTATTTATTATGCTTCCCATCACATTGAGAACAGAGATGTGATATCATTAAGCCTATAGTATCTATAAGCCTATCGGATCTATCGGCTTTCTTACGCCGATTGAGTAAGAGTGCCGAAACATTTTTAGCGTATCTAGAGATATTATCTAGGGGGGCTGAATTGTAGCTTTGAATAGATATGTTCGTGTAAATGTTATTTTTTTAATTTTTTGGGGAAAATTTTGTACGCATCCGGCTCCTCCTCTTCCTACGCCCATGGAAAACATTCTTCTTCTTTAATAGAAAGGTGGATGCTGAAGAGATGCGAGCTCTTCGTAAGAAAAAAAAACTAATATCCAACGGCAGGAACTAGCGGAAATGCCACATTTTTAGGTGATTTAGGCACAGCGAGTGTCTCGAATTCGATGATGACAAATGGTAATAATATTTAGGTATGAAACAAGAGAGAGGAATAGGAAGAGGCCTCGTTTGACCTTCCAGAGCACAGTGTCGTTAATACAAGGACACGTAAAATGCATGAGGACCCTCGGAGTTTATACAAATGTGGATAGAAAGTGGAAAAGGCGATAGATCACTGGCTAACTCGTTGTAGGCATAAAAATTGAGACTAAATAAAATTAAAGTCATTGATAATTTCGCTAAAGATCCCATTGTTAATCGATACACAAGGACATTTGTTAGCAATGGCAATACGAAAATTATATGCGAGTTTTTCGTTTTGATACGGTACTTATATGATCGTATTTTCAAAATCATATGCAATGTTTGTCAAGCCATTAGTCGCACTGCACTCAACTTCGACCAGTACGTCGCCGAGACACTTCTCCAGTAGTGTATAGTGGGTATATTTTGTAAAGGCTTAATTATATATTATTATTACCGATATAATGAATTCTCTGACTTATGATGAAGAAACTTAATATTCATACAAAAGAAAATAAATTTACTAAAAAAATGAAACATATTAAAATATTTTTTAAATGATGATTTTCCATTCGATAACCTAATTTGTATAAAAAAAGAATGTGACATTAATTTTTGATTTAGCTTTAGTATTTACTATTTGCTGCTGCTGGCTGGCTGGCTCTATTTGAGAATAATTTCTACAAATTAATGTATATATATATATATATATATATATATATATATATATATATATATATATATATATATATATATATATATATATATATATATATATATATATATATATATATATATTGAAAGCCTATTTCATAACTTTTAAAATTATACTATAATGTGCAATATATAAATTAAATTTGAAAAATTAAAAGAATAGGCTTTAATAAAAAATACATTTTATATACTTTTTTAAAAATTTTAATATAAAAAAAACATTTTTTGACTATTTTGTATGGGTGAGTGGTTTCGGCAGCAAACAAGTGTATAATATATACAGATAAACTTTTCTTGTAAAGATATTCCTAATTTATAAAAAATAAAATTAAGAATTTTGTTTGGATAGTGACATCTGAAAATGAAATTTTATTTAAGTATTTTTATTATAGCCATAGCAGGGAATACCACAAAATAACATATATTTTTTCCTCATTTTATATATTTTTGTTCATAAAAGCATTTAATATCAGTTATAACATTATACAAGAAAACAAATTTATTTAAAACAATTAAATTTTCCTAATTATACACAAAGTAAAAAACATATTGTACAGTGATGACAATCATTATAATTATAGATGTTTGTATTTACATTTCATTAATCTGATAAGATTGATATACTCCAAGTTAATTGGGAAAATTTTAATTATTAACTTTTTTACAGTGTACAATAAATATCAAAAGGCATTAAATTTCTACATTTATTGCTTTTACATAAGCAATGTTTTCTTTGTTTATTAGTAGTTAAAGTTTTATTTTGTGTATTTTCACCATAATCTATAGTAATTTCATTGCCAGGGAATATATCAGTAGAGCTAAATATAGATAATTTAGGTATAGGACTATTAATTCTAACTGGTAATATTTCAGAATTAGGTTCACAACTATGATTTATATAGCGTCCAATGTTACCAAACTTGCTAGGGTCTACAAAAGTTTGAATAGTTTTTTCGTTAATATGTTCTTGGAGACAAAATATATAATTCATTTTATTATGAGTTTGATTCAAGTTATGTCGGTATGAAGCTTGTGAATTTGTAATTATCTCTCCTGCATATTCACATATAAATGTACCTTTTAAAATAAAGTTATTTGTGAATAAGCCTAAACCTTTTAGTTCATTTGTACATCTTTCAACAAATAAATTTTTAATGGGTCCATTTTGAACTAGCCTGTTACCACATTGCACAGAACATTGACATAATTCATTGCATTCAATAAAAGGAAACTCTTTGTAATTTTTCTTTTTATTGAGTATGCACAAATCTTTACTATAAGTTTCTTCTAGAAAAGAAATATAGTTTGCGCCACCTGAAATTTTAAGGCAATAGCAAGAATCTTCTTCGCAATTCCCTATACATTTGCAATTATGAGTCAGTTGAGAATTAAATTTTTCAGTCAAACTTTCATATTCATTGCTTTTCTCTACAGGACCAAGAATATTTTCTTCGACATAAAATACTTCATAATCTGAGTGTGAATATTCATCAGACATTTTATTTTCATATAATGTAACCACGGTAACTAAACGGTAACTAATCACAGAAAACATATACCCAAAGGGAAATGTTTATAATAAATAAAAACAAGAGCCAAGCAAGCACAGAAGACATATAATATACCCAAATACGTAGTAGTAAATACTAAATAATGACAGATGACTAGTCCCTGTCCATAGATTAGATAGTACACTTCTTGACAGTTGACATTGTCAATTCACTCCGTAAGAAGACTTTTTTTAAGTAATCTTTAAGTTACTTTTATTCACTAGTCTTCGTCGAGGCATCAAATTGATGATATTTGTATATAAAAGTGCCAGGATATCTATAATTATGTATGGCAATAACCCAATTTTAATAGCTAAATATAATTTAAATTTTATTTCTAATATAATTATGGCGTTTGAAGTCTGCTAATTGAATCTAAATCGCCACGTTGACGATATCTGGAGGAACGCAACAGCACTTTAAAATATTATTCGTTGAGAGTGAAGTTTGTGATTTTAACTAAAAGTTTACATATTCACTCTAAAATATCATAACTTATTTGTGTTTATGCACTTCTCATCAAATTTTAAAAAATCTATTCATTTAAATACGTATTAAATACATCAATATATCGATACAAATGTTACATACCAAAAAATAGTTTCGACTTATTTTCTTGCACTTAAGTTTTCATCCTAATATAATCCTTACCATAGATTTTCAAATCAACACTAAAGAGTACAAATTGATTACATTTTGTACACAAGTTTTTGTAAAAACCTTTTGACTTTCTCTAAATAAAATGTTAAATGTTAAAAGAAATATTAAATTGAAGTAAATATTTATGAATGTATTATATGAAAGCCTTAAGATTTTTAATGCCTGGCTTACAAGCTTGTGATGGCTTGGCAAGTTGGCAGATACCCACAAATGTTTGATTTCCATCGAAACTTGTAAAAGCGCGTATAGGTATATGTATAAAGGTATATCAACTTTGAAGCTAAAATAAATTCGACGTCTGACTTTAGTCTTGACGCGACTTGATTTATATATTATAAAAAAAACTAAAGGAACCTAAAATTTCGGCAAAAAATCAATCAGTCAGTTTAATATTAGTTAAAAAAAAATAAAAGAATTGTTTTGATATAACTGTGGTAAATATAAGAAGTAAATATAAATTGCATATTGAGATCCGTTAATATAAATTTAAAATGACTTTGAATTTTTATTCATTCTGAATTAACAATGAAATAATAACAAAATAATACACTACGATTAATGCTTGATATATTTAACTCGTTTAATATCCGTATAAATGTATTTTTTTATTACTTGGCTTATATTAAAATAAACTATTAGATATTGCTAAATTTCGTCTGCGTTCACAGGATGTTTACACGCTGGTATTCGTGGAAGCTCAGCAAACCTACACAAGCGTGGAAACGGCCTATATTTTATTTATAGATTATATCTATTTAAAAGTGTATTTTTTTATGATTTATGAAAATATTTTTTTATTATTCTTTTACAAATTATGATTTAATATCTCGATTATAATTTTCTAATAAAGTTTATTAAATAGTTTCATCTACTGACCACTCCCTCAGACAAAATGACCATAGACATAATATAAAAACGTCAGAGTGACAGCCAATTTTTTACCTGTTCGTAAATGGTTGTCAGTTAAGTTGTAATGTCGGTTGTCTGTGCATGAAACTGCGGTCGCGCAGGCGCAGTATTATGACGTGACGTAATTGTCCATTCATACTTTTTGTTCATTCAATGAGACAAACATTTTATTGACTAAGTGTTGTGTAAATCAAATTACAACTGTTACTGTCTAAGTCAATTCCAACATGAGTTATAATTAGCTCAATATTCCAGTGAAGTGATTATTAGTGTAAAGAAGACATAAAGTGCATTCATTGATAAAGTAAAGCGCACGTATAGAGCACATGCGCAATGCGAGAATAATTCATTCGATTTAAACACAGTGAAAAAAAACGTGGAAAATGAATTTGTCTATTTATTTTCTGGTGCTCACGTTAAAATTACCCAGTTACTTGTAGCTTGTTAAAAACAGGCTCAAGTAGAACATTACGACACTCCGGAAGTGGCGGGACAAGCCGGCCGAGGGGCTCGTTCCGAAAGAGATAACAGCGGATGAAAGAGATAAACAGTTATGGATTTAACATGGCGGACGAAACGCGTAAAGTGCGAGTAGAAGAAAGATTGAAAATTAAGATTGGTATGTAACATTTCTATTTGTTTTTTTAGACTAAACTTATCTTTTTAGTTTGTGTGGGTTGTTTAAAATTATCATAGGCTAGTTGCCTTTTACTCTAAGTGACAAGTGAATTGTTGTCAGTGAGATGAACAGGTGGTACTACAGATCTCTTGAGATTTCCTGTCTAGATTTAATAGGATATAGAGGATTACTTAATTTTCGGGAACTACGAGATAGTTTTGTACGACATTTTTGTATAAGTTCCTAGTTAATTATTTACTGTACAAGGGCTGGGGTATTCTTTGTTTTTGTCATTGAACACTTTGACAGTTCGCGCACAGTTTATGAATGAATACCGTGAACACAATGAACTCGTGCTAAGATCATATTAGATTAGATATCTGGTGTATACTATTGTATTACTCATTTACCATATTAATTCTATTTACATATATAAAAATACAATAATTATTTTTTTTAAACAATATTATACTCCTAAAGTTTTTAATTTTATTATAAATAAATATATTTTATCATCACATCTTCAGAAATCTTTATAAGAAATAAAACCTATGAGATATTTTAGAACCTTAAACTTAATTATTTATTCTTCTTCTCATATGATTAAAACATGAATTTAGATATAGTAAACAACAGAATAGTTATTAGTATACACTTATTATATATAACATGTGTCTAATTTAACAAATTTAATTTATATTTTGGGTGATGGTATCAAATTATACACATTTTATCATTTTTATTGATAATGAATACTACTATTTCTTTTATTTATGATTTAAAGTATGCTTTGAACATGTTTTTTTGAAGCGCAGCATACTATTCATTTTTACACTTTTTTACAAATCATTCAGGAAGATCAACTATGCAAAAGTTTCTATAACTATTTCTATTAAATATTATATATGTTAGTATATTGTTATTTTATACTATCACAATTTTTTAATAACTTACATTAGTTTTTTATATAATGAGTACAATAAAATTAAAAAAATATACATCATATTTTACAAAAATAGTGCTATGTAGCATAAACTGAATATGTGTAATGAATGAATGAATGATGTGCTTATGACATTAAAAAAAATTAAAAATATTAAAGAAAATTCTGATTATTGTACAGGAATTATCAATAATATTAGATAAAAAAATAATGCTTAATATTGATTACAAAATGTAAACTAGTGCTATGAATTAAGGTAATTATGAATATTATCTTTTTAAAATTATTTCACACTTTTCAAAGTCATCCTTTATTATAATAGTCCAAGAGGATTCATTGCCACTTAGAGGTATGCATTATTTAATGTTTTCATTCCTTCGCAAAAATTTTAAAGACTCGGACAGTTTCAATACAAGATTTGAAGACTTTCTAAACTAAACATGATGAATAATTTAAAAAATTTAAAAAATTATGTTCATTTATATATAAAATCTATATAAAATCGCCAAAATTAATTATTATACGAAATGTGCATGATTGATTTGTGTCTGTAGCGGCGCGAACTCATAAATCTAAAGATAACACAAAGTGTGTCTGACGAGATAAGGGTGCAGTATGCCTTCCGGGGCGTGACCCTAGACCCTTTCAACTGTTCTGTTAGATATAACATACAATGAACCTTAAATCATAATATCAGAATGCTACTTTCATACTAAAACTTATATATAGACGTCATATTTTGTGATAACCTTATTTATAACAGATGTATCATAACTTTATTTTTGTGATTCATTATTAAACTATTTTCACAATATAACCCATATTTAGTCTATAAATTATAAATACATTAAAAAGTTAAATAAGATAGTTGAAAATGATAGAATTGTATTTAAATTTTTCAGCTTACTAAGTTTGCTATATGGATCACTCCATAATTTGATATTGCTAACTTATTAGAGAGTAAGTATTTAGTATACATAAATAATATATATTCTTATATCTTCATATTATAACTGTACAATTTTTTAATAATTTATTAACATTATTTTAATATTTTATACAAACATGAATTTTAGAAAACTTTACATCATTTTATATCTATGTATAAAGAGTAAATTGTGTATTTGTACTTCATATAACATAGACAAGTTTATGCTTTTAACTCTTGCATAATATACTATTTGTTTTACTAAAAGTTTAAAATATGGTAAGAGAAATAAGTTGAAGCTACTGCTAAGTACAAGTGATAGGTGGTGGTGGAATTGCTTAGCATCAAAAACCAATGTGGTAAAAAATATTTTATAACCAGCCTATTTATATTTACTACAAGGTATGCAGACAATCTTAAAAAAATATTAATAAATGATTTGTAGGATATGTTTGAAAACATAAAATTAATGTATAGTGTCAGTGCCAACGATAAACACGGCAAGTTTATACTTAAGCTTATGGTAACTTCCGTTGAGTCTGTGCCTTATCTACACTGCACCTTTGTTCCTGCCATTACTTAGTTAACCCATCCAAATAGGCCACTGCTAATTGAATCCTATTACTTTTAATGAGCTAAATGATTCACCATCCAACACCTTTTGCAACAACTCTGATACAACATGAATATTTATTTAAATTGAAACCTGTATATGTTTTCTACGATGTTTGCATTATTTAAAGATAAAAAAAAAGTTTTGAATATGCTTTTTAATAGACTCACAATTTTAATATTAGTGTAATTTAATTTTATTTTTTGTAATTTTATTACTATTATACAATATTAGTTACTTAAATTTAATTACTCAAATTACCTGATTACCTTAAATTAAGTAGAAAGATAAATCATATTTAATAATTTTCACATACCTTCCGCGTTGGTTGGTCAGCACTTGCTCATGCTGCTGATTTATGTACATATTAAAACTTAGGCACATGGTTTCATTGAGTGATTTCATTCTATGATATAATGTAAAATTAGTTAATAAAAATTGTCTTATATAACAACAGTTTTAAGATGTGTCCTTGGAGTTATGAAAGATAATACTAAGGCTATAAATATGTATAATAGTTGTTAGACTCTGACTAGAGAATTCAAAATTCATATTCATCTTTTTATATACCTCATATTTGCATTCTTAATTCATCCAATCCATTCCAATTACATTTCAAATTCATTTAAGCTACAAAAATAAAAAAAATCCATTGAAATTAAAATAATAAGTATTAAGCTATACAAATTAATAAGTCTAAGAAATTAAAAGTATATATAACTACAAAATTCATTTGCTTACAACTTATGTAAGTAGTGTATGATGATGAATTAGTTAAGCTTTTAGTTGTAATTGACAAAAAATATAATAGTTATTGGACTTTAAAGATTTTTTTTTATTCAATTTCAATGAAACCTTAGACATATAAATTTGGCAGTATATACTTGTATGATTAAGGTGAATTTGAAGTGTGAAAATACGAATTTTATTTATGAAATGTTAAAGAGAAAAATTGATGCATAAAATTATTAATATGGAGTGTAATATCTAATTTATGTCAATTGTACTATCACATAGGAATTATAATTTTGTCTGATCAGTACTAGAACTGGGTCCTTGCACCCAACTCGCAATGATTCTTAGGTCCGTATTTATTAATCGCTCTCAAGATCGATCTCAGACTTGAGAGTGGTTTATAAATACGGGTCATAGTTGTACAGAAAATAGAGAAATGCCATAAGGTTTTTTTACTTGAAACTTTTAAGTTGCTTCGAGTGAGATGTATGGTATGACCTCTAAAAGAGTGCTAAATAAACGAATATGACAACATCGAATATGTCATATTTTTCCAATTTTTTAACTATGTGCTTCACATTTTTATATATTATATATAATAACTAGTTGACAATATGCTATATAGTATATATACGATAAACATAACACAATGGTCATTTCTGCTCATCAGGTATTGTAAAATATTAACTAAATTTTACCTCTGTAAAATGTAGTTTATATTTAAAGTGGCTTTTTTTTCATGCTGCATCTCCCTGCATACCAGGATAGGCAGTGTTGAAATGCTACGTTCCCTACTTTTCACCGAATTCTGGATGCATTGCGTGTTAAGTGGCAACTTAACGAACTTATCGCCGCCCTAACTATTTTATTTCTTCAAGTGGAAATCGAACCCACAATCTGTTGCGTTTACAATCGCACGGATGTGCCCCAGCATGGTCAATTAATATATAAAAATTGTTTAAGAAATATAAATAAAATAATATTTTATATTAAATGGAACGCATATACAGTTTATTTAAAGCGATTTATACATATTATGTAAAATAATGATTTTATAATATGCATATAGTGTGTTGTCGTGTCGTGACAGTCAGCGGCGGGGGGTGTGGTGGTGGTGACCGCTGTGTCTGCGATAGACCACACTCTGTGAATGGGGCACGCTAGCGTTTTCCATTCAACCGAACCATTCATGGAAACTAGTCTCTCCTTTAATGAAAAACGCTCTCATTCGTCGTCGTCGTTCGTTATCGATGCGCGTTTTCGCCTCGACAGTACACACGCGTGCCTCGCTATGTTTTGCATTCAAAAGCACTATCACATCTGTCTATCTATAGTGATAAGATTACAGTACATTTCGTTAAAGAATGCAATTGCGTAAATTACAAGGTGGTATTTGCAAAATTGTTTTTGTAATTAAATGTTTGCAGGCGTGTCTTGCGGGGTATTGACCTCGATAGTGTACTCGGTTATTCATATTCTACCAATTTTGGTTTAACGATGAATTTGTATGAGGTTGTTTAGATTTCACTTTCGGTGCTATACTATATACTGTCAACTTCTTTAATGGTAGATACGTTACTAAAATTTATTTATATATATATAATACATATATTATCCTGTCGCGTTTGTATTGATCAATGGCATTGTCACTAAACAAGACAAAATAAGCTGTGATATCCGTTTACCCTTTAAGCAACGGGCGATATAAAGAAGTATTTGGCATAATAAATAAATATAATGTAAAATTAAATAAGATAAATTTAAAATGTTTTTTTGTTAAAATAATAAAAAAAAATATTAAATTAGCTTCAGGCTGTATCCCGCACACAGCAGGGTAGGCAGAGGGAACCTTGTGTTAAGACACTCCGTTCCCCATTTTCTGCCGAATTCTGAAGGCATTGGGTGTATAGTGGCAGAACTCAAC
Organism: Heliconius himera; assembly: GCA_021202915.1. Classification (NCBI taxonomy): domain Eukaryota; kingdom Metazoa; phylum Arthropoda; class Insecta; order Lepidoptera; family Nymphalidae; genus Heliconius; species Heliconius himera. The sequence goes on along the minus strand of JAJHJA010000143.1, from coordinate 1,437,484 downwards.
GCCTCGTTTAGCCCCAACACTAGAGCGAAAAAATGGAAATAAAAATTTTAATAAATATTTCATCTCCTCGAGTGGGGATCGAACCCACAACCAGTCGGTTTTACAGTCACACTTCGTGCCACTGCGCCACGAGTGGCCTCAGTCGATCACAATAAATGTATGCTACTACAAAACAGGTGGGTGAGGACCTAGATTAGAATTTGCTACTGGGCAGATAGTAGGTGGGAACTGTATGTAGGTATATTATGATTTACAAGAAATATTTATTTATATATTGTAAAAAAAATGTTAAAAAGACTCCTAGTCTTTTTAACACGCCATATCATATTTTCTCTCAGAATACAGTATAATATTTAAAGAAATAATAAATATTCATAGTAGGTTTTTTTTAGTACGTAAATATATTCATAAATTATTCAATGAAAACACCTTGTGTTGATTTCGAAAGAGTGCGCCACGCACAAGTGTGGAAACAGCGTAATGACGATATTCGCTATTGTGAGTACGAAGTAAAACAAGACGCGTTTCCTCAGGTAACCATAATGCTATTCAAAGGTTCCCGTTTGACTCCCACGGCCCAGTTCGTGGCGTGTGCTACCGTCGACGTATAATACTTGATGATGATGATGATTGTTTTTGCATCAACAATCGTGTGCAGTTTGTCGCAACTAGCTAGTTTCTCTCGTATTACATTTATAAATTTGTGGGAGTTTACAGTGTACTGTTGGTACAAGGTCTTTGTTTCGGCCCTAACAATATCGCCACGATCTTTCCTAACCGCAATTATGCGTGTTAAGATGAGTGGTATTATTTAGACAGCGTTTAAGTGAAAGGTACATACGGACATACACACTTTCCCTGACATTTATCGTAATAAACGACCTTCGATGGTTGTAGCTGCATATTTTGATTGGCAACTGCAAATTTTAAGTACATTTATTTGTGGACAGTCGTGGCGCAGCGGCACAAAGTGTGACTGTAAAACCGACTGGTTGTGGGTTCGATGGGATGAAATATTTACATAAATTTATATTTCCATTTGTTCGCTCTGGTGTCGAGGCGCGGCGTTGAGTTCTTCCAGTTAACACGCAATGCCCCCAGAATTCGGAAGAAAGTGGGGAACGGAGTGTCTTACACTAGGTTCCCTCTGCCTACCCTGCTGTGTGCGGGATACAGTGTGAAGTTGAGTTATATGTAGATAAATTGTTGGTTATTCTCATTTGTCTTGTTTGTTGGATACATATAAAATTAACGATGGTTCCTTGCGAGTACAAGAATGGATATATCGGTCACGGTCAAATAAAGGTGCTCAACTTATTTCCTCGTTGCAAGTACCTATATACATATATATATTTGTATTATGTATTATGATATGATCATAATCAATGAGTCGTGGCGCATGTGATGTGCGTGTGACTGTAAGACCGACTGGTTGTGGGTTCGACTCCACTCGAGGAGATGAAATATTTATTTAAATTTATATTTACATTTCTTCGCTCTGGTGTCGAGGCAAAGCGCGGCGTTGAGTTCTGCCACTCAACACGCAATGCAAAAGTGGGGAACAGATTGTCTTAACACTAGGTTCCCTCTGCCTATCCTGATGTGTGCGGAATACAGCGGGAATCTGATAAAAAAAATCGTAATCCATTTTAAAATTATTTATTTTATGATAACCATTTAGAACGAAATAAGATGTTGTTATAAAATGTAATTATAAAATCCTATATTTTCTTATATAATTAAATTAATTAAGAACATGCTTAACAGTACCCATACATGAACGTTTGTCGTGTGGTCAACGGCGTCAGTTATGGGTTGAGGAGTGAGGTATGCCGCTCAGTACCTCGCCTTACTTTGCCGTATAAAGCTATATCTTACGAGGTCGCAGTGTATAGGTAGTTGCTAGTTGCGTAACCAATAAACCTTCCTTTTATTACTATTATTTAACTTCTCAACCTACCCACTCATGTTTGATGTTTACTCTGAATTTTGCGTTCTTACTTTCGATAATAAATTATTTTTAAAGGTAATTGTAAACTATTATACATATTTAATTTAAATGCACAAATGTTTGTCAAGGTAAGGTGCGGCGTTGAGTTCTGCTACTTAACACGCAAGGCACAATAATACCTTGCTGTGTGCGGAATACGACGTGAAGCTGAAAAAAACGATATTTACCTAGATTATTTTAATCAAATAGACTGTGAACGGTACTTCAGTAAATTATTTGAATGGTCTGGTTGAAAAATATTTTCTGAAATGAATTCACTAACATTTGTGAACATTTAGCTAAAAAATTAATATGAAGGAAGCATTTAACTTCTTACTATGTAAATATTATATTTGATTAGGAACTGGTTTATTAAAAAAAAGTAGTAATTGTTATTGTTTTGATGTCAAGGTGCTTAGAAACGTACATGTAATACTACTATGGTGACACAAGCTTAGCCATAAGGCAACCAAATGACGCGGGTAATTGTAGATACCTTGTTAAGAATATTGTTTTTATCATTTTATATAGGAACAGTATGGTGATGATTGTTGCGATCTGCTCCATGACGATTTTTATGCCAATTACTTTTTTTTTTTGTTAAATGTTACGGTTTGCAATCTATATAGATATATATTTATAAAAAAAACGAACTCATCCCTGTCTGCACATGGCAGATAAATGAAAAAATCTCTTTCTGGTGACATTTGTTAATGAGGCCAGTCGTGGCACAGGGTCACAAAGTGTGACAGTAAAATCGACTGGTTGTGGGTTCGTCCCCACTCGAGGAAATGAAATGTTTATTTACATTTATATTTTCATTTCGCTCTGGTGTCTAGGCAAAGCGCGGCGTTGAGTTCCGCCACTCAACACACAATGCCTTCAAAACTCAGCGTGAAGTGGGGAACGGAGGGCCTTAACATAAGGTTTCCTCTGCCTAACCTGGTGTCTGCGGGATACAACGTGAAGCTGTTTTATAGAACGCTTCTTCTTGTTCATGCTAATTTTAGAAAGAGCTTAAACGCTTTAAAAAAAGAATCGCTTTTGTTTTTTCGCCAAATTTAATAATATTTAGTATTTGTTTTATTTCCATCTTTCATAAATGAAAAAGATATGTCAGTATAAAGAATTGCATGCTGTAATATTTCTATAACATAAGTATTTATTGAACTGGTTGAAACTTTATCTATTAATGTACGACTATTGACTTTAAAATGTTAATATTATGAGATCAAGAGAGTAAGTTAGATGAGTCTAGTCAATAACAATAATAATATTATAATTTATCAATGAATTTCGTTACTCGTAACTTGTGGGTGATTCCTATTTACATTTCCTTTATTATACTTTTTAGTTATCGTTAAGTTCTTTTTACAAGTTTTTCCAAATTCTTTGACATCATATAACACACATTTGATAATAAGAGGTCCAAATCCAATGATTTAATAAGCAATGTAAGAAATGGCCATAATATTTCTACACTAAATTCTAATTTGTATGAATAGAAAAAGTATGTAAAAATTATTTTATATTTTTCTCAGGTGAAGCAAAGAACCTACCAGCTCGCAACAATGGCGCCGCCTGCCACCGTGACATCTACTGTGTGCTGTCACTTGACCAAGAAGAAATATTCCGCACATCCACTATGGAGAGGACGCTTAAGTGAGTAAATTTACTGTTAGACTTAATACCTTAATAAATAGGTACTATAATTATGTTAACAAGATTTTTATTTGAGGCCGTCTCGGCGCAGTGGTACAAGCGTGTGGGTTCAATATGCACTCGGGGGAACGAATTAGTTTTTATATTAATATTTTCATATCTTCGCTCTGGTTCCTTAACTTGCAATAACTCGAAAATTTGACAGAAAGTGGAGAACGGAGTGTTTTAACACTAGGTTCCCTCTTCCTAACCTGCTATATCGGGATAGAACACATGAAAAATAAACAAGAAATTAATACTTTTTACCAAATTAATATTCTTGTTACATATTACGTTTATATTTGGACAATTTATAACGGTCCCTTTTGTAAAACTTCCGGGCGATCTTCCGGCTAATATTATCGGGTGGGAAACGCTGGTAACGTTATAACACATTAAATTTAGGGCGCGAATTGCCGAGTGGGTCAAGGTTCGTTCTCTGTGAATGGATGAATAAATAAAAAAAATACGCGATACTACGACGCAGAAGTGCTGAATTAAGATTAATTAACAATGGAGTGTATTAACTCAGCTTAAATTATATTTGCATTATAAATAATAAGCAGTTTATTATTTGCCTTTGTTCTTAAAATGTGCAATTGTATATATTTTATTATGCATTAACATTGCTGTCTGTTGTCTATAAACTTATTTAATTTTTTCATTATAACAATAGATTACCTACTTTTTGTTTTACAAGGAATATGTTCAGGAAGCTGTGAGATAAAAGATAAACATACCAGAAAAAGGTTACTTTATAGGTCACGATTAATGGAATAACTCCATTATCTGTTTTATATATAAATAATTAAGAAAATAATACGCTGAGTGCACTTTCAATAATATTTTATAAAAAGGTCTCTAGGACTTATGTAACCCTTTGAGACTTGTTAGAAATCGAATATTATGAATGACTTAAATTTTTGTCTTAACTTTTAATAATTATTTATTAAATGGTTGACATGTTTAAACAATTAACCAAAGCATCTTATTCTCAAACTCCGAATACATTTCAATACTAGTAAATTATAGATATTTTTTTTTTACATCTCAATATAATTTTAACTATTTATCTAATTCAAAGCTACAAATATAATATTAATATAATTTATTTAAATAAATAGCTTTTTTTAAATATAAGACAGCTAGCTGCTAGCATTCTATATGGGAAACTCTTCTCTACAAAAAATAAATAGAAATAAAATACAAAATAAAAGTTTGAGAAACTTTGTTTTCTTTGTTTACATTTTATCTAAAGCCAAATGAAAAAAATACTTTAGTCATTTAAGTCGTGTTTAAACATTTTAGTATGTGCTCTTTTAAGTTAACATAAATATTTAGCAAAATTTTATAATAATTGTATTGTACTGTAAAAAAATCGTCTGTAATAGTTATTGGGCTATACTAACTTATTTTACCATTTACCAAATAAACAATAAAAATCAGGGCTATACCGTTTTTTAACGTTTTCCTGAGTAAGTAAAGGGCGGATTTGATTTGGGAAGCTCGAAGAGGGCGGTGCGGCGTCACACCACGTCCCGGATGCGTTTCCGGTGTGTGTGCGTCGGTGCGGAACGTCCCTTCCGCTACACCCTCGCCATTCAGTTTTTGGAATGAATGAGACAGTTACCTACACTTTGTCGGTTGCTTTCTTACTGTGACCATTGATAAAAATATATATATAGAATAATTGCTATTTTAATTTATCAAAAACTCAAATATATAAAAAAATATATATTAACTTGACAATCGCATCCTAGTTTAAAATTAACTAATCGAGCGGAAGCAATATAAATGATTGATTAAATATTGACCCCCGGAGGTGAGCAGGACGCAGTAGCGGGTATCGAAGGAAATGTCACGTCACTCATAGACATTTAATGGGTTCTTTGTCTCATGATACGTTATCAGTGACGACTTCCAATGCACGGCTCTGCGACACTGTGCCATGTTGAACATGATAATATTCATTCATATTTTAAAACTAACCACCCGCTCGCGGCTTTACTGATTTGCCTTATTTATGTTATCTAATGATAATATTATTTTAAAAACATATATAAAAGTCATGTTTCGGCAAATTCAATAAAACCTCTTCAATTCAGTTATTTATAGTTCTTTTGTCAATTATCATTTTATAAAATGGTATACCTTGTTTTATGAACCGATTGATATAAGAAAAACAGTAAGTGTTAAGGGAAGCTTGTTAAAATAAAATTGTGAAAACTTCAATTAAATTCGCATGATCAAACACACAGACAAACAGACTAGTACAACATAATATAATACATACATAGGTACAAATAATGAAACCATTTAATTAAAAAATATATATTTTTAAACAAATCTATACATAGCTGAACCAACAAAAAGCATGACAAACGTATTATACGAGTTAAGCCCTATATTTAACTGGAAGCGCTCATCGTATGAAGTCATTTCCAGAAGCCGTTTCGTCTCGAAACCCTCATAAAAACTAATCCTTTCAAATCTAGTGGTGTCGTTGCATTGGCGGAAGTTTTTAAGTGATAAATTGATGCCGGAACCTCGTGGCGTAAAATGGACGACCGGGCCGGGTCGGCTACTTAAGTACATTGCTCTGTTCCTCTTATGGAACCTTCTTTTTTATATTATTGTGACCGGTGTGGTGTGGGCACTGTGGTTGTGGTACCTTTTCCAATTATTAACTGTTCATTTTATAAAAATTATATAAATTTTAAAGTATCGCCGTTTATATTTCATTGTTTGTAATTTTGTTTCTTGTTAAATGGCTTGCAATACGGCTTAGTGTTTTGAACGTGTATGTCGATTATAGGTGTAGGTTTTAATCCGGGTTTTTATAAAATATGAGGTTTACTCTGCCTGTTTTACCTACAAAGCGTGACATTGGACTCTGTCATTCATTGTGGAATGTATCTAAATAGGTGCATAGTAGATATTTTAAGGATAATACTATTTGCATATAATTTGGCACTTAACAGTCTATGTGTTCTCAAGATTAAATAAAAAATATATTTTTTTTACACTTTCTAATCTCTCTGAACAAACAATAAGAAGTTGTTATTTTTCTATTCTATATTTCCTCGTTATGACCAGTTTCTTCTTATGAAAGCGTTTATAATTTTTAATTCTCCCTAAGCCTTTGTGCACAAAATACGATAAAGAATGTGTGTAATACGCCGCTCGCTCAGCTGGTGGCTGTTCCGCCTCCGGTTTATAAATATTGGTGCGGCGCCGGATGTACACGCCAGCCTGCTTTATTGCAATGATATTTTTGTTTATTACAAAAGTATTGAAGGGACATTTAAAATATGATCTAACTTTAGTTATTATTTAGATTCAGCTATGGTAATTATATTTAACAAATTATATAATAACATTTTTCTTATCATACATATACTTTTATAGAAGTAAAGCGAATTAAGATTTTTTCTCCTTTTTTTCCAAGCTACTCAAAGTACGCAAGCATTTCAGGATAGATTATAAGTGATCAAATAGTATTTAGCTTTAAATAAAACTACTTAACTGGAACAATGGCGTTTATTTAGTGTTATACATTTTTGGAAACTCGGCGTTTCGAACACTTTGCAGTAGTCTCCACTTTCAATGCATAATACCACCAACAAATATACAAACATTAACCACTAAGAAAAAATACGAATACGTGGTTACGAATTACTTTGTTATATTTATAAAAAAAAACTATAGTATTAATTATACGCGATTAATCTGTTTAAAAAGTTTTATTTAAAATGTATATTTTTTTGGTGTAAAAATATGAAACAATTTAGCAGGTTATTTATACGTTAATATATTAAATAAGAGTGTAAAATCCCTGTGGTACTCTTAAACTTGTTGTAGTTTTACAGATTCGTATCCGTTTCACATAAAACACACTTTCTGTGAGATATTACTAACCAGTCAAGCAATGCGTTTACTTATTCATTATTTAGATAGTGTGTGTAGTAGTAATATGGGAGTAAATTCTAAATTAATAGAAACAATAATATTTATAAAAAAAAACAGTTAAAAATGAAAGTAATACATTTTTTAACTTCACAACGTACAAATCACAAGTTCTGAACGTTGAATTATGTAAATATTCATAATTATTATAATAGTTGATTATGAACTACGAAATTAATTCATAATTTCCACATTGTTGCCTTCTCGACGTTAATTTTCATAATCACCTTTGTGCATTTAGTATTGTGTGGTATAATCACGCTAAGGTGAGTGTCAAAACTTTCACCTTTGTCGTGAACGATGCGTGCCCACGCGGATCCGTGCCGCGATCATTATCATGTTCACATTGAAGGGATACAGTGCCATAAAAATACTCGCAAGATTTGCTTTCTAATTCCTTCTTATGGAGAATATACGATTATTTTTGAAGAATATGAGTTTAATTATAGTACTACTGGTATATGAGGTTAATTTTGATTTAAAATTATTACTAGCTTCAACGTTGGTAATTGTTTAATAGATTGATATGTAATAAAATATCAATGTTTCAAAATTCTGTGTATTAGGGCTTGTATTAAATTTATAATTCCATTTTAAAAATCAATTAAAAATATTTTCACACTATACAGAAGCTAAATGTTAACTTTTAAATATTAAGAAAGGTGATGTGCAATCAAAACTTATTCATATTCAAGTTTATTCGATTATAAAGAATACAAACAACATTCTATTTATATTGGATCATGGTATAATTTTTTTTCAGCTTTATACTGTATCTCGCATGTAACATAACAGTGTTAAGACAATCCGCTCTCTACTTTCCGCCGAAGTCTGGCGGCATTGCGTTTTGAGTTTCGGAACTCAACGCCGCGCTTTGCCTCAACACCAGAGCAAAGAAATGCAAATAAATATTTTATATATACATTTAATTATAAATATTTTCCTAGAGCGGGAATTGAACCCACAATTTGTCGTGTTGAAATTGACACTCTTGTGCTCCTGCGTCACGATAGGTCTAAATAGTACCAAAGGAATCATAGTATCTGAAGCACAATTGTATAAATTTAACAAAATTTCCTTCATTAATAATAATAAATAACATGTGATATATAACTGTTATTTATTAATTATTGTAATAATTTATAAATAAAGTGTAAATTATGTTGTGTTTGTTGTAATAAATATCACACTTGTTCCACTGATAAGACTTAGAACTCTGTCAATTTATTCTTGACAACAGTCATCATCACTTTGATATCGGTTAATAATTAGATGTAAATAAATAAATTATGTTAATTACATACGATCCTATTCTTTACAGTTTAAAAGTATAAGAAATAAATATTATGAGTTAATATCACGCTTATGAGACCAGTCGTGGCGCAGCGGCACGAAGTGTGACTGTAAAACCGACTGGTCGTGGGTTCGATCCACTCGAGGAGATGAAATATTTACTTAAATTTATATTTCCATTTCTTCGTTCTGGTGTCGAGGCTAAGCGCGGCGTTGAGTTCTGCCACTCAACACGCAATGTCTCCAGAATTCGGCCAAAAGTGGGGAACGGAGTGTCTTAACACTAGGTTTCCTCTGCCTACCCTGCTGTGTGCGGGATACAGCGTGATTTAATTTATATTAATCATGCTTAATTTAATTTTAAATTATTTATAGTATCATTCACATAGTAATTAAAACTTTTTTGCTTGTTTCAGCCCATTCTTCGGCGAAGAGTTTCAGTTCGAGGTACCACGAAGGTTTAGATATCTATCCATATACGTGTTCGATCGTGACAAGCATCTCAAACAGGATAAAGTCCTCGGAAAGGTTGCTATCAAACGAGAAGATTTACAACGATACAACAACAAAGACCACTGGTTCGCATTGCGACCGGTGGACGCGGACTCCGAAGTTCAGGGTAAGGCCTACATTGAGCTTACACTCGAAGACTCCCGCAAACGGCTGCGGATGGACCCCAAACCGCCGGACCCGGACCCGCCTTCCGACAACTGCTCGACGAAGGGGAAAGCAAATAATCTCACTAGGCTATCAGAATATTGTAAGGAGAGTATAAGGTTCGGTTCGGGCTCGAGTTCGACGAGTAAAAAGCATTTAAGTCCGGTGTCTACGGAGCCGGCGCTGGCCTTGTCGAGATCGGAGAGCCTAAAGGATCGTGCGCAATGGGCGGTGAGGACGAAGCCGCCCATGCACGCCATGTCGGAGTCCGACGCGTCTCCCACACCCACCGCCGCCGACTACTGGTCGGACCCGGAGAGACACTGCGCCGCACGGGTGGGGCCCGACACCCTGCGGCTGCGCGTTCTCGAATGTTCCGAACTTACCACGAAAAACGGTCAATGCGACCCATTCGCCCTCGTCACCTTATTGTACTCTAACGGTAGAAGGATCGAAAGGCGCACAAAACCGAGAAAGAAAACCGTTAACCCTCAATTCGATGAGATATTTTGTTTCGATCTCGTAATGGAGGCGGACCCGAAGGACAAGGATGGTTCTCAAACGGTAAGTTTTTAATAACAGCAAGTTATTTTACACAATTTTGATTTGTTTTGTGTTTTTATTGTTTTTTATTCAGCTTCACGTTGTATCCCGTTCACAGTAGAGTAGGCAGAGGAAACATAGTGTTAAGACACTCCTTTCCCCACTTTCGGCCAAGTTCTGGAGGCATTGCGTGTTGAGTGGCGGAACTCATCGCCGTAAACGCAAGAAATGAAAATATAATTGTAAATAAATATTTCATTTCCTCGAGTGGGGATTGAACTCACAACCAGTCGATTTTACAGTCACATTTTGTGCCCCTGCGCCACGACTGGTCTCAAATTGTATTGCTTTTAATCTTTATATTTCTTTTTAAATAGGCAGGAGTAGCATGTGAGGCGAGAGTGTCGGTGTGGCACGACGCCGCCACGCCTGTGTTTCTCGGTGAGGTGCGATTACAACTGCGGCAACCGGCGCCGGCGCCTCTTTGTGCATGGTAAATTGTTTAAACTGACAAGACTGACACTAATTGGCCAAATGCGTATCTGGCTCGCGTCTCGAGTCGTATGCTTTGTTTTATAAATCATCAGCGATACTCAGAAATATTATGTTTTGTAATTATCGCGGAATTGTTTTTTTTTTTTAGTTTTTATATTGCAAATTTATTATTTAGATGCCTTTTTCTGGAATTAATTAAAACTTTCATTTTTATAAGGAAGTAATTTCGAAAACATATTACTGTACTTACTCGAATATGTTGGCGGAATTATATTGTTCATTAAAATTTTACAAATAGGTTCCTTGGTCCAGTTAGCTAGTTTTACTAACATTTTTAATAGACAAATGTAAAGAACTGAATGAGGGCGTCGAGACTCAGAGGTTTAACTGTGCCACTGCGTAAACGAAACTTGTGGGTTCGATTCCCACCCGGGGGAACGAAATAATTAATATTTTTATTTTCGCGCTCTAGGCAAAGTGCAATGTCCACTGTATAGGTCCGGGAATTCAGCGAAAAGTGGGGAACGGAAGTGTCCTAATGGAAACGGCGGTCCTCTCAATCCCCTATCAAGTTCTCTCTGCCCTACCCTGCTATGCGTCAGGCATTACGATAGAGTACGATACTCATCTAGAGAAATGAGCATATTTTAATTTATTTTAATTTTTCTGCTCTGGTACACAAAGCTCATCGTTGGATTCATTTCGTCTGAGTATTTGTGTCTTGATACTATATTCCCTCGGCCGACAGTCTTGCGGAAAAATATGTAAAACTGAAAAAAAAACTCAATACGTCTACATTTTCACAAAAATTTTGGTGTCTGTCTTCTATTGTTAAAAGATGACAACCTACATCCATAGCGTAAAACACCAAAAATGAACACCCGTAGGTTCTTCCTGACGTCGCGGGCGGGCGGCGCGTTGTCGCGGGGCGCCACGCCGCCGGGCACGCGCCTGTCCGCGGCCGGCAGCGCCACGCTGGGCTCGCTGCGCCTGCTGCTGCAGTACACCGTCGACCACGTGTTCCCCCTGCACCACTACACGCAGCTGGAGGAGCTGTTCTTGAGGAGCGTGCAGCAGAAGGTATGTCTATTTTTAATTTATAAATGTAATTAAATCAGCTTCACGCTGTATCTCGCACACAGCAGGGTAGGCAGAGGGAATCTAGTGTTAAGACACTCCGTTCCCCACTTTCCGCTGCGTTCTGGAAGCGTTGCGTGGCGGAGCTCAACGCCGCGCTTTGTTGCCTCGACGCCAGAGCAAAAAATTGGCCTCATGTCTATTTTGTTGTATGTTAAACTTGGTAAAGTCGTAAAACTTAGTAAAAGAATAAAAGAACTTTATTATTATTGATATTATCTTAAAGAATAACAATGCATGTCATTGCGTCAATTCAATTACAATATATATATATTTTTCTAATGAACAAATTATCAACAGCCTATAACTACTTCTGCGGTGTACATCCTGGGCGAGATAGTTTCAAGTAAGACAGACGCAGCGCAACCACTAGTGAGGCTCTTTACACACCACGACCTCATAGTTCCCATTGTAAAGGAGCTGGCCGATGCAGAGATTTCAGTTTTAACGTAAGTTTATTTATATATTACGTATACGTATTATGTTTAACTGCAAATGTATATTTCATTAGAACTTTCCCATTTAAGTGTATATATTTTTTAATAGAAGCAAAAAAATATGATATGGCTTCGCTTCATTCTGTGTATTATACCTTTTACGAAAGTGTGACCTCAATAATGTTTTTAATTTGAATATAAAGTAATAATTTGAATGTTACATTATTATTTCAATAATTAAGATTTTATGAGATCGTCTTCGCAATTTCGAGTTTGCCAACTTTTTCATAATTAGGACAAGGTTATTTTTATATGTATATAAAAAAATAAATATTTCTCAATACAACAATAATCCAAAACTTAAAGTGTACCCACGGTCGTTACTTTATCATTAAACTCTACGTCCCAACGTAATCATTGTCATTAAAATCTGAAAATTGATATAGAAATCCGTATACGAGTAAAGAGAGCGGCAATCATCTTATAATGATGTCATTAAGCGATGTTTATCACGAACAAGAAACAAACTAAGCTATATACATACATAATTATAATTTATAATCGTGTAGAAATTACAACTTGCCTTCCATAATGCAATGGGGACGGTTTTGTGTGAATTTCCAGAGCAATTTTGTTTATCGCAACACCACCTTGACCACGTTTGCGTGTACACCCTGTATATTGTTTAGTACCTACCCATAAAAGTGACTGTTGTTTAGTTCTATAAATTACATTTTAGTGAGGCCAGTCGTGGCGTAGGGGCACAAAGTGTGACTGTAAAACCGATTGGTTGTGGGTTCGACCCCCACTCGAGGAGATGAAATATTTGTTTAAATTTATATTTTCATTTTTCTTCGCTCTGGTGTCGGCATTGAGTTCTGCCACTCAACACACAATGCCTCCAGAATTGGCAGAAAGTGGGGAACGGAGTGTCTTAACACTAGGTTCCCTCTGCCTACCCTGCTGTGTGCGGGATACGGTGTGAAGCTGAAAAAGAAAACTTACATTCTATGTGTACATATTTTTTATAAATATTGAGTATAGGATGTTTAATTGCATTATATTGTTAACTTAAGTAAAAAAATTAAGCCAATATGATGCATAACTTCACTATTCGTATCTTAGTTTTTTTTCTTAATTTTTCTTATTTATCAGAACTATTAACATTTAATTTAAATTGATAAAAATATATTTTTAAATGCTTTTAAAATATACCAATCAGTTGTTTTAGACTCTATCTATACCTATAGACATATTAAAGGACAAAAACAAAAAATATAGTTATATATACTCAATATATCCATATATTATATTGTACATATAACTTATTTAAAACACATACTAATATAATAAATGTATATGATTCTTGTTCTGTTTTCGCAAAGATAACGCTCTCTTATCAAGGCAATAAATGTTCTCAGCGATCTCAACGTGGTCACAGGAAGTGAATGTAACGTAATAGCGTCGATAAACCTTATAAACAAATCGACATTGATACGCGCGTGGTGATTTTGTATGGTTTTTTGAAATGTTTTATGTTTATAAAATTTATTATATTATTCTTTCTTATTCTTCTTTAATAATAAAGCTTCCTTTCTTAAAAAAATATTTTATTATTATTAAAATATTTGAATATTTTATCTTTTTCTTTTGTATGTTTATATCAGTTGTACGTCTTTCCCCCGGATAGGTAGAGGGAACCTAGTGTAAAGGTGCTCTGTTTTTTACTTTCATCAACATTTCCTGTTTATTGACGGGGCTTAACGCTGCAATAAAAGGAATTTTAATAAAAATATAATATTTCCAATGAGAATCGCGAAAACACGACGGCCTCTCACATGTGTATCCCTAAATGAAAACAAATGACCCACAGCGACGCGACGACCATCTTCCGCGGCAACACGCTGGTGTCCAAGATGATGGACGAGGCGATGCGGCTGACGGGCGCGTCGTACCTGCGCGGGGTGCTGCGGCCCACGCTGGCGGCCGTGCTGGCGGAGCGCCGCCCCTGCGAGATCGACCCCGCGCGCGTCAAGCCCGCCGCCGCCGTGGCCGCCAACCTGGCCAACCTGAAGGACTACGTGGAGAAGGTTAGTCATGCCACAACTACCTTCGCTGCCCTACCTAACAGAACAGTTGACGAGTCGCGGCCGCCCCGAAGTTATGCTTTTTGGACTTCTGTTAATTATTCACTTGGAACTTTCTAATAGTCAAAAATAAAAAAAAAAATGTTAAAATCAAATCTACGCAGTCATCTGCAGTTAACTTCGGGGCGGTCATCAGTAATTTCACTACACTTTTCAAAATGATGAACGCGACAATTAAACCGTTGACTGATGATGTTGAGGATTGTTTTTTTATCCTGCAAGGATTTAAACTTATGGCTACTGTTGATGCTGATCTGAATAACTTAAAGAATTGTTGAGGTTTGTTTAGAATTGGAGCAGTAAAAAACTATTATTGAGACACTGACTTTTTGTCTTATCACCCTGGTTAGACAATGTTGGATTCGTAACTTAACAAAAGCTAAAATTGAACAACGAACAAACAGACCACATATTCTCTGAGTATTTTTATAAAATATAAAAACAGCGCAAATAAATATATATATATATATTTAAAATTTTATACAAGATCGATCTTAAAACTATAATTATTTATAATATACGCTCGAGACCAGCGAAACGTAATTGGCTCTTGGGTAATTTTTTTCGAACCCAACTTTAATGGCTGTAGTAAAACAAATATCCAGCTTAATGATGACCCAAGCTGTAGTAAAGGTGTGTTCGCACACATCGATATTATGTCTCTACACTTATCTGCAATTACTATCGCTGGTAACTTCCGGGACGATAAAAGAGTTTGTGTGTACTTGCACTAATTACTGCTTTTTTATTTTTGAACTGACTGGCTTTTACCCTCGATGTTGCTTGGATTTGAAATGTATTTTGATTTTAATTATTAAAAATTAGACTGAGCCTGGGTGTTGCTTTTAAATTTTTATTCAAAGCAATTGCAAGTGAAAACAATACAGTAAAATAACATTTTTTTTGTATATAAAACATAAATATAAAATTGATATTCATCACATACAGTCTTGAAAAGTATTTAAATGAAAATATTGGTAATATTTTTTATTTTCTCCAGCTTAAATTCTTTTAAACCGCTGTTTATTGTTACTTATAACAAGAAAATAATAATTTTAGATTATAATATTGTTATATTCTATGGTTTAGACAAAAGGTGGCCTACCCGTATAATAAATTGTGCAATATTATAAAAAAAATACTGTTTGATTTGGTTTAAGAATTATATTTTATTTTTATTATATAATATTAAAGAGAACTTTCGATTCATCGTTCAGTAATGGAGAATATCTTAGAGGTTCTGTAAAATTACATTACAAATCTTGGAGCTGTCGTGGTCCCCTGTGCCACAAGTGTAAAGCAACACCAGGTTCCCTCTCTAAGCCCGTGTTCGGCGCAGGTGTTCGCGGCCATCACGGCGTCGTACGCGCAGTGCCCGGCCGCCATGTGCCGCCTGTTCGACGCGCTGCGGCAGTGCGCGGCGCGCCACTTCCCCGCCAACGCCGAGGTGCGCTACTCCGTCGTGTCGGGCTTCATATTCCTGAGGTTCTTCGCGCCCGCCATCCTGGGGCCCCGGCTGTTCGACCTCACCAGCGAACAGATTGTGAGTCTTACACTTTTGTTTTTGTAGTATAGTTGAAAAGTATCTGTAATTGATATTTGATTGATAATGTTGAAATTTATTATGAATATATCGATTATTTAGCCAAACGTAATATGTTTAAAAGAATGTCTATAATCAATTCCAGGATCCGCAAACGAATCGCACTCTAACCCTGATCTCTAAGACGATCCAGTCGCTGGGCAACTTGGTGAGCAGCCGCTCCGCGCAACAGGTCTGCAAGGAGGAGTACATGGCAGAACTATACCGCAGCTTTTGCACGCCCAGACATGTATGGATACGTTATTTGTTTATTGAGACCTTTTGTTTCAGTTTCACGCTTTATGCCGTATATAGCGTGATAAAATAGAGAAAACCTAGTGTTAAAACACTGTTTAAATATACCGCCCAATTCTTATGATGATGACATTGGGTAGTAAATAATTCACATCCTCTAGTGCAGGAGTTCCCAACCTTATCTTGATCAAGGACCATTTTTATATCATTCTTGGTAGCAGGGACCACTAGGCATATAAATATAATAAAAATAAACTGTGATAATCTAACAGAAACTTCGCCTTAACATCTCCAGTAATAAGATTAAAATCGTTCGCGGACTATTATTAAGCTTCTGCGGACCATTCGTGGTCCGCGGACCACTGGTTGGGAACCAATGCTCTAGTGGGAAACAAATCTACAACCATAGCGTTTACAGTCACACGCTGTGCTCTAGTGTTACGGCAAATTTAATTTTTATTTCACGCTTTATTTCGCATATAGCAGTATGTAATTTATAATTTTATATTTAGCATGGAATACTTAGACTTATAATATAATTATATAAATAATAATTCGTATAAGATGATGTAGTGCTGGGTACACAGCAGGGTAGGAGGGAACCTAATGTTAAACACTTCACCGAATTTTCGAGGCATAGCGTGTTGAGTGGCGGAACTCAACGCCTCACGTAAGGTAAAACTCCTTTGTTATCAAGGCAAAGAAATTATATTAATAATAATTCATCCCTCGAGTGGGAATCGAACCCTCGACCGTACCAAATGCTTATGAGCCACGACGGCCTTAGGTAATACATTAATAGGCTTTTGTAAGAAGTATGTACATTAAAAATAATATTGTGCAATAACAATAATTTCATTCAACCAGCTTATCTGGCAACAGCGGACAATGTACTGTGCTTAATGGGGATGTCGAAGCGATATTATTAAAGGAAAGGTCAATTAAAATAGCACCCGTATATGACTAATGTGTAATTATAGACTGTTCCATCACTCGTAATGGGAAAAACGGGTTATCGTTTTTTAGAACTACATTTATAGAATTTATTAATAATATAAAATTATCCGAAAAATGGTTGTGCGTCTTTACCATTAAAATCAGAATATTATAAAGTGTATTTGTTGCCAATAATTAAACCAAAATGTAAAGATTGGTTTAGTGGCTCAAATTTTGTGTGTAACATGTGAAATTTAAACTATAATTTAAAATACAGTTATATCTTATATGCTGGTTGACATTACTTATCTTTAACCCATATACATTACGGTCGACGAATCGTGGCCGTCTCGAAGTTAGGATTGTCTACTTTTGCACATTGTTCACTCAGATAGTATATAATAATAAAAAAAAACGAAAATATTGAAATAATAGTAATATTTATTTTATTAATTACAGGTGCAAGCAATAAAGCAGTTCCTAGAAATAATCTCAAGCAGCTCTGACACACAAAACAACAACATACAAGAAAGTCCAGTACTACTGAAGGAAGGGTGAGCTCGGTCATATTATACTATATACTTACTTTCCACTGCTACTACCACTTCATTTTGTCTTAAGTAATATGTTCCTATAATCGAATATTATATTTTTGTTTTATGCATCATTTGGAACAGTTATGGGTATGTATGTATGATTTTAAACTTCTTGTTCAGTTTACTGTCTGTTTGTTTCAATTTTGCTGCGTTTGTATGGTTGTGTTTATTTTCTTTTTATGTATGTTTATTTTCTGTTAGATTTATGTTTTCGTTTTATTTTGGCTTCGTTTGTTTTGTTTGTATGTCTTTCAATTCATTTCCATACTGAGGAGGTGTAAAGGTAATATTTATGTGTTATATAAAACATAGTTGTTTAACTATATAATTGTTATTATTTCAATACAGTCAAGGTCTTCAATGTTAGATATCAAATAGAAGAAAATTAATACTTTTATATATTTGTAAAAAAGACTATTTATTACATAGTATTTTTTATTATGTAGTCAGTCACATGTGTATTTATAAAATTCCATATCGGCGGCTTATAGCTAACAACCCATTAAGCAAATTTTAAGGAGACATTAAAAACTATGAGTATACGAATATTATCACAAGATTTTTCCAATTTTAAAAATTGATTTGTATTTTTTTTAACACTTTCGAATGATATAAAAATGACACACATTATGATAAAATAAGGATTTAGCAGTTTTACACACTAAGTCGACGCCATAGAACCGATATTCTAAGGAGCATATTTGTTAACAGGACGATGATAAAGCGGTCTGAGGGCGTGAGGGGCGGCGCAGGGTCGCCGCGGCGGCGCTGGGCGCGCACCGGACACGCGCACTGCAAGAGGCGACACTTTCGTCTCACTAGGTATGTTTATGTATATTATTGTTATTTGAAGTAAATAAAATAAGTAAGTAAGTATTTGATACATATTTTGTAAACTGTTAGTGTGAATTTTCTGTAATTTATTTTAAATTTGAAACTATTCGATTGATGATGTATTTTAGGAGTGTAACTTTGAATGTGAAGAATTTGTTACTTGTTTACGTGACATGTCTTATTTAGATTCCGCCCAGTCCCGAAACTTATGTCGGACTCGGTTACGGTCACATATTTTTTTTAGTATCGTTTAAAATAAAGATAGAATATTTCCCAGCGGCGAGCTGTCGTGGTCGCGGTGCGGCGCGAAGGGCTCGGGCGCGCACCGGCTGGCTCTGGCGGGCGTGGTCAGCGTGTCGCCCGTGGACTGCCCGCCCGCAGGCGCGCCGCTCGACGCCAATAATATATTTCAAATTGGTAAATACTTGTTTTTTATTTGTTTCTTCTTACTACAGGCAATTGTGGAGCCGTGGTATAGATTCTGGCTGTACCGACTGTTGTGTGTTTGATACCTACTCAAGGAGTGAGTTAATTTCATTTTCGTAGTCTGGTTTTCGACTCTGGCTCTGAAAGTCGAATAGTGACGTCCAGTTCCGTCACTCAACATGTAATTTCTTTAAAATTGAGCGGTGCGTAGAAAAACAGAGTATCCTAAAAATAGGTTCCCTCTGTGCCTTTGCTTATTGACGATCAATTACTTGCTTGACACTTAGATATAAATATTAATAATATAATATAATATATGATTATAAGAACTAGTCAATGTTAGATTTTATTTTTTCAACTCAAACCTTTCCTGCGATTGGCACACTCCGAACAAAGTTTTCAGCTTTATTGTTTTTTGTAGATGGATTCTTTTACTATACATATATAAAATAAATAATAATAGTTGTTTTGTGTACAGTACACCGAGAGCGCGTGCTGTTCGTGCAGGCCAGCAACTGCGTGGAGCGCGCGGAGTGGCTGCGCCTGCTCACGGCGCTGTGCCGGCGCGCGCCCTGCAGCGTGCACGCCGGCTACTACGCCGACAACCGCTGGACGTGGTGAGGCACCTACAGAGCCTATGCCATTATGTTATATTAGCGACGCCAGTATTAGACGTATCGCGTGTCAGATGGCGGTGTTAAACGCTACGGCCACCATTTCCTGTGAATTAGTGAAAAATGATCTGCAAAACTATGAACTCACCACTGTCACGAGAATACCTAAACTCTTTTTAAATGCACCACGATAATTTCTGACTTCAGTATACTATATTATTTTATTCATACGAAATTACAACGTATTGTTAATTTCAGTTGCGGCCAACCAGAGCCAATAGCGGAAGGCTGTCTGGAGGAAGGCTCGGAACACGAGGGCGTCTGTGCCGCAGCACTAGCGCTGCGACTCGACCCCGCCCGCGACCTGCAACGACTGCACGCGCTGCTTGTGGCGCATGTGCATCGACTTGATGAGAGACTGCATCGGCCGCCTGGTGAGTTGATGGCTTAATAAGTTCTTTTTTGTAACTTAGAGGTGTATTTGAATAAATATTTAATAGGTATATTTTTATATCGCTAATTGTTTTAATGTGAAAAATTGCCAGTATTTAATATATTTGTAGGTAAACTTGCTATTTATATATGTAATAATAATAATTTTTATGTCAAATATTGTAGATGACATGAGTCCAGAGGAACGTGAAGCTGAAGCGGTGACTTTACGGGAGTTACAAAAAATTATGTTTGATCTTGAACATAGACATTGTATATATAGAAGATCACTGGCGAGGGAAACTAAATATGGTAGCAAGTAAGTCAATAAAGAATTCTTATCATATTATATATATATATATATATATATATATATATATATATATATATATATATATATATATATATATATATATATTGGTGTCTATCTTTAAGTGATAATAATTATAATACTTTACTGTTCATAGGCAAGCTCCTATTGGAGACGATAACTATTTGCACCTGGCGGGGGCCGCGAGCAACAACGACAACGGCTCGTTCTTTTGGCGGCCGCGGCGCGGCGACTCCTCGCCCACCATCGACCTCGACGGCAAGGCCTTCCCGCTGCAGACCTCGCACGACATCTGCTCCAGCACCGAGTCCCTGCGCCTGGCGCGCCACGCCGACGAGCGCTCCTCCGGCAAGTCCAACAAGTCCTCCGGCAGCGGGTACCTCACCATGTCGTGCATCAAGCACGAGCCCTCCGAGGACAGCGACGCGTCCGCCGAGCGGCCCGCGCGCCCGCCCAAGCCCGCGCGCCTGTCGCCCGCGCGCCCCGCGCCCGCGCCGCTCTGCGAGTACGTGGACGTGCACCGCCCCGCCGCGCCGCCGCGCTGCACCGAGTACGAGCTCATGGCCAACTTCGCGAGCCACGCGCGCGCGCCCGACGACGCGCCGCCCGCCGTGCCGCCGCGCCTGCGCCCGCAGCCCCGGCCCGCGCCCCCCGACAAGGTCGACACCGTGTCCAACGACGACAGCCTGCTGGACGAGCTGCAGCGCGACACCTACTGTGTTCTAAAAGTGTGCGAGGACGATCCGCCCGACATCGAACCGGACGATACGCAATTCGACGAAGCTATCGACCCGAAGGAAAAGGAGGAGTATGGGATGTTTTCGAGAATAAGTTTGCAGAGAAAATCGAACCCTATCAAAACGCAGACTAGTTCGATGAAACCTCTGAAAACCTCAAATTCCACATCCAACGTCCAGGAGGCGGGATCTCATTCGTCACGGCCGCTCACAGAGAGGCTGACGCCATTTTTTCTCAAAAAGAAGCCGAAGCCGCCGGATGACTCGCAGGCCCCGAACAAGTGCACGCGCAAGGAGGACAACCTGATCGGGCGCCTGACGCCGCGCTTCGGGCAGTCGCGGCTGTACGGGCGCGGGCAGTCGCTGGAGTTCGAGCCGCGGCCGCGGCGCATCGAGCGCTCCGCCACCACCGTGAACATCCCCGCGCGCCCCATCAACTCGTCCATCCTGGCCAACCTCAAGTTCCTCACGCTGCACCGCTACGGCGCGCCGGGGGAGGCGGGCGGGGGCGGCGGGGGAGCCCTGCTCGCCGCCACCAGCGACATCAGACTGTAGACGACGTGCGACGTTGTGAATTATTTGAACTATGGTTGTATTTATTGCTATATTTTTCGAACTTCTTTTCGTCGACCTGAAGTATGTGCCTCCTCTAGTTGTAGTATTTTTTGAACGAGTGTATCGATACGGTTAATTATATGATAGCGTTAATACTCAAAAGGTGCCAAGTGTTGTGTGACCTCGCCCGTCGGCGGCTCTACTCTCATTCCTCTATCACAATAATATTGCAGAGCTAAATATTATATTAAAATAAAATACTAAAGATTTAACTATTATGTTTTCTGTGATTGGTGGTTATAGAATCCGAATAGGAAATCTATCTACGAAAATTATCGTACAATATGTATATTATATTATAGACAAATTAAATAGATTTACGCTATTAAATTTCAAATTTTTAATCCTCTCCAGCACTGATTACTGTAATATATCTTATGTAAAATGTAGCTCTTGCATGCTCAAGAGGTAGGAAACAGTATCATTATGTATATGTGATAAAACGTTCTCTCTTAATATTAGTTTAGAACATTAAATGATTTAAAAATATTAAAACAAACATTCGTTATTGTCATCTTGATTTAAGTGTTAACTAAACAGCTAAAAATTGCACACCTACCCAAAATGTACTTAAAAATATTATTATTAATAAATATTACTGTGAAATTGTATTTAAATAAAAATGAGTATTCTAAATGTTATGATGTATAACGGCCTTTTATCATGCCTAGTTCGATGGCCTTCGGGAACACCACACTTTAAACTGTGATTCACTTTACAAACTCAGCCGATATTTTATAATTGCGTTTTCTGTACAAAAAAATACTTTTTAATGTAAAATAAGCATTTTTATTATAAAATTGTGAAATTTTGTATTTGTTTTAAGCTTAAATTAATTGCAACAAACTAAAAGTTGTTACAAAATTTAATTGTTGTCCTATGAATATAAATTGATTAATTTTAAGAAAATTTATGTAATGTACAAATTAATATTTCTTAAAAATATATTATTATGTTATTTATTTCATCTATTTCTCTTTGTTAATAAAATACATATAAGTTCAAATTTGACTTGGTGTAATTATTTATTTTTTCCCGACTGCTAAGGAAGGGTTATGATTTTCGCGTATCTTGTATGTAAGTATGCGTCTATATCACGTCTTGTCTTTATTACCTCATATCTCCAAAACCGCTGAACGGACGTACATAATTGAGGTATCATTAGATTCGTATTAGCAGCCCAAGTGTATATGCGAATACCACGATATGGATATCAAATTCAAGAGCTCAATAAGAGGATTTCGAAAAGGTATACCATGATTATAATTACCATAAATAATCCTAACAAAAAAGTGAAAAATAAATAATATTTATAAAAACAAAATCCCCGACTGCATAAAACTAAAAAGAAAATAAACAAGCCCAATAGTTTATTAGAATTAACAGTCGGGACGACGCTATTGAAATATTTCTTGCTCATTGGTTTTCGGTCCATCTAACAGGAGGCCTGTCCATTAACACATAAGATATTACACACATAGATATTACATACACAGCGCGAATTAGTTTTCCGAGAGCTGCTCCGCCGAGTTGGTTTCTACAAGGGACCTCTCACTTAAAGTTGGACTTTTCTGGACACTACTTTCTGAGTAACAACTTCAACGACGATCAGTATAGGTGTAACATAAATGTTAGACGTGGTCTTTGTCTTGTCTATGTTCTTCTTAAGAACCACCTGTTGTGAGGCACTTTAAAGTATTAAAGGTGTATTCACCGTTGATGCTGACGCCGAGTCCGTTCCAAGTACTCCTTCATCTTAAGCAGATCTTCCAGTACAACTTTTTTTTCTCAAAGCGATTTTGGAGATATGATATCCATTTTTGACGCAGTTCATGCTGCAATGGAATAGATACTGTGCTTCGGTCATGATCGCGGCTTTGCTCTCAGACTTCATATGGGATCATAGGGAGCATATGGAATTACGGCTACACTTCTTGGACTTGTTCTTTTTTTATACGCTGAAAAACAGGGAAGGTCCCGGATGATTATCAGTCCCAAGCGGAGTGCAGACATTGTTTTTATATAAAGGCAAAGGTTCACAGACACAGAATTTCAATAACTACTTAGTACAGTAAAATTCATTACCTGCTAAGATATGAAAGAGAGATACGAAAGGCTGCTGCCCGTAGATCTAAAAAATTATAATATTACACCGGCTTTAGAGGAAGCTTCGTCTGGCTTATTTTTAGAAGTGTTTAGTTGCTATTTATATTCATTCATCTGTAATAGTTAGCGACAAAATACAATAGGAAAAAGGAAAAAGTTTGGGTATTTTTGGTGTTTAAAACATTACCTTACATGTAGATTTTAATATGGTTAGCAAATATATATGGAGAATTTCGAGGGGATGACTCTTAGCTTTGCATCATGTGTACCTAGGATATATAAGCGTTACGCTGTAAAATTAAATTAGCATCACGCTGTATCTCGCATACAGCAGGGTAGGCAGAGGGCACCTAGCGTTAAGACACTCCGTTCCACACTTTCTGTCGAATTCTGGAGGCATTGCGTATTGAGTGGCAGAACTCAATGCCGCGCTTTGCCTAGACACCAGAGCGAAGAAATTAAAAATTTAAGTAAATATTTCATCTCCTCGAGTGGGGATCGAACCCACAACCAATCGGTTTTACAGTCACACTTTGTGCCACTGCGCTACGACTGGCCTCAACGTTACGTTGGTGACATTATTACAATTTCACCTACGACAATATCTGCATAATCCTAAATTCTGTTCGAGTGGGGATCGAACCCACAACCAATCGGTTTTACAGTCACACTTTGTGCCACTGCGCTACGACTGGCCTCAACGTTACGTTGGTGACATTATTACAATTTCACCTACGACAATATCTGCATAATCCTAAATTCTGTTAATGATATCTGTTAGAATCCTATATAATATAATAATACCATTAGATACTTCAATAGTAAATCTCACCATCATCCTATATATTTATCTATCATCTTTATTACCTTTATTTTAATTACCTTTGAACACCTACAGGGGCGAGCTTTGATAGGTTAAGAATGACCTTCATCAGATGAATGAAAGATGCATGCTCTCCTCCAGCGCTGTCAGAAAACTAACAACCCACTCCTAGTAGAAAGACAACCAGCACTTCTACCATATGTGAAGGCGGTAGCAGACAGAATTGGCAACATCTTAAGGAAAGCTTCCATTAAAACTATAATTAAGTCTAAAGGGAAAGTATAAAAGGAACCAATTCTTTAGACCAGTAATAAAATAATATTCCTGTGCAGTGTGTAGGCCTAAATAGTATAATAGATAGTAACTTAACATAAATATTAAAAGACAAATCAAGGAATAATTGGTTTTATTTAACTAAAACATTTGCTAGACATTTAAATAATGAGAATGCCAACATTGACTGATTATTTCTTTTCTTAAAATTATATGACATTCTCCCCTTCTAATAAAATATAAATAACTAATGAACATAAAAATACAATAAAATATTATACAACGTAATAATAGATAAGACGGAAGATGTTTATGTCTCTCTGAATGACGCACTATTGTCGAAGCTTGATCTCTTTCTTCAGAGACATCTCGTTGTCCTTCTAGGTTGTCATTACTTTTATTATTATGTTGTAAAAGTAATTCATCTTCCAATGGTTGTGATATTGGTGCTAAACGTCTATTAGAAACTGTAGTCTCCCTCCCATCGGATAGATGAACCTATGAATAAGTGGGGTTGGCTTCTAATAACTGCACTTAATCGGTCAACGGTTCATATTTTTATGGTCTAAAGTTCTTTTTCATCAAAACTGTTTCTGAATTCATTAACCAGCTCGGTAAAGAATCTCCATTTGAAGAGAGTCGGCAATAATTAAATATGCGATCATGTGGCGTCATGTTTGTGGCAGTACATAGGAGAGACCTTATGGAATGCAGAGCAATCGGAAGTACTTGTTCCCAATTGTACTCTATACTGAGCGTTTTAGAACACAGCGCTAGTTCTATAGACTTCCATAAGGTACCATTAAAGCGCTCTGTTTAATCGTTTCCTTCTGGATTATATGGAGTAGTTCTGCTACACGCAATATCTAATATAATTTAGATACTATTTGAGATCCTGTGACATAAATGATGCCCTTCGATGTGAGTGTATGTACAAAGGAGTTCCAAAAATTGAAATAGCTCTTGTAAACACTTTATTACAGTGGTAGAAGACATATCTTTGCATGGAAATGCAAAAAGAAATCTTGAAAATTCGTCCATAATAGTAAGAAGATATTTATTTTGGATATTTGACGCCAAAGGACAAAAGGGCTTGGAGCTTTAATTAGTTTAGCATAAAGTTTTATAAAGCGCGGTTTAATTTTAGCACAAGTTGGACAGTTTTCTATTAGGGACTTTATATCGTTTATAGAAAATGGTTGATTTTTTGCCTTTTTCCACTGCCACATTCTGTATCATGGAGACAGTAAAGTTTATTATTAGAATGTGTGCTTGCAGAGGCACGAAATAGGGCATCTGCAGTTATATTATTTTTACCAGGATGATAAATTATATCATATTTAAAAGAGGATAATTCTAGTCGCCAGCGCTCGATCTTATCATTTTTTATTTTACTCCTGTGGGACTGGTTAAACATTAAACTGACTGATTGAAAAGAAAGCGACTGGTCGCCCGTTCTGAGACAAAGTAGCTGCCAGGGCGTGATCATTAGCATCACTTTCGATCGTATATGTTTCGGAATGATCAATCGCATGTAGGCTGGCTTTAACGACATCATTTTTAATAGATTCACAATATTTATTAGCTTCTTCGCTAATAGGAAATGATTTTATGTTAGTGAGTAAATAAATCTTTTCTGAAAAGTTTTTTATCTATTTTGATTATTCAAATAAACCGAGAGTTCTCTTCAAGGACGATGCATATTTTGATAATGGCAAATCAAGTAACGGCCTTATTGTTTTATTTTCTATCGTGTAGCGTAATAGATTTATTTTGTTCATACTAAAAACACATTTTTCTTTGTTTAACGTTAGACCATATTTATTAACAGCTTTCATGAATTCTTCTAGATTAAAATCATGTTCATTTTTATTAATGCCGCAGATTGTAACGTCATCGAGTTAGGTCCTTTAGTTGCTCGGTTTTTATGATAAAGTCTAAAGTTCGTTGAAAAGCAGCAACACCATTTGTTACTCCAAAAGGTATCCTACAAAATTGATATAAATTACCACAAGCTTCAAATGCGGTATACATCTTTTCTTTGTCTTTTATTGGAATTTGATGATATGCACTTTTCAAATCGCTTTGGCTAAATATTTCATAACCAGCAACTTTAGATATAATAAATTCTATGGAAGGTAAAGGGTAAGCATCCAAATAAGTATTTATTAATTGTTAAAGTATAATCAGTCACTAAGCGTTTACGATGAGTAGTGCTGCGTGTTAGAAGAACCTGAGTTCGCCACGGCGAAAGACTTGGTTCAATTGCATCAGTTTCTACAAGTTTGTTGATTTCTTGCTCTATAAATTTAGTATCCTCCTCGCTATATCGTCTCGATTTAATGGCTATTGGTTTGATATCAGCCGACAAGTTTGTAAACAAGGAAACTGGAGACACCGTGGCTGCCATTATATTGCAGATTTTCAAAGGTTGCTTTTGTCCTCCTAACCTTAATTCTAATGAAGAATGTTCGTTTAATAAATCATGGCCAATAATAATATCAGCGCACAAGTTATTAATAATGAGGAGTTTTCTATTGTTATAAAAATATGTATCAATGTGTGGAGTATAATTAAGTGAAGCTAGAGTAATAGTTTGTTTACACGGTTCTATTTGAAGATTCACAGACTTAGTAAATTTCTTATCTATAAAACTTATCGAACTTCCAGTATCAATTAAGGCATCTGCTTTAACACCATTTATGATTGCAAAAATTGTTGCCATTCTTAAGCATGACGATGAGGCAACAGAAGTAGCACTTACTTCTTCATTTACTAATTGTGGAAGCTCTGATTCTGATATGATTGCACTAGATGTTTTTTTATCGCTTCGGCAAACATTCACAAAGTGTCCTTTCTTTAGACACAACTGGCATGTTTCATTCACAGCAGGATATTTTACTCTACATTACCTCCACAGAAGAAGCAAAAACGCTTTTGTGGTGTAGTTGCAGCAGAGATTTCGGGTACAATTTTATTAAAAGAATCCTCTATTGCCATGGTATAATTAGGTGAAGTTTGTAAAGGTTTGGAATTAATTGCAGCCATTACAAGAGATATAGCTTGATTTAAAGTTTCGTCTACTGTTAATGTATAATTTTCAAGTAAGCGTTGTCTAATTTGTGGAGATTTAATTCCAGCTATAAAGGTGTCTTAAATAAAATCACATCTGTCACCCTTTTAAATTCGCAGTCGTGTGACAGCTGTTGTAAGACCCGTGAATAATCTCTGACACTTTCGTGAGATTGTTGCTTACGGGAGGATAGGATGTGGCGAGCATGTAATTAATTTTTTGGTTTGAGAAAAGTTTTATCCTAAATAGTCATAGCTGATTACAGTTAGTACAATTTTGTATGTATGAGTGTACATGTGGAGATAAATGATTTACCAATATTTTTAATTTTGCCGAATCCGTTCTGTGCATTCTTCTGATAAAAAAATTATAAAAGTGTACCGCCAATGGCCCCCTTTGATTCCAGCGTCAGTAGCAGAGGATTGACTTCGAATGCGACAGGTCGCAGATACTGGGATATTTTGTTCGTGTATGTATTTTCGTTCTTATTTGCTTTTGACTTTGTAAAAAACTTTTAGTTAAATAAATTGATATATTAAAAAACAAACCAAGGAATAATTGGTTTTATTTAACTAAAATATTTGCTAGACATTTAAATAATAAGAATGCCAACATTGACTGATTATTTCTTTTCTTAAAATTATATGACACATTGTTCAAAACAGGGAAAGCAACGGAATTGGGGGAACAAACACATCTCCGATGTCAAGAATGGGCATATATCGAAGTCAGCTGCGTCTGGGTAAAAAGCGGATAAACCTAACCATAACGGAAAGACATAAGGCACGGCATATATAAAGAGGTTGGCGAGTGGTGACAGAGGACGAAGTGAAATATCCAGAGAGCAGATGTTAAAAAATTAGAATAATGAAAAAGAAATATAAACAACTTAAGAATATTAATGTAAATCGTTGGATTTTAGATATTTTTTTATACTCACATAAGCTTAAGTATAAAAAAACAGCTATTATACCCGCGCCTCCTGGAAACCGACCAGGACCAGGAGGCACGGGTTCAAGTCTCGCTACGTTCAAATTTTTATACGTTTTCTAAATAAATATATTTCTTTCCTAAGTGTGGAATAACACTTTAAAAATATTAAAAATAGCCATAATATTTATAACATGTCCATTACACTGAAAATGAATTCCATGGAAGTTATATAGCATGAAGATTCAAAAGAAAAGAATTCGAGAAGAGTTCACGGACAAAATTTAGATACTACGTAAATTATTAGTCATAACTGGTTTAAACAAAAATTTCATTACGGAAACCATCCGTGATTTAACCTATTAGAAATATGTCTAATATTATTCAGACCATTCAGATCAGATCCATTCATCTACTAAAAATAAATATAGACTTGCTTTATTGAAAGAAAAAATAAATATATACTTTAATTTCTAATATTTTTGAACAGAAATTAGCTATGAAAAAGGCACGTAGAATATTTTTTTTATCCATCAATCAGCTTCACGCTGTATCCCGCACACAGCATGGTAGGCAGAGGGAATTTAGTGTAAGACACTCCGTTCCCCACTTTCTGCCGAATTCTGGAGGCATTGCGTGTTAAATGGCAGAACTCAACGCCGCGGCTTTTTTTTAAATGTTTTTTTCTTAACATATACTTTAGCAAACTGGGCTATTTCTTTATTATTTAGTTAAGTATTTAATGTAATATTCATCTTCTTAAAAAAATTGACTATTAATTTCGATTTTCGGACAACTGCCATGCAGTATACAGATGACCATGTTAAATATAGGGGCGATTTTATGTAGATATTTTTCTTAATTTTCTTATGTAGTAGTTGGTAACTGCTTGAGACTCAAAACGTTTTTTTCTAAATTAAAGTATAATATAAAAAATATTTATAATTTTTATATTTCTTGCGTATTCTTACAATTTTAATAGATTTTATTAAATACCGGTATTTGTATCAGTCATAGACTATATAGATACAGACGTTTATAATATTTGTAGTCTGTACCTACTGCGGCTAATTGCTACTTTACATTGTCTGTACTCCGAAGTGACCATATTTAGATTCTTCAATGACTATTTTGGGCGCAAAGTGAAAATTAATGTTATTTAAATCTTATATACATAAAAACACTTTTATTATAACAATTAGCGTAGAAGGTTTAAATTTTTACAATCCGTACAATAAATCAAAAAGCTAAAGACTAAGAATATAAATAAAAATGACCGACTCCGTCAATATGTCACTTGGTAAGCTATTTGTTTGCTTTGATTTTCTAAACGATAAAAGTATAAACAGTTTAACAATTTTCATAATTATTATTATATATAATATATAATAATAATTAAATTATATTAAAATTATATTAAGTATTAAGGTAGTGCATCATACGATATATTTAAATAACCTGAATCATCTTGTGCAACTTAATGAGCACTGAATTTTTCCTATTGTCTTACAGTACTAATGTTTATTTATATGGTTGTTTTTGCCAAATTTTAGATGACATAATTAAACAGAACCAACAAAATAGGACTAGTCGTGCCCGCGGCAGAGGTGGTGGTAACATTCGAGGACGCGGAGGTGGCCGTGGTGGCCGAAGAGGCCGTGGTGGTCGAGGCGGGGTAAATACACGTGGACGATCTCAATCTAGAGCTGATAGTAACAGTAGGCAAGGCAGATCACGTTCCCGTTCTCGAGGTCCTAGAGGACGATCACAATCACGTGCCCGTTCCCAGTCTAGAAATAGAGCCAGATCTCAACAAAGACGATTTTCTTATCCTAGAACAAGATCTGCATCTAGATCTAGATCTCAATTAAGGAGCTTGACTCCTAAAGGAAGGGCTGGTCTTGAAAATGCAATAAATGATATGCCACCTTTAATTCGATCTACCAGAGGAAATAGAGGTATTTTTTTAGCTTTACCATGTATCTTACATATAGCAGAGTGTGCATAAAGCACTTGAGAACCTAGTGTTAAGTCACTCCATTCCCACCACACATTATCTCATTACCGGAGCTAGAAAATGAGACTATTAAATAATTCATTTCTATATGTGGGAATAGAACCCACAACCTGTGGTGTCAACAGTTACAGGATTGTGCTTCTGCACCACAACTGGCCTCTATCTATTATAGGGGTAAATATTGATTATTTGAAATAGACATAGCATTATTGTTTATTATATCAATCTCATCTAATTTAACAGGTGGTCTTCAAACAAGGTTCCGGCGGTCTAATTCTAATCAGCAAATAAGAGGTGGTGTACATAGTAGACTTGGAATGAATACACGAAGAGGTGGGGCTAACAATAGTTTTAAGCCTTTAGCAGTAGCAAAGAGAGGTATATCTAAAAGAGGAAGAGGACTTACTACCAGAAATAGATACAGTACTGTGGGTTTGAGGTCAGATCAAATTTTAAAAGAACAACGACAAAATTTACTACAGAATAATGTTATAAAGTCTCAGACTTTTACACGCTCCAGAAACAATTCACTTAATTCAGCTTCACAACTGACTGTCAGTGTTGCTAATGATTTTGCAAAACGACGCAGAAACAGTGTGGGAAATGCAGGTTATTTAAATAAGCAGACTTTAGCTAGCTTGAATAGTAATTTTAGTGGTTACAATACAAGAAGAGGACCTGGCAGTGTCAAATCTGTAGGTTCCAATAGATCTAACCGCTCCAATTCAAGCAAGCGGTCAAACCAATCTCGAGGCAGAGGTCGCGGTAGAGGTATTGGAAGAAATTTTGTAAATAAGCAAATTCTTAATCCAAAATTACAAAAAGAAATTGCTGTTATTCAGGGTAAAAACTATGGGGCAAATCAAGAGGCCCCAGCTGGTGTTAATTTTACACCCACTCCGGCTGCAACGAAACAAACTTTACATGAACGATTTGCAACTCCTTAGAACATAATTACATTAGCTTATATATGTATAATAAGACATGAAATTGTCCTTTTATAGCAATGACAAAAATGTTTTTGTGTGATAAACAATGTTTAGGTGCAATCTCATTACAAAAAGATAATAATTTAGGATAGTGTTTATTTTAAACATAACTCTGAATTAACAAATTACTGACACAATTAATAAAATATTATTTGTGTCTTATTGTATTATAGTTTTTTGACTTAAAATTAAATACATGTTTAAAAATCACTTTTAGCTGATAGATACAAAAGCTATTTTGTTACTGCTAAATAACTAATAAATGGTTTAAATAATATATTGTTTTTTTTTCCTAAAATTTAATGATCACATTCATTCCTAGCTTTTGAATATCAATAAAAGAATATCTCTATGTATCTCTTCATGTTTTCATATTTTACATCTTGTATAACTTTGGCATCATTATAAGTGAATCTGTAACTGAAATGAAGATGGCATTATTTTTTATCTTGGTTTGCTATACATGCCTCGTGGATACCGTTCAAAGGTATCAAGGAGGTGAAAATATTTCTCCTTATTTTGTAAAACTTCAAAATATTTTATACTTACAATTTTCACCAAGAACATTTTTTAATATTATCCCATGAAATGAGTCAACATTATCCTTTTCACTATTTGCAGGCTTTAATTCAGGGGAACTGTGAAATGTCCATCCTATATGTTGTCCACAATGTGGACATGTGCAAAGACGCCATTTATATCCAGGAAACCATGAATCTGCTCCATGGCTCTGCAAATTTTGATTCAGTATTTTTAAAATAACTTTTATTCTACTATGATTCATCTGTGATTATTTTTTGATAGCTAACCATACACTGATTTAGTATAAAGTAGCAATTTGATGAATGAATTGATGTACAAGATTTGTTAACATTGTATAGAGAAAAATAAAGAGAAGGAAGGAGGGAAGACACTTTTTCCAAATAAAAGAATTTATAATTTACTATCCAGATGCTTCTCTGGTTTTTACATGTACAAATTCAGGTAAAAACCAGAGAAGCATCTACTATCTCAAAAGTTAATGTGTTGTGGTAAAACACTGCTGCACCATAGTCTTGTGAAAGAGAGGAAATTAAATTAATTCATTGCCCCAACTGGGGATTAAATCAACAACCATCACAATTACAGTCCCAATAGACCATATAATATTATCCTACAATTATTGATCTTATAAATTTAATGATTACTTTATTGAAATTGTTGACATTTTCTATTTGAGGCATTTTTAAAGTGGTGAAAATTCTAAAAGAGAGTTTCATACAAGTGATTTCTAAAAGTGATTCGGCTCAATTATTTACTTACAGGCCCCACATTTGCACATCTGGCTTTTTCAGCTGTAACAATATCAAATTTTACTCCAAAGGGATTAATTAAAGTCTGAACTGTTAAATTTTGTCGGCCAAATAAATTTTGTTTCTCAGTTTTTCGAGCTCCTGGACTAATTTTGCTAAAAATATAGTAAGAATCGGCAACATCAGCTCCACATTGTCTACACAGAAGTAATTCTGCAAGAATATAAGCCTCTTGACTACAAGTTAAATAAGTTATAAATTGATAGAATTAATTTGAATATGAATTGTACCTTGACCATGCTTTTTTATATTATTGTCAGCTGTGGCAAGCCAATTCGTTGCATATAATATTAATAAATAAATTTTCGATTGCATTTTTTATCTTTGTTTATATTTTTTAATGGCTAAAAAATTTCATTCGTTTTATCTTATTTTTAAATTATGGATAAAAAACCACAATAGTTACTAAGGTAAAAAAAATCTTCCATCTGTTGTTTATTTATGCTGAAATCACCAAATTATTATTTCTAATAATAATATCGCAAATTACAATTGTCGGTAAGGTTTAGTTTCCACTGACATTAGCCATTTGTCATTGTCAGAGTGGACAGCTGTTCCTCGATACTTTAAGACTAAAAAATATGACATTTCTTTGAAGTTTGAACATAGCTCATACAAATTTTAATTTAAAACCACAAAAATTAAAACTTTTCGTAACACTACAACAATAGTTGTGGGATATTGATTAATTTAACTGATCGAGTATAATACTAATAAGAATTTGTATATAAGTATACCACACTGGCAACCCATACTGACATTTCAAAGTCCCTGGTGTTATTGATGTTGTTTACTTTTTTAGCATTGTACCATCTGTGAAGCTGTTTAGTTTGATACTGCAAAGTTATCAAGTACATGTATGTTATAAAATTGTTTATATGATTTGGTGTACACAACTTGGCTGGCAATAATAATGTCGTTTTTTAAGAATGTTACGTCCAGTTTTGGAATTCGTAGCCGCGACACAATTCTCAAGGAATCTCTTATAAATAACTTATCTGAGTGCGTAAAAGATATTCAATACAATAGTCAATTTGAAGAAAATTTTCACAGCGTTCTTGGTTCTACAGATTCTACAAATACATTATGTATGGCTTTAGAGGCAGTGTTTCTCCATGGTCTCAAGGATACGTTTTTAAGAAAAGCGAAAAATGTTATTTCTGGTGATCCTGACTACCGTCCACAGTCTAGTTTTTGGCCTCTTATACTTGTGCTTTCACATAGACAAAATATTGACCAGATATCATCATTACCTCAAATTAATACAGAGATAGGCCAATGTAGAGCTTGGCTCAGAATAGCACTCAATGAATGTCTATTGTCTTCATATATGTCAACATTACTTAAAAATATTTCAGCAGTAAAACCATTTTATGCCAAATCTGCTTTTGTCTGCGATTCAGAAATATTAGAAGTTGCTCAACAATTAATTCAGGGCCTGGAAACATGTGTTCAATTTAACCTGCCCATAAACTCCAGTTTGTTGAATAACTGGCCTGAACAAGTTTTAATGCAAGCTGGCATCTGGGTACCAACTATGAGAGTAGCTCCAATATCTGCAGGATTAGATGTAGCAAGTACATTGTCAGATGATATAAAACCTAAACTAGCCACAACCCCAACACATAATACAAATATAACAGGATTGGGTAGAATGCTAGCATTAAATGAGGATGAAGCTTTGAAATTCATACTTTCAAAAGACTCTAATGACTTAAAAATTAAAAATAGTGAGTTAGAGACAAATGATAAAAATAAAAAAGATGACAAAGACAAAAATATAGAATCAGAACCCTCAAAAAATCCATTTGACGAAGAACCAACTACCAGCCAAGCACCAACAGATTCTGGTCAAATTTATTCTTCATCTGTAGATTCAGAAGATTTTGTTGCACCCTCTGAGGTTCTTGTAACTGGCAACTCACTCTCTGGGAAAGGTTGGTCCAATGATAGTCATGATGATCTTCATGAATCACTCAACTCAAACTCATCTCACGGAAGCAGTATGATTAAAACTCCAGAAATAAAAAGTTTATCATCTCTAATAGACAATACAAACACATTTGGTGAGGCATATAGTAATACTCCAAATTTGAGGGACATAATGAAAGACATTCACAAAGAATTAAAAATATCAGCTGATGACAATGAGATTCTTGAAGTACAAGTTGATACACCAGTTGAACCAGAAGATATGTCTTTACAAGGTCTTGATTTTGAGGTAGTACCCAGTTCAACTACAGGCTCGTTTACCCCTCAAGAATTGCAAAGAATGATAAAGCAATTAGGGTTGTTATCTCGTGAAAAAGGTCTTGATTATCAAAATTATCAATGCAAGGGGTGCCAGGATTTATTAGGGAGCACTGTTTCCAAGGCTAAAGTCTGTGCCTTTACTGGGGAATACTACTGTTCAAACTGCATGGATCCAAACGTTTTTATTGTGCCAGCCAGAGTTATACATAATTGGGATTTTAAAAGATATCCAGTTTCTAAGAAATCAGCATTATTTTTGTTAGAATTTCAACATCATCCTTGGATAGACATGAAGAAGCTAAATCCAAAAATTTACTGTGGAGTCTCAGATATGGCTCAATTGCAAGAATTAAGAATACAACTCAATTTCTTAAGAGCATATATATTTACTTGTAGAGAACCAGTCATAGAAGATTTACAAAAGCGAGTTTGGCCAAGAGAATATCTGTATGATCATGTACACTTATATACAATTTCTGATTTGGCTCAAATACCAAATGGTTCACTTGCCTCACAGTTGGAAAAAGTAGTTAGTTTTGCAAAATCCCATGTGCTAGATTGTTGGCTTTGCAGTCAAAAAGGTTTCATTTGTGAAGTTTGCCGTGATTCAAAGATACTGTATCCGTTTGAGACAAGCTCAACATATAGATGTGACGACTGCTCGAGTGTCTTTCACTCAAAATGTTTGAATGAAAATTTGCCTTGCCCTAAATGCAAAAGGAGACAAGAACGTACAGGTGATACATCACTGGTTGATGCCCTCCATAGTCACTTTGTAAAATAATTTATAGCCATAATGTAGCAAAAATATATTTAAATGTAGTGTCTATACATATGGTTAAGATTATTAAAACGAGAATATGTAGGTCGTCACACTAATAACATAGTTCATATCATAGATAAGAATAATGTGTCATAATTAAAAATTGCTTTTGTATTTAATATTCCACTTTACAATTAGACAAATGGAATACATGCTACAATTTGTTTATCATTAGCAATTTATTTTTTTACATTTTTGCTATGTTTTATTGCACTATAGTATATATTCCTATAAATGCATAGTAATATGAAATATTGTAATATATATGTTCAGGTGCATCTACTACATATTTAAGTAGATTTTTAAAGTAATACATATTTGTATTAAGTGGCTTTACTATGAAGACGTAATTATAGGCTAATATAATGACTAATATATTATAAAAGAAAAAAATATAATAAATAATATATATTTAATTTTCTAAGTAGTTTTATTAATAGTACATATAACAATTTACATACAATTGGTATTCATATACAAAATCAGATATAAAAATGTAAATTTTATAGAAATCTAAAAATCATACATCTGTATTCTGTACACTAATTAAAAGCAAGATATGAAATGTGTAAACAATTTACATCTTATCAAGAAAATATTTAAAAATATCATTGTATATAATCAAATATGGTTATTTTTAAAAGTGTTATGTAAGTACAAACAATAGTAGGCAAATAAATAATTATACCAACATAATAATCCATCTTTTTAATAATGATACTGATCCACACTACAACACCAACAATCACTACATGAAATATTTTGTTCTTTCTATTAGGAGTCATATAAACTCTTTTGTTGTATATTTTTATGTCACATAATACAAAGTGTTTATATTTGGAAAAAATAGTGGAGCGTGAAGTAAATCACGTTTAAATTGGCGAGTCTAAAGAGTTTATTGATGGACAATCGAAATTCTTTAATGTCATGTAAATTGACTTTGAAGTAAAATTTAAGGTTTTCTAGGAGAGTATTGTTTTTTTAACGATAGAGATAGATTTCACACCTATTATTTTGATTTAACATTTTATTTATATATGAGCGATATATAGCAATAGCGATCCTAATAGGGGTTTAGGAATTTTGTAATGAATACAAAAATTCCTTGATTTATTTACAAATCAAATTCGCAGCTTTTTAGCAAGCCGGTATTTTCATAATAATAAGAATTAAAAATAAATATTATCCTAAATTAACTTTTATCTAGTTCTGTTCAAATTTAAAATATCACTAAGAAAAGTGTCTATGTCTTGCTTATTTTTGTTTTTCTGAGTTTTAGATGCCTTACTCGTGTTATTTGTATGAGGTCCTTCTAAATTGTATTCTTCGAAACATTCATCTAAAAGCTTCTCCGGCTCGTCTTGTTTAGTTTTTGCTTTCTTCTTTGACTGATAACTGAGAGCATCCTTGTCAAAATCTAAGGGAACTATACCGAGGTCCCCACTGTATCGATTTTTGGCAACCTGAAGATACTTTTTGCCTCGGACAGCAGTGAGTCTTTTATCCTGCAATAAAATACATATTGTAATTTTTTTTTTAGAATCCATACTAACAATATATGAGTACTTCATAGACATGGAATAAATGTACTTGTATAATGAGAACATTATCAGCTTCTTGTGATGCTTTCGCACTCCCAAATATGGAACTTGTTGATAGATCTTCACTGTCACGTTCCTGCAAAAAAATGGCATTATATCATATATTTTTATAAAATATAAAAGTAAGTAGTAAGTAAAGTTTTCTTTGATAATGCATTTGTCGTTATAATTGGGATGTTATGTTTATGGGGAGGTTAGTGTTAAGACACTCCGCTGAACTCAACGCTTGAACTCAACACCACGTTCCGCTAATATACGAATATTAATTAAAAAAATGAGCTACCTTTCTAGGGTGCATAACCAATGTGACATGGCAGTGCCTGGCGGTGGCGAAGGTGCGGAAGGCCGCGATGACGGCGTCCTGGCGCAGGTAGCGGTCGCCGTCGCGCTCGTCGCCCACGCCCAGCATGAACTGCACGTTGTCCACCACCACGTGCGAGATGTCGTGCATGTAGCGGGCGTGCTCCACTGCCTGGTTATGGACAGTGTTATAATATTATAGTCAAACACCTATGATGACAACTGGTCAAAATTATTAAAATTATGTATTAAATTAATGAAAATACTAAGTATATTATTTATTAGACTATATTAAACATTTTTTACTTTATTATATTATTTATCTACAATATCTCAGGTTCAGTCTAGGGTTCTTATATTTTCGAGATTAATTTTCTCATTGATGAACGATAATAGTAGGAAACAATTCGTATGATTTGTTACATTTTTTAGTTATAAATAAGTATGTGAAAATAAAATGCATGTGTCAAATGTGTATCTACTATATTTTGCTATTCGAGACTTGTGTTTGAGCAGATAAGGCTGTCCGGGACTTTATCAGCCCGTGGTGAAACTGACCCTAATTTACATAAAATTACTCTAATTAGTCCTGATAATTCACGAGTACTGAGTTTTGACCAGGTCAAGTTTTAGTTCGAACCTAAAACTGTGGCGGAACCAAGATTTTTTGGCCGAAACCAAGGACCATTCGTAAAATACCTGGTTGCATTAGAAGTCACTTTTTGTCGGTTATTTTTGACATGGGAAATTCAGGTTCAGGTTTTGAATTCTGGGATTGTGTCTTAAGTGATAGAACTCAACAGCGCCTCGATTTTATAAAGAGGATTAATGATAAAAGTTATTAATTATAAGCAATAAGCATTTGTACAATGCGGCCGATATGTAATGTCCGCCTTAAAGTTCCAAAGAAGAAAACAATCAAAAAGTAAGAAAAAAAAATACTATCAAATTTGAGCAACCACATGAGACGAGTATTCTACAAATAAATCAACACTCACCTCCATAACAACTTTGATTGGTTGTTGTCCGTGGAACGCGAGATAGTAAATGGGTAGCTTTTGAAATTCATCCGCATATTTCGGGAACTCTTGCAGGTTTTGTTCGAGCGGCACGCCCGCGAATTGCTGCAACATAGTGCGGGCCAAGCGAGAGTTACGTATCTCGAAGCTGCCCCACAATGTTGTTACCTATAATATAAAAAATAATAATTTAATATAATGAAATATAGTGTAAAATAGTTGGTTTCTCATGAAAAAAAATTAAAGCGTTCGCTTCTGTGAAAGTATACTGCTAATCAACTATATCGTAATTTTCCTTTGTTCTTTTATTAGTCGCGTTAAGGGGAACTAACTTAGAAATATATAAACAAAAATATATTTTACAGCTCTACAATATATCGGCTGTCGTGCATCGCAGCAGCACAGCGTCTGGGTTCAATTACCACTCGGGGAATTGAATCATTTTTCTTTCCTCGGTCTTTTAAAAAAGCGCGGCGTTAGGTTCTGCCACTCAACTCTTACTGAATATCTCGAAAATTGGGCGGAAATGTAGTGTTTTAAAATTTTCCCTCTGTCTGCGTGAAACTTATAAAAAAACCATTAAGCTTACTCCTTGTTGTGCGAGATCAAGGGACATTTCAGCGCATAGCGTGGTCTTCCCGCAGCCAGTCGGTCCCGTGAGTACGGTGAGCTCGCCCCGCCGGTGGCCGCCCAGCAGACGAGTTAGGGCCGGAAAACGTTTCCATTTTGCACCTCTAACCTGTGAAGAGATTATATAGACTTATAGAGTATAGTGTTATAGAATAGATAAAGGTATTTCATAATAAAGTAGATATAATAAATTGCCTTCAAGTAGGACTTATATTTATATAATTTTAATAAGAGCCTTGAACGAGCCTTGTTTAGATTTATTATAAAAAATAGGTATTGCGTGACAAAGAACGAGAAATGTCGTTCTTTCTCGTTCGGTTATGTGTTGTATGAATGAAAAGTAGAAGATCGGCAACGCTTAGTAGTATTTTTGTAGTATTATGTGTATGTGTGCTTCACATGAAATAAAGATTTGGATAAAAATTGTGAATTAAAAAAAAAATCTACGTCTAAACTGTTGAGTTACCTTGATTAATTTCTTTAGGTATGGATTTGAAATATTTTTTACGGGCACAGCATATACCCTATATGCTGTTCCCGTAAGGAGCGCTGTTGCTTCCTTGTCCCTGCTTGTATATTTAATTAAGTCACCTTATCGATGTTTGTTAGTTCAGCGTACACGTCGTCTCTAAGCGCTGCGAAGGTGGTAATGGAGCGATGGGCAGCTGGCTTCGCTTCTGACACTAGATTCTTTAAGGATAAATTTGCAGCTGCTGCTTCGGTCGCTGTTACTAGGCCATCTGTGGGTCTAAGCATTTATATTTTTCTTTAATTATTGTGTGTTATTCATGTTTCGACCTTCACGATTTATGGGGCCGTTCAAGTATTACGTAAGCAGTTTTTTTGCAATTATTGACCATGATTATAAATGATATATTGTCACACAGCCCAGCCTGGCCTCGAATTTGTTATAGTACTTTTGTATTTTTTTAAAATCGTATCGCCAATCTATGTAGCTAATAATTATTGTTAGCTAATTTACATATATTTAAAAAATATCCTATCCTAAAAATTATTGATTTAAATTTTAAATAATATTATATATCTTTAAATAGAACTGTGAACTGAATATACAATTTAGGGGATGACTTTTGGGCGGCGAAATAAAAAAATCAAAAGAAGTTTTTGTAGACTGTTTTAAAGTAAATAATATTAAATGTGTTTTTAATAAATATACTATTAATTTATTATTTAATGACATTTACGAATGTTGTCTGTCTTTTGTTTCCACTCACATGCAGATTCGAACCTATTAACGAAACTAAATGTTTGACTGCTACTAAAACCAAACCTTCGATCGGCCACAAATAAATTTATTCTACAATATTTATATTTTGTTTATACATTCAAAAATCCTTACCTTACAAATCGACACCTCTCTTCTCCTAATTTTTCAGCCACAGATCTCATATTATCCCAATCTCCCCATAAACATAATTTTTGATAATTTTCAAGAGTTGGTAATAGAACTGGGGGTAAGCTGCAGTTACTTAGCCAAATAAATGTACCTGTAATATTATATAATAAAAGGAATAAAACATATTGCACTTACAATTTAAAAGTATAAAGGATGACATTGAGTTCCACCATTCAACAAGCAATATCAGATATTCTATGCAGAAAGTGAATTAGAGCCGTCATGGCGCAGGGGCACAAAGTGTGACCGTATGTTTGTGGGTTCGATCCCCATGAAATGAAATTTATTTAAAACTAGCGGCCTGCTCGCGGCTTTGCCCGCTTGAATTACATGATTATTCATTTAAGAAATATAAATATTACAAACAGCCTTAATTATTAATTAATTGATTTGGATAAGTACTCACGATATTATTTGTAAAATAACTTATATTAGCTCCTGTACAGTTTTTAAATTAGTAACATTATTAGTTAAATATATAATTGGTATACAGAATATACATAGAAAGCACGTTTTTAGGCATATTTATATAATCTATAAAATAATCAACATTTTCGGGCAA
The DNA here is from genome assembly GCA_021202915.1 of Heliconius himera. Lineage (NCBI taxonomy): Eukaryota > Metazoa > Arthropoda > Insecta > Lepidoptera > Nymphalidae > Heliconius > Heliconius himera. The sequence continues at coordinate 1,395,592 of JAJHJA010000143.1, read as the reverse complement.
GTCCAAGTCGTACTCATGCCCCGAGAGTTTTCGTACCAGTTTCATGAAAGGAGATACACCAAAAAAATAACTAATTAAGTTGTCATTTTGTATCAAATTAAGTACAGATTAAAATTTGTACTTAATGGTTTTTTCTGTGATACAAATACAAATAAGTAGTCAATTTTTGAAAAATAATTTTGGAATTTTCCTTTATACGTGCCGTAAGTTTTAACTTCTTAACAAATTTCGAAATTGTATATCAACGGGAAGTACCCTATAGTTATGATAGAAAATGCGACAAAACACAAAACATAAACTCTCATATTCCATCGTCATTTGATTGCGATGATTTAGAAGGTAGATTTTCGTGCTCTAAGGGAATATAGACTTGAACATTGAGGTATCTAACCTTTAACCGATCTTGTACAAAATAGTCTTGACAGACGGACAGATGGACAAATAACGAAGTTATTTTATAAGAATTTTGAGGTTTGTACCCTAAAATACCCTTGGCACATACATACATGCAACATACAGGTGCAATAGTGCAATGTCGGTACGTGTCGCTTGTAAGTTATGAAATAATACTGCGGGATATTTTTATAAACAGTGTCAGAGCATTTTTTCTTGAGACACAATTTTTTAGAGGTTGCTACCAAAAGTGATTTTTTTTATACGTTTCTTAAAAAAATATTAATAACATAAACGGACGAACGGACTGAAGAATCTATTCAAAATATTTCATTGAATATTAAGTCATTCTTTATCACTGTGTTAAATAATTAAGAATTAAGCTAGACTGTTACGAAGGTAATCTTCACCAACAATTCAATTTAGTTTACTTTGTAGTTAGTACTATGAACAATTGTACTTTAAAAACGTAACGTATCATGTCTAGTTAATAGATATCATTGCGTATGTTTCTTTTTATTTCAAATATATAAATATCTTTAAAACTTTAAGTACATTATTTTTTGATAGAGTGTAGCGGTAACCTTTCCAAACTATATTTTCTTTTATGCACAGCGCCATCTATTTAAGATCCCATCGCAATTAGTGATAGCGTTACGTGTATGAAAGAGAGTATCAAGATTCATTAGTACCTACTATTTTTGTCAATAGATAGCGTTACTTGTATCGATTTTTTAATATCTCAAATATTAACTTCTTGAAAACTTAAATACTTATATCTTTTGATAGAGTGAAGCGATTACAATGAAATAAACACTAAAAGCTACTTTGATTTATTTGTAATTTTTATGTATAAAAGTTGCTTAAATTTATTGTGTACTTTTTACGTGATACGTGTTTACATAAACAGACAAACAGATAAACAGACAAAAATTCGAAAAATGTTGGAAATGGATTCTGTTAATTATCCTTTAACACCCTGGTTAATTTTTTTAAATATTTTGTCAATGTACAGAAACGACCTTTCTACAGATTTATTATAAGTATAGATTTATATTTACATTTCTTTGCTCCGATGTGGAGGCAAAGGGCGGCATTGATTTCCGTCACTCAACAAGCAATGCCTCCAGATTACGGTGGAAAGTAGACAATAGAGTGACTTAACATTAGGTTCCCTATACCTATTCCCTATACCCTGCTACAACATATAGCAAGAAAATAAAAAATAATATGTAACCATTAAATATACCTGGTACTTTACTAGCTGCTAGATGAAGAACATCTAGCATACTAGGCACAAGAATAGCTTGATCATTACGGTTTACTTTGGCAGCTCTACAGTAGAACACACCAGCCATGTGTAAGCCAAAACTTTTAATTTCCTCCTCATTTCCTGCTTCTACTTTTCGATATCCAACTACATTATCTAATGAATTTTTTAAAGGAAAATATAAAACTGTATGAGTTTTTGATACTCTTACATCTGATAAAACTTTACAAGAATCTTGATGGAACTGCAACAAAATCTTTATTTACAACACATAATCATTTCGTACATACAATACAATATTGATATTGAGCATTGCATTACAATGCATTTAAGCATTTCAGTTATGCTCAAAATGCATAATTAATGGCTTGAGCTAAATTTACAAGTTGTTGATTTAGTTACTCATTTAAAAGTTGAGGTCAGTTCTGGCACAGGGGCACAAGTGTGTGACTGTAAACGTGATAGGTTGTAGGCTCAATTACCACTCAAGGAAATGAAATATTTAATATTTTTATAACTTTATTCTGGTGTTGCAACCAAGGGTGCCATTGGGTCTTGCCATGCAACATTCAATGCCTCCAGAACTCGTCAGAAAGTGGGGAGGGGAGTGTCTTAATACTATGCTACCTCTGCCTACCCTGCTACATGCAGGATACCGAATGCATTATAAGTTACCATACTTACTGGATATTCAAATAAGCGGAAAAGTTCTAATATGTCTTCTTCACTTAAATCTGCTATAGAGGTAGTTTCGTTGATAATATTTTGCCAGTCTTTGTTGAAATTTTCTGCATTTCTGTGTAACTCTTCAATATAATCTTTTATTGTTCCTTCTAATTTACTTTTCTTTATTAGCCTTTCAAGTATGTTCCAGTCTCCATGTGTATTACATTTTGGGCACAAGAAATAACCTGGAATAAATAATATTATGGCTGTGCAACACGGTAACGTAAAGTATATCAATAATAGCGGAAGAAAAATTTACCAGTTTTCTTATTCACAAATAATTTATTTTCGGCCTTTTTGTGGTCCGGAGCTTCGGCTGAACATAGCATACATTTTGTACTAAGTGATGTAAATCCATCTTGCACAGCAAATCCTTTTTGTCTTAACAGTTTTCGAATATCAGTTACCGCTATTTTAGGAATATCACTTAAATCTACATTATGTAAATTTCTTGTTTCGCTTATTGCACTAAAATATAGCTTAATTCTATAAAACTTATTATACCTAACAATATGATACATTACAATGTTTAATATAGATAAACAAAAACATAACCTCAAAAGCACATCTTTGTTTATTTCACGTTTGACATTTGTATATTGTGTGTTGACAGATAGAAAAAAATCGTATTAAGATGTATACTGCATGGTATGGGCTTACTACTAACTGATATGATACGTGGTAGTTCTTCTAAAACTGTTATTTGTAACTGAGAATCCCTTTTTTGTCAAAACCAGCGCGTAAAGATGAAATTATACTCTGAGACATAAGCTAAAAATGTGTTAAAGCTAAAAATGTGTTGATACAGACAATGACAGTTATATACTTAATGAATAAAAATACTAATACTTAAGAATTATGAAGAAGTGAAAGAAGAAAGCAAGAAAGCATGAGGATTATAAGGCCTCGGATTATTCTTTTTAAAAAAGAAAAAGGACAAGCTACAAAAACACCAAATGAAAGTACTAAAATATAATTTTAAAAAACATAAACCCCGAGTGCATAGAACTAAAAAGAAAAAAATAAGCCCAATAGTTTATTAGGATTAATAGTCGAGATTCCTTTAAATTTTGCAAGGTCCCTGGTAAAGATTTAATAAGTTAAAGAATTACTTACAAGTCCCGACTGTTTCTTAAAAATTTCGCAATCTTATTATTTCCTTGAAGGTTTAATATCGTGAGGATTTGAACCCGCTTTCACAGTCCACAAGAGTAGGATATGATTGCTACTATATCTATATTTAAAAAAAATGTCATTTATTATTTTTGTTAGAATTACGGTAATGATAATCAAGATATTCTTGTCTTGTTCAAATTCTTGTGTTGAGCCCTTTCATTTTATACCCCTATTGTAGTATTAAATATTTGATTTTTTTACGTCACCTATCTAAGAGCACTTGGGCTCCAGAGACAAATCTAAAGACATCTCAATTATGTGAATCCGTTCAGTTGTTCGGGAGATGTGAGTTAATAAAAAATATTACATGCATACAAGATACGCGTAAAAACAATTAAACAAAACATTATCTCTTATTTGAAAATTCTGAGTAAGACAAGGATAAAATATTAACGAGCATCTTCTGGGAAATTACATAACATTTCTGACGGGAACCAGAGCCAAGAAATGAAAATATCAAATAGTTAACTTTCTCGAGCTATCCATAAATGAAATTATTAAATATTCCATTTTCCCGATGGAGATTAAACTCACAACTTGTCATGTTTACAGTCGTATGCGTGTGCCCCTGCACCACGACTGGGCTTTTAATAACATCTGCATTTTATGTGAATAATGGTTCCATTTTCTAATATCGTCGTTGTAATATAAGATAACAAACTGATAAATAAATGAATAAATCAGCTTCACGCTGTATCCCGCACACAGCAGGGCAGGCAGAGGTAACCTAGTGTTAAGACACTCAGTTCCCCATGTTCTGCTGAATTCTGGTTTTGCCTCGACACTACAGCGAAGAAATGGAAATATAAATTTAAATAAATAATAAAAACCAACTAATACTAAGCAAAAATACGAAAAAAAAATTAAAATATATATATTTTTTGGTTTCACGCATCTTGCACGTCTCACTGTCGAGCACAAGTGATTACTTATGTAAAAGTTTTTATTTAAAGTTTTTTTTTATCAAAACTTTGCGTCGCGCAGTCGGGTAAAAGTAGTATGGTCAATATAGCATGTATGAATAAAGGAAATTAAACATATAACATATACTACAACACCTTTTATTTAACGACTATATTTACACATGCGAAAATACAAAATAGTCCTGTTTTCATAAATAAAATAAAGTTATAAAATTTCTTAATTACTATTAATGTATAACTATATAAAAATTGCTGTTTTGTCCTGGATGTGATTTTTTTAAATATACTTGATGTAGAAAAAAAAACAAACTCTAGAAATTATCATAAAAAGATATGATTGGCCGTCAATAATTCTAAGAAAAAAAGTATTTACGTAATTTAATAAAACAAAATAATAAGCCTACATTAGCAAAGCCTGCTAAAAATGAGAAATGCAAAATAATAGTCGAGACTATAAATAAATATTGTTTCAAAATTTACTTATAACAAAAGTTATGGAACTTATGTTATCATAAGTTCCAGTTATTTTATAATAACTTTACATTAACAAATTATTTCAACAAAAATTTGACAATTTGTCTATTCTAGCATACAGAGATTATTTTTGTATAAAGTTAATTTTTCTTGATACTCTTAATTAAAAAAGAATTCGTTCATGATTTACATAACACTCTTAGATAACATTTAATAATTATATGAATTTGTATATAGGTGCACTTTCACATTCTAAATTACAAGACTAAAAAGCATATAAAAATACTCATTGTGTCACATGATCATAGCCTAAAGCATTATATTTACCGCTTAACCTAAAACATCACTACAATTTTTCTTGTATAATAACATTGTACTATTCCATTTTTACATGAAACATAAAAAAAACAACAAACTATAATAAATCACACTTTCCGTAACTGCCGAACTCAAGTAAATGCTAGTGTCCAAAGTCAGCACTATCAAGTGTCCAAAGTCCCTAGCTTGAGGAGCCATCCATAAATTACGCCACATGTTAAGATGGAGGGGATAGAAGTCATTGTGTCACAAAAGGTAGGCGCGGTCCAAAAATTTTTTCCAGCTTCACGCTGTATCCCGCACATAGGCAGGGCAGAGGGAACCTAGTGTTAAGACACTGAGTTCGCACCAACCTCCTTGCGTGTGGAGCGGCGGAGCTCAACGCCGCGCTTTTGATATTACATTGAAATATAATATTAAATTTGAAAATATGATAACACCAAATTTAGGTAAAAAACAAAATAAAAAATGTGTGAGTTTATTACTAAAAGTAATAGGAAAAAGAAATATAAAGACGTGGAAGGGCTCAAAAAAAAAAAATTCATGTGACATTATTTATCGATGACACCTTATTCATACGAATGCTAGTACGGTGTTTGATATTGCTGTCGTTGTAGATGTTGCACGAGGGGTTGTTGTTGTTGTTGTTGTTGCTGCATGGCCAGCATTTGTTGTCGCATGCGTTGCATTTGAGGGTACTGGCCACCTTGGTTCGGTTGCATGGCGCGCGGATACGGGGGCGCTGGCCCTCCCATACCTCCCATCGTCACGTTGGGTGCCTGCTGTAATTTTAAAATTATGTTAAGTTGTAGGTAAATTATGATTAAATTATACTTTTTAACTAAGCTTTAACTTACGTGATTTTACGTGATTAATTAAAGAGTTTAATTTAAAATGTGTCAAAATCGCAATAATCAAATATCTTATTTTCTTAAGTAGTTTATTAGCTTCACGCTGTATCCCGCATATATAGGGATAGGCAGAGGGCAGCTAATATTAGGACACTACCCACTCAATTAAATCCAATTTTTACACAGACTTAACCTTTTTCAGACAATATGGGTTGAGTGGCGGAATTTAACGTCGCGCTTGTCTTGTTACCAAAATGAGGAAGTGAAAATAATCGATTCCCCCGAGTGGGAATCAAATCCACAGCTGTGTTTATGTTAGATACTTGTTACTTGTTATTTTTTATCCATAGATTACACAATTTTACTGGTTAAAATAAATGACGAAGTTCAATTATTGTCCCTGATATCTCGTAGCATCTCACATCCTCCCTCACTGAGGGATATGAATGTGGAAATCGGTAGAAATATTACTTTTAACCCCATGGTCATGGTCAGGAAAGAAATGATCATATAAGAGTAGAGACAGTATTACTATTTAAGAGATCTCTATTTAATAATTTTTCACATGTACTAACTCCATCAACATGGTTTTAAATTATTTAATAGTATAAAGGTTAAGATAAAGGTTAAGATATACATGTATTTGCATCCAGATATTACTGCACTAACAACTAACATAGTGGGAAGACTAACCTGCATATATTGAGGTCTAGCGTTTTGCCTCTGTTGTGCTAAGTAGGCTTCTTGACTTGCACGACCAGTCATCATGTTCTTAAACAAAAAAAAAATCGTACTTAATATGTTTTACCACAAACAAGTTTTTTTAGTTTCACACTGTATCTTGCACATAACAGTGTAGGCCTTGGGAAACCTCCCACTTTCTCGCATTGAGGTTAGAGTAGGCAAGGAAATGAAAATATTAAATATTTCATTTCCTCGATTGGGAACCGAAACCACAACCTGTTGTATTTACAATCGCACGGCTGTTTTCCTGCGCCACGACTGTCCTCAAAATAAAGAAGAAACTGAAAATATCCTTTAATTTCTTTGTTCAATATTTTTGTATTTTAGAATATCCAATATCATTGGTCAAGTTTCACGATGAGCGGTCGTATATTTTATAGGTGAAAATATTAATAGATACTCGTTCTTGTATTATAAAAATTTACCTGTTGGAAAGATTGCTGTCCAGGGAAACCACCCATGGCGTTACCCGCTTGCGGACCCATTGGAGCGGCCTGACTGTTCATACCAGCAATACCAGCCCCCTGTCCCATTTGCCCCATTTGACCCATTGCTTGGCCCATTTGGCCCATGCCCTGACCCATCTGCCCCATGCCCTGCGGCATTTGACCAGATTGTCCAACACCCTGGCTCATTTGCCCTACATTTTGTCCTATTGAGTTGACTCCCTGTGCCATTGGATTCACCTGTTGTCCCATCTGTCCCATTTGTCCTGTTTGACCCATACCCTACGAAATATTTTTAAAAGTTTATTAATAATTAATGTACATTTTAATTGACATTATGACCTGAAATATTTTTTATATAAAGTAGTCAAGGATTTTATTTAAACTGCGCAGAATTACAAGGAAAGTTGGTAAAGAAATTCTAAGGTAAAAAAATATTTTAAATAAACACCTAAATATTCCCAATTAAGATAACCATTTGATAGTACATCATAATTTTACCTGATTCACCATTTGCTGTTGACCACCTTGCATCATTTGCTGACTGTACCCATAGCTTTGCTGCATGCCACCATATTGACTTCCAAACATTTGTCCACTCATACCGCCCATTTGCCCTGCTCCCATCTGCCCTGCGCCCATTTGTCCTGCACTCATTTGAGCTGCCCCCATCTGCCCTCCAGCCATCTGATTGGCTCCCATCTGAGCACCCATTTGTCCTGGTCCCATTTGAACACCGCCCATTTGTCCCATTGGTCCCATTCCTCCCATACCACCCATTGGGTTCATTTGGCTGTAAGATTCCATGAAATAAATTCATTCATCAATTCAAGAGAAATAATAATTAGCGAAACAATATATTTAAAAAGGACTTTTTTTATTTTTTACATATCAATGAAGTTATATATGCATATGCAAAAACATTAATTTTTTTCTTCTCTTTCAACCAACAATATTTTAATATATATGTATGTATGTGATATTTAATTTGATGCAATTCTATTCCTTTTTATATTTTTTTGAGGCAGTGAGACATCATCTAACTGTAAACGCGGCGGTTATGAGTTCGATTCGCATTATATTGGGAAATTAATTATTTTAATTTTCTTGCTCTGGCAACAAAACAAAGCGTGGCGTTAAGTTCCGCTGTTAAACACGCAATGTCTCGTGCATCTTGGGCGGTGCATAGCAACGGAGTATCTTAACATTAGGTTCCCTCTGCCTATTGTAAACGGGATAAAGTATAAAACTTAAAAAATCTAGTGTAATAAAGCATATTTTACTTCGGTTGCATTTGTCCCATTTGGTTGGGTTGCATCTGTCTTATGCCCTGACGCGGGAACGGCCCTCGAGGGTGTGGCGCCCCGGGATACCCCCCACTCTGTTGAGAAATAATAATATATGAGAAATAATATGTTATCAAATCATAGTTTTATTATGAGTAATATAACCTGTTCTTATATAATAATGACTAAAAAGTCTATTTACAAATAGATTGAGTGTCAACGATGTTAAGTAATGGTTAACACAATGTTTATATAATGTGTAGATAGTATAGAAGTATAGTTGTACAAAATATTTAACCTGCATTTGCGACATCTGTGTGTAAGGCACTCGTTGTCTGAGCATGTTACTGAGCGCTTGCTTCGACTGCGTGTTCGATGGCGGCGCGACACCACGCGGGTTGACACCAGCTTAATATATAAATTAATATTTTATTACTACATCATTTCAATGTCATATATGTATAATATGCTTATACATAAATACTATTATCCTATCGGTTCGGAGCATGAGCGTGTAACTATAACGCGACGGTTGTGGGTTCCTTACATTATTTATTAAAATTTTAATTTCCATTTCATTATATTATTTATTAATATTTTTATTTTCTCGTTCCGGTACTAGGGCAAAAGGGCGACATAGAATTCCGATTCTGTCACTCACTCACTCACTCTTCTGACTATTCTGCTCTACGCTGTATGCAGCGTGAAGTTGAAAAATAAAGAAAAAAAAGGAACGCTTATATAGGGCATAATGTCACTGTTTGCTTGTACAAATAGAATGTATCATAAGAGCTAATTTAAACTTAATTAATATATAGACAACTTTTGCGCATATAGTTTTGTTACAACGACATTTAAAATACAATTCTAATACAAGTATTTCACCTATTTAAAAAAACACTCACCAGGTGGATTGTAATATCCTTGACCGGGTGGCGGGAACCATTGCTGCTGTTGCAAGAACTGCGGCTGTTGAGGATTCGCTGGATTTGTCGCTGTACCGCCGGGCGTCGTTGAACCATTTGTCTATGATGCCATTTATTTTTTTATTAATAATATATAATATTAATTAGATCTATAATTAGGCTGTTGTGACGCAATATGTAACTGTAAACACGACGCTTGTGAATATGACTTCGACTCGGGGACATATTTAAGTTCCTCGCTTCGCCTTAAATATGGAAATATCAAAGAATTAACTTCGAAAGTTGGCAACGGAGTGCCTTAAAACTAGATTTTTTCTGCCTATTCTGCTATGCGAGAGAAAGCATAAAAAAAACAGAGATTAGAGAATAAAAATAATACCGGCGTTGTTGGTTTGGGCTTCTTACTAATTTTGTTATTAATCTTGCAAGACATTTTGCGGCCTTTGCCCGATCCTGTGGGGCTGGAATCCAAGCTACCATTATCCTGGAAAAATATAATACTTTTAGTATAACTAAATATTTATATATTTCATAATTATTTTAAAATATTATACTAAGTTGTGATAATGTAATTTCACTTAGATATACATTTATAATTAAAATAAGAATTCACCTGTTTACTATCATTGTTATCGAGATCTTCTGGAGGTAAGGGTAGCGGCTCCAAGTAATAACTCAATGGCTTTACAAGGCTGTGTTTGTGATATTTCAATAATCTAAAAGAAATAAATCACATAAAATAAAACCAATATTACCTACTATGGGGCCGTTCAAGTATTACGTAAGCAGTTTTTTTGCAATTATTGACCCCCCCTCCCCTATGTCATCAAAAATAAGCAATCCTCTTACAAAATGTTCATTGTAAACGTCAAAAATAAGCAAACCCAAGACCCCCCCCCCCCCCGCCCCCTACAATGCTTACGTAATACTTGAACGGCCCCTATGTAGTATCAACGAAAATTTACATAACTTAATTTTAGTATTTAAAGCAAACAAAATAAATAATTTAAAGAACGAAACTTAAGTAAATAATATAATATATAAATTACCTATGTGAATTTTCATATGTAAGAGGTTTCCGTTCTATCTTAGTGGCGGCGAACCACGCCCACGATAACGGTGCTGGATTACGCCCACCTTCCACGAGCTCCCAGCTTGAAACACGCTGTTTATCCGTTAGGCGGAGACCCTGGATACCGAATAATAAAAGTAAACAAATATTAAACATTTAACTTTTTTTTTTCAATAAAATTATTTTTCCTAATGTTTTTGATTTATGTGTATCTTTCAAATAATATGTTAGGCAGAGTGATCCAATATTAATACGTATTTATAAGTAATAAACTTATACTCACTTGAAAAAGCAAAATTTCAATGTAATTTTTTTTATATATTATACGTACCTGTTTTTTATCACTGTCAAAACCAGTAATTTTGTTTCCTTTTTGGTCTACTAAACATCCAAGAGGTTCACAGGCGATGACCTAAAAATATTTATTTTACCCATACAATGTCCATATAAATTAAATAAATTTGACGAGGCAGGTCTATATATAGATTTACCTAATAAAATTTATTAGTGCAACAAACTGTATACATAATGTATACCTACTACAAATTTAAAATAAAATTTGAAGTCATTTAATAAAAATATAGTAAATTTTATTAGGAATTAATATCATACCTCAATTATAGTATTTTTGGACAACGGCAGCAACTGGCGAACAGCTTGAACGCTGGGTCCGTGTCGATCACCAATCTCCTTCTTCAGTTTCTTCATGAGATTCTGATAGTGTTTCCTATTATTATCGTCACCGCCCTCAGCCAGCGTGGAGTGTATGAGCGTCGCGAGCATGTCGATCAATGTCGTGAACAAGTTGCTGTGACACAGACTACAATAAATTTACTGTAGTTTTACAATTACTTAGCCATTCTACGTAGCAAGTCGTACATGGTGATAGCAATTGAAATATTTTATTTTTAACATTTTTTAAAGTGTTATTCCACACTTAGGAAAGAAAAATATTTATTTAGAAAACGTATAAAAATTTGAACGTAGCGAAAAGTGAACGTATGGTATATGGAGCGTATGGCTTAATGGTCGGAGCGCCTGGTCCAGGAGGCGCGGGTTCAAGTCCCGCTACGTTAAAATTTTTACACGTTTTCTAAATAAGTATTTATTTTGAAATATTTTACTTATTTATATGCGAAGTTAGATATGAATGTCAGCATCAAGCGTTTATAATGGATCGACTTGCTTCGTAGTTATTTAATATGATATTCAAACATATAGCAGTTGTATGAACACCATTGCACCAGAATATTATTATTTATAGGAAATTGTGATTAGATGACGGTTATTTTTTTTTTGTTTTATGATGAGGACACAGTTTGTACAAAAGTAAAGTAAACAGTAATGGTATGTGAGAAATATATTAAGGTGTATAATTAAGTACACTCAATCCTTACCGCGCCATAGCATTTAACGTTAATACGAAGTTTACCTAAATCTTAATTAAACTTAAAATTTTATATATATATCTCTCTTTATATTTGCATATAAATATGTAACGAATAAAAGTGCGCAGGCCACTATTAACTGGTATGAATGTCTTTTGGCATCAAACATGACTTCGGTTAGAGGCGGCAGAGAAGGCAGAAAGAGGCGTACTTGAAACAAAATCTTATCTTCATATATTGTAGTTTCATGCTGTATTCAGCATATAATAAGTTAGCAGAGGAAATCTGGGAACGTAGTGTTACGATAATCGGTGCCCATTAAGATATTACAGTTTTCTAATTTTTGCTGAATTCTGGAGCCATTATGTTTTCAGTGGCGGAACTCACCGCCGCCAGAATCAGAACGAGGAAAAGTAATATTAAATATATAATTTCCTAGAGCAAACATAGAAATCATAACCTGTCATATTTACGTCATACGCTTGTATTCTTGCGCTACGACTGACATCTCTAAAAAATTATAACTGAGAAAATTTGTGAGAATTTTACTCTACACTCACGCAGAAACCTACATGGTCGTGCGTTCGGATCTAACTAATAACATAAGCATCATACCTATTACTGTACGCGTCGATGAGCTGATGAGCGACCAGCTGCGTGAGGAGCAGCGCCCAGTCGGCCGTGAGCTGGTAGGAGCGGCGGATGGCGTCGAACATGCCGCCGGCCAGCGAGAAGCGCAGCTGCAGCGCGTCGGGCGCCGCCTCGTCCTGCCACGCGTCCCCCGCGCCGCCCCCGCCGCGCTCCGGCTCGCGCGCGTGCGTCAGGTAGTGCGACAGCTGCGCGTGGATCGAGCTCAGCAGGCTCTCCTGTGGGGGTGGAACGATGCTGGAGTCTCTCTCCTCAGTGGCTCTCGTAATAGTGACTGTTTATACTAAACATTGTATGTAAGAAGTAGTTCTTTATGAAATGGGCGAATGTATGAAGGATGAGTCTATAAATTACAATTGTTAATTATGAAAAACTATAGGCTTAGGCTTTGTAGGATTGTGAATAAAAAATAGATTTGCGTGGCAGCTTATATATAAATTACGCTTAATTTATATTTAGATTACAGGCAATTATTCGATAGACTTCAATTTCTAATTTTATTTAATCAAAATTATATCGTATTTAACCACATATGATATTCCTAGATAACCATTACTGCAATAAACATCCAACATAAAAATCTACTACCGAAATCCAAGACTAATTCTACTGTACTGAATGTAAGCTGAACTACTATGTATTTCATAGTTTCATAACAAGCTTTTGCAGTACGGTCGACGAGTCGTAGCCGCCTTGAAGTTAGCTATAGATGGCTGCGCAGATTTTAAGATTACTTTTTATTATTCATCCCCAGTATATAGGCCGCAAAAAATCGGAACATTTTAGTTATATCGGCCATACTTTAAATCACCTTTTGATCATCCTGATTGCGTAGACAGGTGAGCACGAGGGACAGTAGCGGCTCGTTGGCGAGGCGCACGGCGGACGCGCCGCAGGAACAGCTTACGCCACCGCCCACACCACGCTTGCCACCACCGCCTGGTCCTGCTGACCTGTTTTATGGTGGTATATTATATTATTTGTTTTATTCCAACATTTTATATTTCATTTATAAATAATTGTCAAATATTTCGTTTTGCCTTACTTGACTGTGATAGTAAAAATTGCAAATATATACAATTATTTGTCATAGTATGAACGAACAAGTCAGAAAATACAATGTATAAAGGAACTTTGTAAGGATGGCCTTATAACGGTTTTATAAAAGTATTTTTGTAAAAGTAGAGTACAGTATTCTCAATTTTTATCTTAATTTTCATATAATATATACTTAATAAACATTGTTATATTTATAAGCTTAAATGTATATATATTTTTTTAAATGGATAGTTTACCCCTTATAACTAGGACTTTGATGGCTTTTGCAATCTCGATGTGATCCGCCGCCGCCTCCGCTCCCACTTGAACAACTGCCGCTACAGCCGGCACCCCACCCACTTTCTAATATCTGTGAATAATATATTTTCATTAGAAATCTATCACAAAAAACTTTAACTTTGATGTAATAGTAATAAGAGACTATTTGCTAATGCGTTATAAAAAAGATAACATTTCCTCGATTTAAATATAAAATAGGCATTTTAAGTTTGATTAGTTAGATTTTCTTCTGATTTATAAACAAATATGGTACCTGTCCAGCTTGTTTGAGAACGCGCCCTTGCACCGCGGGTGGCAGCTTGGCCACCAGTGGTGCTACCAGCCAAACCGACTCTGACCACTTGCTTGTACTCACTACGCCGCGCTCCGTACCCATCCTGGTATAATATCCATTTCATTAACCAAATAATCATTTGAAGTGGATGTCGCCTGATTTAGGTATTAAATAAATAAAAGGGGGAATATTTGGTAAATTAATGTAAAGCAGAAAGAAACTTAAAAAAAAAAATCGTCCATTAAGAAATAGTGCTTACTCCTAGGAAAGGAAAATACATTTTTAAAAAACATATAAAAAAATTTACGTAGCCTGAATTTAACCCGCCCCTCTTTGAAACCCACGTCTCATAATTAGAGCCCGTGGACGGTCTCCAAGAGGCGCGAATTGAAAACCAGGTTAAAAGCCAAAACATTTCCGTGAGTAAATTTTGCAAAGTCAACCTTCCCCTTTAATCAGGCAAACGGGGCCACTATGATAAATAAGAGCAAAGTATTTAAAGAACCTTTTGCAAAATAAAAAATATATAATGTCACGAATATGTTAAACTTAGTGAATAATCACTAAAGCCTTTTTTCTATAACAAAACAATATGAAACAAAGGTAGCACATCCTCACAATGCTAATGTATTTCTTTTCAAACGATAACCTAATTTCAAAAAGTCACTCACAAAATATATCTATCTCTATCACTCACCATACATTTAACTAGCAAAATCTAACTATACCTGTCCTTGTCTGGCGGAGGGGGTGCAGGCTGTTGGAATACATTGATAACGGCCCGTGCCACTGTATCCAACCAAGAGCTGAGTTCCGATGAGCCGTTTGGAAACTGTTTGAACATTAGTTGGAGATCCAGCCACGACATGCGTAGTGACCATTGTTCTAAATTCTATAATAAAAATAAACTTTATATTGAAAAGTTGATAGTAGGATGCTAACGGGATATTAAGAGCATAGGATATATTCTTATAACATTTTTTTAAATTGGTTAGTTCTAAATCACATTTAAAATTTGCTTAATAAGAATTGATTTTTTCCAAACATCTGTTGTATAAATATCCTTATGATGATATATTCAGTTCTCCACTCTACTGTAGCGCTGTATTGCATATAAATAATTTAGTTAATAAAAAATACTTACCTCTAATAGACGAGTGATCATTGTCTTTTGATCGAGATCAGGGTGGGTGTGACTGGCTGAGTCAGGGTAACATATCATATGAAGTAATCTGTAAACAAATTTTGAATATTTTTATATAATAAATAAAATCAGCTTCACGCTGTATCCCGCACACAGCAGAGTAGGCAGAGGATACTTAGTGTTATTTTCTGCAGAATTCTGGCGGCATTGCGTGCTGAGTGGCGGAACTCAACGTCGCGGTTTGCCTCGACATCAGATCGAAAAAATGGAAATATACATTTTAATAAATATTTAATTTCCTCGAGTAGGGATCGAACCCACAACCAGTCGCGTTTACAGTCACACTTTGTGCCTCTGCGCCACAACTGGCCTTATTTTTATATTATAACTAACCCGTTATAACATTGTTGTTTAGGTTTTTATCAGATTTAATATTTAAATAATAGCAGCAAATGTAGTATCTCCAGAATTTTTCTGAAAGTGGGGAGCGGAGTGTCTTGACACTGGGCTCCTACCACTTACCCTGCTACATGAGGGATACAGCGTGAAGCAAATATACAGAGTGTTGTTTCATTAAAATAGTTTTTCTACAGTTAGTAGGCCTGAGCAGGACATAGGTTATAAGACTTATATCATGCAGTAACAACGATTTAATCCTCGTTATCGACGCTAAAAGAAAATAATTTAAAAATGCTCATAAAATCCTCGCGGATAAAGTTTGTAGTTTTTAAACGAAAAGAATCTTTCACTTACCTCTGAGATTGCCTAGGCGTTAACATAGAGTCCAACAACATATCAGGTTGGTACAATTCATCGGGATTCTGTAAGCATTTCTGTAGAACCCATTCTTCTGAACATATCTCAGCAAGAACTCGTCTCGCTAAAGAAGATAAAGATTGCGAAGAGTCGAGAAGTGTTGATCCGACTCCACCGCTGCCTCTGTAAAGTCATTAATTATTTAAAATAATATATTTATAATGTGACTGCTATAACAAAAACCTCCACATTCGAGGGTTTTTGAATTAATTTTGAAGATTAGTCACCTAAGATTAACAGCTGAACCACAAACATAAACACTTTAGATACAGTTATATACAATTTTAGTTTCACGTGTGACAGAAATATAATAAGTGACATGTATATTATAAGACTTTTTTATTTATAATAAGAGCAACAATATTTTTTTTTCATAATAACAATGCTTAAATACTGTTGCAATATTGTTTCATACATTACTTTTAATTTTGTTGAAATAAGTATATAAATGACTAAATAGAATATAACATCAGTCCACAGAATTTAGTGGAAATAAATTTTAATTTTCGTTATATAGTATACACAATTATATACATATATAAATTATTAACCTTATTAACAGACATATAAAATATTTTTAATAAAAAACATATAAATGTAATGAAAATGAGTACCAGCAAACAAAGAAAAGCTAGGCTTACATATATTTTAACAGTTATACATTTTATTCACAGAAAAACAGACCCCAATAAAGAAAGGATTTTATTTTATTGCCTCATATATATATGTATAATATAATTAGTATTGTTTTATTTTGCATCTTATTGACTAAAATACGACGAATTATTTCATTTTAAATATTCTGATATGAAAAATATATCAACAAATTGCTAAATAAAACAAATACATTCAATATCAATTATATTATATTATACATATAAATTGGTTTTGAAGTTAGGCGAGAGGACCGGGAGGAATGAGGTGACAACCACACGGTAATGTGAAGCCATGAAGGTACGTGAATGTGCTCATAACTCATAAAATCAAAAACAAACCTAGGAGTTCTATGGCCCCCACTCATCTCTGTATCTACCATCCTAAGAATAAAAAAAACATTTTGTATGTTACATAAAATTTTATCAATGGATACAATATGGATTTCAATAGATATAAAAATAAAATCATATATCTAAGCGTAAGGCAAAATAAATCTTTATAAATATTATTTAATAAAAATTGAACCTTATCTACGTATGTTAAGGTGTAATTTTGGTTAGTACTTACGATAAGAGATCTAGCTGCGCGTCTGTAGGCACAGTGTCGCTTGTTCCTAATATGTGTGAAAGTTCGCTAGATTTCTTTCCTCCAGGTTTACCTCCATCTCGGGCAGTGGAATCACCAACCACTAATTAAAAGCAAAACATTTTTAAATGTTTACAATCATTTTTAAAAGTCTACAATGTAATAAAGTAAAAATATATATATATTTTTAAATAAAAAAAACATCGAATATTGTAGGACAAATATATTTGGCTGAAATATATTTCATAAAATCTTTAGACTAAACGCTAATTAGACTAGAACATTGTCGTCTTCACACGTTTGTATATGGGCATTCGAGATATGAATATGTAGTTTTAGAAATAAAATATCTACTTATCTATGCTAAGCCATAGAAAAAAATATTGGATATTGGTTTTCTTTGCGCAAAAATGGATATTGCTGTAATTGTTATATATGATTCAATTATAAAAATTCCTCGACGTTATATAAATCATTTTAACATCTTCTATATCATTCCATATCTCTAAATATCAATAAACATATTAATGATTACTTACTCAATATAGCCTTAAGCGTGGCAAGTACAGGTCCTACACCAATATTTTTATGAGCAGCGGCCAACAAATGGCGGTCGCAGGACAACCGCACACCCGCGCCCGCACCGCCGGGGCCGGGTGACGTTGACACGCTGTATAATCCTGTATAGTAAGTGGAATATTCAAATATAAGTAGCTCAAGCTGCATAGCAGGGTAGGCAGAGGGAACCTACCCCCTAATTACTATTCGTACTATCACCCCGGTACTCACTTTCCTAGTTTTTGGAATATTACATATTAAGTGCCGAAACCGTTTACTTATCTAATATTTATAAAAATATAGCATAAATTTTATAAAAATCTCTTTCCAATCCAAATGCATCTTCTGGTGTTTTTACCATGTATAGTAAAAAATTTGGTTCTGTGAAATTTAACATAAATCTAGTATTTTATATGAGATCATCAAAATTTAAGATATTTAATTGTAAAGTTTATTAGAAACGATAAAACAACGGTCGTCTCCTGTACTACGGCCCCTACCGGGCTGCGGGGTGTCCACGGTCTTGAAGAGTCGCAGCAGCAGGTGGCAGGTGAGGCGCGCGCCCGCGTCGGGCGAGGGCGCGTTGGGGGGCAGAGCGCCGCCGCCCCCGCACGCCTTCACCAGCGACGGTAGCGCCGCGTGCCGCACGAAGTCCTCCAACGAAAAACAATGGCGTGCTGGAGGATCATACAACATTATATTGTAAATTAGGACAATTGACTTTACTTCATATAAAGCAATTTATTATAAAACATGTTTAAATGGTTGTTTATAATAAAGTGCAGTAGTGACTGACCAACAAGGATGCAGGTGAAGACGGCGAGCGCGTCGTGCGCGGCGGCGTCGTGCAGGTCGCGGTGGTGCAGCAGGTCGGGGTAGAGCGGCGGCGCGGCGTGCTGCGCGTGCGGCGGGTAGTGCTGCGCGCCGCACAGCGCCACCAGCGCGCCCAGCCACTCCGCCGCCAGGCTGCTGCACCACGCCGTCATCTCCGCGCACGCCACGCCCAGCTCGTTCACGCTACACATTATACCGTTTGTGGTTCAATTTAAATAAATAAGAAAACACGCATTTATATTCATATCTATCAGCATTGGAAGTTTTATTTTATATTCAAAAATATAATACATTAAACTCTTATTATTTTAATTCTCTTTTGGCAAAAAAATGCCGTTTCTTTTGACTTCAAATGTAAAAAAATCTCGCTTTTTACCTAGAGAAAATCTGGTACGCTGTTACAGCTCGACCTAAGAAAATCATGCTACGAAGGTAATTCTTCAGAATATAATAAAATATTTTAATATTTGGGTTAACATTATAAACCACGGTTTATAAGACGTTAGACAGAATTGTCTAACTAGCAAATCATATTTTTTTTGTGCCAAATATAGACAGTAAAATCGCTTAATTCGATATTATAAGTTGGCAAATATTATATATATTTGCCAACTTGATTAATAGTTAAAATTAAATATTTTATATTAAGACCAGTCGTGGCGCAGCGGCATGAAGTGCGACTGTAAAAACGACTGGTTGTGGGTTCGATCCCCACTCGAGGAGATGAAATATTTACTTAAATTTATAATTACTATCAAAAAATAAATGTACAATTTCTATGTAATATTTGAAGTTGCACTCACCGATCATTATCCACTTCGCGACAAACTGCTAACATGGCGGAGCATACAAAACTGTATCTATTCGCTGGGGACTCCGCCACCTGGCGTGCCCACGATATCTCTATTTTACCTATACAAAAAAAAATTACCGATGAAATAACAGATTTTTTTTGTTTCACATTGTACCACACATAGCTGAGTAGACAGAGGAAAGCGAGTGTTAAGATACTTTACTTCTCCATTTCCAAACATTGCGGAACTCAACACTGCCTTTTGTCTTTCTTACTAGAGCAACGAAATAAAAATAGTTCATTACCTTGAGTAGAAATCGACCCTCCTGCATTACGATGCCGTAAGAAAAAAAATACTATAAAATGTACCTTTTCGGGGATTCGTGAAGAACTCGCTCAAGAACTGTGGATTATACTGGTAATTGGATGGAGTTGGTGTTAGTGGCGAGTAAAGTGCTTGCCTGTTAAAAAAAACAACAGCTAAAGTCTTATGCATTTATTAATTTATTTTCATTTTATAAATGATATGGCATGATTTTCTTAGTTATTTTTAATGTCTATTTATTAATTAAAATATTGTTTATAAAGTTGTCATTTGCCTTTATTCAAAATCAGAAAATATTATATTTCTGTTTATATAAAATACTAAGCTTGCTTAGTTTAACATAAAATATTAGTAATTGCTGATAAAATAAATAAATGTGTAATTATATTCAAAATTTGCAGTTATATACAGGGTGGAAGTGTAAGCACCACATTAAATGAAACCACAGTTTTAACTACTCTATAGAAGCCTAATATAAATCAGAAAAAAATAAATTCCCAAAAATGAAAAACTTATTTTTTCAAACAAAATAAATAATAAAATTGTCGTTATAAAATAAAACGCCATTTGTAAGGACGTTGCACGCACACATAAACCTATCAAAGGAACACCGCCGAACACGCCTCATTCCGAAATCGAGTCTTAGGTATTGGCGATAAAGTTCAAAGTTGTTTAACCTTTAGTAGTATTTTTGTAGTAGTAAGTGTTTATGTTATTGGGATCTATACGTAATCGCGTCACACGAAATACAGATATGGACTGATGGAATACAAAAATCGTGAAATGAAAAAAAAATCCTACGTCCAAACTGTTGAGGCATCTTGATTAGTTTCTGTAGCTATAGGTTTGGAATATTTTACCCTATATGCTGTTTCCGTAAATGGAGCGCTGCCTCTTTCATCCTGTATATACTGTTTTAGCTTCACGCTGTATCCCGCATACAGCAAGGTAGAAAGTAGTGTCAAGACAATTCGCGCGCCGCACTTTGTCCTCTTACCCGAGAGAGAAAATGACAACAATTTGTTTATCACAACCTCTGAGTTGACTGTATCGCTGCGCCACAAAGGTACTTACTACACAGCCATATACAGTAACATAGTATAACAAAAAAATAAAACAATAATAATAAACAAAAAAAACCCTCACTTAATCTTAGGATAAGCATTAGCGAATGTGTCAGCGTGCGGTGCGTGGAACAGATGCGCCGCCGCCTTGTACAAGTCGTGGAGCTGCGCCAGCACGCAGCGCTCCGCCGAGCTGCAGTCGCCGGGGTTCACCACGCACTTGACTAGCCGGCAGAGCTGCTCGAATACGGCCGACGTTTGTTCTACGCACACTAGAATATGATTGATGGATTAAAATATATTTTTTTAATGGTAATACTTATAATTCATTCATTCAATCATTCATTATAATTAAATGAGCGAATGAATGTATAAACTTACAAAACTTTCAGCATAATAAGTTATTAATTAATATTTACGTATTTGAAGCTAGTAACGGATTATGGTGATATTTTTAATAAGCAACTATGTTCTTTTTATTAAATTTCACATATTATTTGGTCAATTCATTTTCTATTGTGTCAGTTTTAGAATGGTAACATCTAATAAATGATTATTTAATTTTGAATGAGATTAATGTAGAAAATACATATATGACTTATATCATAACATGAATTTACAAAACACAACATTATAAGACTCTAGCTTACATAACAAGCAGAAGTGGTATCTCCGCAACGCGCCGACGGTGTACAGCGCGAGCGCCGACGTGTAGGCGCGCGGCGCCGCCAGCCCGCTGCTGGGCGCGCCTCGCGTTATTAGCGCACCTTCCACTTCGGACAGTTCTTTTAATATCTGTTTAGGAAAAAAATAAACACTCGCAAATAGTTTACATACAAATATAGTATTTTTATATTGGTTTTACATATTTAGGGGTATTTAGAATTAGAACACTTTTTATAGTTTCGGCAGCGTTGAGTTCCGCCACTCAACATGCAATGCCTCCAGAATTCGGTGGAAGGTGGGGAACGGAGTGTCTTAACATTAGGTTCCCTCGGCCTACGCGTGAAGCTGATTTAATATTTTTTTAATGTTTCAATTTTCTTTTCCTAAAGTGGCAAAGTGCTGCGCGTAAATCCAGTGGTATGTAAAGTCAAGATGGTGGAATGTTTAACCAGATTATAAAAATAAATTTACTTCGGGGTATTCTTTTACATTTGCGTCAGCCACCTATAAATTTATTGCTTTCTATTTTTTGTTTACAAGAAAAAAATATCAAAATTTTGTAAAACGAAATAAATCATTTCCCGATTAAGACAAACGCGGCGTCAAGATTCGCCTAAAATAAACAAAGATTTACTAATAAAATAACTTAAACATACTTGTATACATGTCTCAATAAGCCCGTGCACGTTCAAGGCAATCTCCATCAGATCCAAGGCGAACGCCACGTGCTCGGGCTGCGGCAGGTAGGTGGTGGCGCCCGCGGCGTACGCGGCCAGAGCCTCGCACACGGCGCCGCCCACCGCCCACGATACTGCGCCTTGCTCGTACATTGACATCGCCTGGATAAGAGGATAATAACCTACCCTTACACTCAGGGATCAACAAAATAAATAAATATAGGGAACCACACAGTTTTCGAAATTTCTGTGATAAGGAAGTTGTGAAAAAAACTCACCTGAAATTTATGCGTGACGGCTTCGAAATTAAATTCACTCCGAGAGTGTTTCTTTATTTTCCCACCTTCAGCAACATCGATTGAGAATTTTTTGGAGAACAACTTGCATATTTCTGTTAAAATATAATTATAGTATATTTAATTACAACGAATTCACCCAATGAGTGCAAAGATCCCCCATAATATAAGCTCTCAAAAATAATGTTCAACATAACATCGTAATAGTTAAACAACAGGTTTATTCGGACACCAGCTTTTAATAAATTTCTCCTTCATATACTCGTTCGTTCCATACAGTCACTCATTCATACATTCATTAACTGATATAAATGGACAAATATACATCATTAATACGAGAGCCACCGGCGATAGCAGACGCGTTGGGTGGTGGTCTGTTCATTGAGTGTGGCATAGAGCCTGTGAAATACATATTTACGTTAAAGCACTGAGTTTACACCGTGTATAATCCAAAAACGCTATATGATGTGAAGACAGTCACGAGACAAACTCGCACACGTACAGTCGTGTGCATAATATTTAATATTGCGAGTTCGGTGTTTCTTTGTATGTACAAAATGGCGTAGTAAATTAAACTTAGTTCCGCGCTCAACTGTACTTTATTTTTGTGAGCGAGCTCACGGGGTTGCTGTCTGTCACACTTAGCGACGCGGCTAACTATATTTAAGTGTTTCTGATGGGGCCCGCGTCCTTTTACTTATTTAAAACAGCAAGTGTCCGCGCATAACTTCAAAAATTCATAAACATTCTGTCGGTCTGTATGATATTACGAACCTTTAGTCATCTTCTTAACAGCGTGCTTAGCGTCGTCGCGTTGTCGCCCCACTCCGTACAACAGTATATGCCGCTGGTTGGCGTCGTGCGGCGTGTGCTCCGGTTCCGCCGGTGGCAGCGGGAAGTGCATCGTGTAGTGGTAGTGACGCGACACTGTGCCCGCTGTCACGCCTGCGCTTGACGATCGAATACCTGTTTAAGAATTACTTTAGCAAAGAGTGTCTTTCATAAGGCTTATTTATTTAATACTAGTAAATAATATTTTAATATGCTCAAATTTATTGAATTTATTGAATCATATTGAAGTTCTTTGAGGCCAGTCGTGGTGCAGGAACACAAAGTGTGACTGCATAACCGACTGGTTGTGGGTTTAATTCCTACTTGAGGAAATTAAATATTTATTTACAATTATATTTTCTTTTCTTAGCTCTGGTGTCGAGGCAAAGTGCGGCGTTGACTTCCGCCACTCAACACGCAATGCCTCCAGAATTCGGCAAAAGAGAGGAACGGAGTGTCTTAACACTAGGTTTTCTCTGCCTACCTTGCTGTGTGCAGGGCGCAGCGTGAAGCTGATCTGAAATTCTTTATATGTAAGTCTACATAGCAAATTAGGAATTTATATAAAACAGACAGTAATTCAAACAATATTAGTACTATAATAATATTAGTAATATAATTGAAAGCATAAGAAAAATTATATCTTAAGAAATTACCTGGTACAGACATTGGACCCATTCCTATGGTTTGCATGCCGGGAATGCTCATACCACCCGCTCCCATCATAGGAGAGTTTACACTAAAACATAATTAATTTTATGATTAAATGTATTGTTATATCAAGATAAAGAGTCAGATTATTTAAAAAAATATATTTTCTTTTTAGTTTCATGTTTTATCCCTTCCGTATATAAGAAAATAGGCAGAGTGTTAACATACTTCGTTCTTCCGAATTTAAGACATTGTGAGTTCATTGGTGGAACTGATCACTACTTTGTACACGCGCGCACGGTTCTCAAAAGTTCGGGGGTTCGAACCTGTACCTAAAGTTATTTCTATCTTTTTAGAATAACATATAAAAATGTTAAATAAACCTAACTATATACACTATATACCTGTGCGAAGGCTCTCCTGGATCTTTAGGACTGTCAGGTGCATCCATAGAATTTTGTTGGTCCTCCTTTATGTGTTGCAGAAGTTTGTCCAAATCGTCGTCTATTTTCGAATCATCTAAATCCATTCGGACATTTTCCTATAAATATATTTGTTTCATAAAAATGTTGAACTAAAACTATTTAAGTACATTTTGTAATACTATCATATTATAATTTAAAGTTTGATGTTTCTATGTGTGTATGTGTAACTGTCTGTTTGTGGCATCGTATCTCCCAAACGGATTGTTTTCTGTTGTTTAAAAGTTGACTTAATCGAGTGTGTTCTCAGCCATGATACTAGAATATATCATCAATTATTACCATATGTTGCTGAACTTTGTAAAAATATACAAAAGTCTAAATAAATAAAAACAAGTTCAACTAATAAATAAAAAGACAACATACATAATACGAATTATATAATATATATACAAATTTACCTCCATTTTAGGCTTAAGATCGATCCCAGCAAATATATCGTCATCCATATTATGATTAGTACCGGTACTGTTGGCGGGAGGCGCCACAGTGTGAGATGAAGAAGTGCCAGTGGACGTCGGCTCAGTTGGTGAAATTAGATCACCTAAATAATAAGAAAAATATTTAAAAAATATATTGCTTGTCTATTATAAAAATATGATGTATTGACGTTATGGGTTTAATTTAACATTTTTTCGCTCTGGTAATAAGACAAAACCTAGCATCGAGTTCCGCCACTCAACCTGCAATATGTTGGTTATATGCAAGATACTGCATGAAGTTAAAAAAATTAAAAAGAATCAATGATTTTTTTTATGTATACTTATTTAATGCGTATAGTTACCTCTCGATATTAGTGTGCACATATAAGCATCGTGAGAAAACACATCTCGTCTGATCAGTTCACCAAATAAATGTACTAAGTTTGCAAACTGTTGTCTGTTTCCGGGCGGGGCATTTGGACTCTCATCTGAAAATTAAATTAATTAAAAATTAAACATAATATTTAAAATTAACATAATAAATATATAGAAATATACTTGGTGAAATATTTAAGTGTTGGTTGGTATTAATTGCGCTTATAAAATGTCTAAGTTGACAGCCACTAACTGTTAGCACGAAGGGTTTGATTGGAGAAATAAATTATTTTTCTCTTCTCGCTCTGTTATCAAAACGAGGCGCGGTGTTGAGTATTGATATTCAACGCTGTCTATTAGTACCAGATTACATTTGCTTTATGCGTGGGTTATACAGTAAAGTACTAGGGCAGAAAAAAATATAAAAACTTAATTTTAAAGAGATTTAAAAATGTAGCTATATCTAAAACATCGGGATGAATATTGTATGAATATTATTATTACCTAATATAGGAGCGTCATTGTCGAGGAAACGTAGTAGTAAATTTTGAAATAGAGGTGGTCCATTGTAGAGGCCTGTTCCAGAACTTATAGATTCTTTATCATCTAAGCCTGCA
Organism: Heliconius himera; assembly: GCA_021202915.1. Classification (NCBI taxonomy): domain Eukaryota; kingdom Metazoa; phylum Arthropoda; class Insecta; order Lepidoptera; family Nymphalidae; genus Heliconius; species Heliconius himera. Next base: position 1,369,546 of record JAJHJA010000143.1, on the reverse strand, counting down.
AAAATATTATTATGATTAGAATGAGTAAATATTGAGCAAAACCTAACGAATTGTTTGACCCAGTATTTGTGGATCTTCTAGTGGTGAAAAATTTAAACATTAAATGCTTTTGCCTTTTGTAGCATATTGAAAAATATAGAAGAAGAAAAAAAAACTAAAAATTAACGTTTTTTTTTCATAATTTTGAAAACCCTCACTTAACCGTTTGGTAACTCATAAGTGTTTACCCTGATGATCATGATGATGGTGGTGATGCTGGCGCCGGTCGAGCAGCGCCGCCGCCGCCATCGCGCGGTGCTCGCCCCAGCGCGCGCCGCACACCGCCCACTCGCACAGCACGCGCACCACCGAGTACGAGCACGCGTATTCCTGTTAACGTGATAACGTATACAATATTCTATATTGCACTAAATTTTTAAATAATATTTAATATATTTGGAAATTTCATTTACAACAAGGGACTATAAAAATCAGTATAAATATCGACTATAAAACGCTGTATCCCGCTTATTAGCGAAATAGGTAGTGAAATTATAGTGTTAAGACACTCTGTTGCTCATTTTCCGCTCATTTTTATAGAAATTAAGTGTTAAGTGGCGGAACTCAAATCCGCGCCTTGTCTTGTTACTTACCAGAACGAGAAAAAAATCATAGCATCGTGTGGCAATCGAACTTAAACACAAAGTATTTTCTGTGTATTGTGTTTCCATAAAAATCTTATGGTAGAGATATTAAGTTCATGACGTGAAAATATTATATAAAATTTACGAAAATTTGACGACAAGAAGATAGCTAGGCCTAGATAGATTGATCAAGGTTATAAAGAGAAATTACATGTATAGATATATTAACACTCTTTTTCAGCTTCACGCTGTATCCCGCATGTAGCAGGGTAGTCAGAGGGAGTCACTCCCCATATTCTGCCGAATTCTGGAGGCATTGCGTATTGAATGATGGAGCTCAACGCCACGCTTATTAAGTTCTCAGTTAAATATCTTCATTCACTTCCAAGGCCATATTCAACAACCTACACCTATGTAGGTAGTGAAACGACAGTGACTCTAGTTTCTAATATGAAAACATTATATATAAATTACATATAATAAAAAAACATATTATACTCACCGGATCTTTAGGATCCGGATTGCTATCCTTATTAGGTGGAACGCAGTTCGCGAACACTTCCTTGTAAAGCGTATCCAAGTTGTTGTTCGGATCGACGCGATCGAAACTGTGCCTGTCCAAAGCTTCCAACACTGCTAGGACTCGGGCTGAATAAAACATATTTTATTAATTAAATAGAAATTATATTTGGCACTTTCTGTTTATTTTATTATGGTAAAATACGCTTCTTTCTGCATAAATGGTAGAGATAGCATAATGATAAAACACTACATTCCACACTTTCCGCCCAATTTTCGAAACACTGCGTGTTGGGTAGAGGATCTAAATCCCATCTCATTTCCCCAATTGGTGCTCGAACCGAACCTACAACCATCGTGTTTATAGATAGAAGCTCTCCCACTGCACCACGATGGGCATTAATGAAGATTAGACTAACGTTATACCTGTTGATTATAACAACTGACCTTGAGAACTAGTCTGCCATTTATCTGTGCACCACTTGCTTTCGGCCTTTTTACTTCTCGCAGAGATTTCTTGTTCAGCTTCATATACCTATAGCAAATTTTTAATTTATATTGTATTTGTTTAGATACTTATAATTCCATAATTTCTTTTCGAGGCATTGCCCGAGAACTCAACATCGGGTTTTTGCCTTGATGCCAGAGTGAAAAAATTAAAATATTAATAAATAATAACTCATTCCGTCAAGTGAGGATCTAACCCACAACCATCGCGTTAGTCACACCCTTGTGCCCCTGTACCAGTGGAGAAGGGAGTGTTTTAACATTAGGTTCCCTCTGCCAGGTCCATACAGGTAGTATGCGGAATATTGACATATTGCGGCGTGAAGTTGATTTATTTTTTATAGTTTCTTTTCAATCACAAAATCAATACGAAAACATTTTTTAAAAATAAACAATTATTTTTATTATGTACCTATATATACATTTTTATTTAACTTAACAATTATTAACCTGTTCATTTGTAAGATATGTATACATACATATATAAAAGATTTTAAAGAATATAAATACCAATTTTCGATGTTCCTCTGTGAGGGCGGAATCCATTTGCGGCATGGGTAGAGCTGAGGGCGGCACCGGCAGCAAGTCCAGTGGGGAGCCCTGCATCGCTGACCCGCAGCCCGACCACACCATCGCGGTGGGGCACTCGATACAGATTATCTAAATTATGAAGTTAAGATTGAGTACTTTTTGCTAAAATTGTTTAATTTGTTGTTAATATCTATTTAAATTTAGCCTACACTTAGTTATAATAAAAAGCTGATAAGCTTGTTTGGTTGAACACGTTAATCTCAGGAACTACATGTTCGAATTGAAAAAATATTTTTGTTTTTGATAGTCATTACCGTCATACCGAGAAAGGAGAGAAATGGGCTATTTATTATATGACGTTAATTGTATCGATGTAATCCACTGTACTCATTGTCAGTATTACCTTGGACACTTAAAATGTGTTGATTGTCATCATCTTAAAATAAATACGCGGGTGAAGGAAAGGAACAGGAAATATAATTTCAAATAAATAAATCATTTCACATTTTTATGGCTCAATGCAATGCACTTTTCTACAATTTTATTAATCATATTGATTATTATATTATCTATATATATAAAAGGACTTGTGCTGACTGACTGAGGTAAGACGCACGCAGAGCCGTAACCACTGTGCGTAGAAACGTGAAATTTGGTCAGATGTTTATTTTCACATTCTGGACATCCACTAAGAAGGGAATTTGAAAAATTTTAACCCTAAAGGGATGTAATAGGGGTTGAAAGTTTGTATGAAAAAAAAATTTAATCTGTACCGATTTTTATAAAATTTGGTATTCAAATTCTTAAAAATATTTCTTTGAACACATGTTTCATGGTTTTTAAGAATTCACCCCCTAAGGGTTCAAATAAGGAGTTGAAAGTTTATATGGAAAAATCTTTAAATTGCCACCGACTGTTAAAAATATTTTATTGAACACGTGTTTCGTGGTTTTTTTAGAATTCACTCCTAATAAGCGGGCGAAGCCGCGCGCGCCCTCTAGTATTATATACCAAATTAAAAAAAAAACAGTTGTAAGTTAGTTTTGAGGAGGTTACAGGGATTTAATTTGATGAATAATTAAATCAGAACTGAAATCTAAAAAAAAAAAATCATTTTGACTTTTTGATCTTAGTGATTGGTTTGTTTCGATACATAAAATATATATTTTAATTTCGCTTATAAATATTAAAAAAAAATGTCCCAACGCATAGGTTTTGTAAAATGCAATATTATTATGAACGAATTACATACCTGCAAAATTGTGGCGAGTTGTATAATAACATCTCTATGGAATGAGCAATTAAGTATTTCTCCAAATCCAACTTGAACTGGATTCAATGCAGATGCAATAACTGTATTTAGGGTTGTTTTAGTATCTCTCTGTGGAGAACCCGCCTCTTCCTTCACTTGCACATCCATTGTCTGCGGGTTTGGGGTCCCTAAGGGGTTGGGGGTCCCTAACGAGTGATTAGGATTAGGGGTCCCTAAAGAATGATTGGGATTTGGGGTCCCTTGGTTGGTATCGGCGGGGGTTGCTGAACGTTTAATTTGTGATACATTTGGTTTGACATCACCATTGGCTTCATTTGCAGGTGACATTGGAATTCCATTTGCTTCTGTAAACAATGATTATCGTAAACCTTTTCTGTCATTTCCTAAGAAAGTCTCAATATTGTCTAGTCACAATTATCATTTAACTATTAGAAGAGATAACAATATAATAAAAAGTAAAAAGGTGCTTATTTTAATATCAATAATTTTAACTGAGTTAATCATTATAATAAAAAAATGACATTAACTTACCTCCATTCCTTTCATTAGTCTTATTAAAAATTGCAGGTTGATTTAGTGTCCTTAATGTAGTGTCAGATAAAACAGAACAAATAGCTGCTGCTTTCTTAGCACAGGAAGTAGCAAGGCGTCGCGACAATCCTTCACAGCACACAAATTCACTCACATGTTGAAGAGCCAGTGGTAAGAATAATCTAGAAATGTTCTTTTATTTATTGTTACTACATGATACAATATTATAACAGACACTTTTAAGAAAAGCATTTCTTATTTTTTTAAATATAAAAAAATAAGTTCTTGATGGTAAGGAATTGAAACCTATAGAAAAAGTATCTTTGGATAAATTAAATGTTCATTATTTGCCCATATAATTTATATTTATAAAAATCATTACTAAAATAAAAAAAAAAAAATTTTTGAGTTAAAAAATGAAAATATATATTTTCGAAAAACTAACCTCAACAATCCGTCATCCGGAGCTCTCTTGTCTAGCAATTCAATGATCCATGTGAGGAAGTCATGTCGATCGAGTAGACCTTCATCCAGCAGATACCTTGCAAGACGACAACAATAGTTCCATTGTCGGAGAGCTTGTCTCCAGTCTGTGTTATCACTTGAATTGGGGGTTGATGATCCAAGACCTGATTGAATTTATTGTAATTAATATTGATTCATGGCTCAGTAGAAATGTGTCTGACTGTAAATGCAATGGCTGTAGGTTTTATTAGTACTAATGAAAATAAATTATAGTCATTTGCAGTGAATTTCCACACTTATCATTGAATTTCATGAAAATTGGGTGAAAGTAGGAAAGTGCATTAAAAGTAGGTAAACTCTCTAATCTATACTCCCTCTGTCTTGTTTTCTTTACGCTTATACTTATGATAACCAGAAAATTACATTTTATTAACATTCATAGAATAGTTAGAAAGTGTCGAGAGAAAGAAAATGTGGGTTCAAAATTTTTCTTTCCTTATGTTCAACATTTTAAGTTTAATGCATGAAATTAAAAGTTAAATATGACATTTAATATTTGACATCTGTATTTATTTTGTATATATACATATTTTTTAAAAATAAAGATAATTGAATATTAATTACCACTAGAATTGCCTGGGGAATGCATAGAATTTGATATAGTTGAACTGTTTGGAGTGGAGCCTCCTGGTGGGTTTCCTGAGGAGTTGTGACTAGGTGTTCCTTGGCCTGAATAAATGTAGATATATGAATCAACACAACTTTATATGGAATATACATTTTGACTTTAACAGTTTCTAAAATAAGCTTAGATTTTAAATTTAATAGAAAATATTAATTTGCTTTTATTTAGGCAAAATAAAAGAGAACTCTGTACCTGATTGTGAAGGTGGAGTCTTATCAGAAATATTTCCCGGTGCAGCATTTTGGTAATATTCAGCCAGCTTTGGTATTTGATCCTTGAGGAATTTTATCAATGTTGTTGTCCATTCTATGAAAAATAATTATTATACAAATGTTATCCTACTACTACTATATTAAAAATGTGAAAGTTTATCAGGGTGGAAGGATGATTGTTCTCTTTTCACATCAATATTACTAAACAGGTTAAGATAATACATAACCATAGATATCATACAATTTGGCTATAATATAACACAAAGTTTAACAAGTGAGTTGCTATTATTTAAATTACATTTTTAAACTTAAATTTATTGCAAATATTTTTCTATAACCAAAAGGTTGTTTTAAGCATTGCTTACCAGTTGTGGGGTCTGGGAGTTGTCTCTTTTTTATTTTAGCTTCAGAAACTGCAACTGTATAAGCTGAACTAAGTTTTATAAACCAGGCAGCTCTTGGCATTGCCACTTGATATTCCGTTAATGTTATAAATATTTCTTCCTTTTTATTGAAATTTGGTGCCTTCTTAGCAAGTTGAGAAAGAGGTTTATTTCCTAAAACAAATGATAATGTTATAATATCTATTGTTAGATAATATTGATATTTATAGATATAAGGTAGCATTTTTTTTAAATCATGGTTGTATTAAATTTATTTCTGAGTAATCTCAGAAATAATTTTAATACACATAATCAAATAACAGTGTTGGGGACAATGCCTACATGCCCATGCCTATTCAGGGGGTTTTTTATAGAAAACAACAAGGCAAACAACCATATGGATCACCTGATGGTAAGTGGTCACTGCTGCCCATGTCCCTGTATAACAACAGAGGAGTATAGGTGTGTTGCAGGCCTTTAAGTAGGTGAGGTAGGAAAACTGACTTTAGCTAGTGCCAACCAAAGAAAGATAGTATTTTAGTACCACAATTGATATACAGACAGATTTTTGATCAGCTCTCACAATGTTTAACAAAAATATAATAAGATTACACACCTGCTAAATCTTTGAACCAAGCTTCAATTTGTGGCTTTGTCCTGGCAGTGGCTGGCCAAAAGTTGTCTTTTGGATTAACTTGTTGACGTTTCCTACCACAGTCAGGCAATGTGTTTAGCTCCTCTTTCTTGGATAAAATTCCAGAAAAAAATTGTCCAATCTGAAAAGATAATTATTTTTTGAAAAAGTATTCAAATGTACTTATATTACTATACCAACTCATCACTAATTTGTATTACTATAGCAATTATGATAAAAAAATATTTGATATAAAAAACATTACCTTAGATGCAGAATAGTTAAAGTTCCTTGCAGTTCCAAATTCATCACTGGATTGGGGAGTAGTGGTAAATCCATGTTTAACATTAGCTGATGTCAGCTCATCTTCTTTTTGTCGAGGTTCTTGTGGATACACATCTGGTGGCCCTAGTCGAGGCCTTTTTAAAGGCCGTTTCTCATACATAATCCCCATTGTATCAGAATAAGGGATCTTATCTGTATAATTCAAAAAATACTATCCTTGTAAATAACGTCATAAAATTTACAGAATAAGTTTTATCACATTTCCTAATGGAATATACTAAGACTTACCTTTCATCTAAAATTTATTCGTATCATACATGTTTTTACTATTGTAAAATGTACATAGATATAAAGGCCCTAGTTTATTATTAAAGGAATATTTATATAGCAAACAATAAACACTAATTCACTTGATTAGTCTGTCTGACGTTTAGTCTCGTAAGCTATAAGACAGATAAATAACAAAATATATCAATACAATAGCTATATTAATGACTGGTTTTATAAATTAATTAATACGTTGTTAAAATATATCTATTTGTATAAATGTGGTGTCAATAGATATAACATATGAGGAATAGAAAATAATCTTGGGTTACTATTAATTCTATCAGCATGTACGAAATGAGAAATATAATTTTATAAATATTATGGCTTAGAAAATAAAATAGAAAACCTTGAGTATCTATTTAATTTATTATAAATTACACTTAATTAGGATTGTTCATTGTGTGATACAGTCATTATTATTATTAGCGTAATTAAGCGTATCGCTTCCTTCTTTATTAGTATTACACTTCAATTATACTATATATTAGTAAACATGACATTTATTTATAAATAAATAGCGAAAATAATGTAGATTCTACTCTGACGCAAAAATTATATTGGATAGAGTTTATTAAAACATGAGAAAATTAATCAGAGCTATGGAATACATCTGTTAACGCAACTCACAGTAAAATTAAGAAAAATAGTGCGCTTAAAAAACTGCTTGATATTTACAAAAAAATCTAACCAAATGGAGATAATACTTTATGAAAGCGGTTATCTTTCATCATTATATAATTATTGAAATCATTCTTTGTTAGCAAAATTAGCATTACGCTGTATACTGCACATAGTTGGGAAGGCAGGGGAAACATCATATTAAAACATGCTATTCCCCATTTTCCACCGAATTCTGGAGGCATTGCGTGACTCAGTGGCAGAACTAAACGCTGCACTTTGCCTAATACTAGAGCGATGAAATGAAAATATCAATCGACGGACGGTCAGGAGTCGAATTCACAACATGTCGCATTTACAGACACACTCTTTCCCCTGGGCCGCGGCCTCTGTTGTAGTTCATTATAATATTGAAATGATTAAGCTCTGTTTTTTTTCATCCAGTCTTTGATCAATCTTTTATTTGTCGTTTTTTTTAAAATAAGCTAAATGCAATACTAAAGCAACGGCTTATATTATTCTAGCTATTTAACACGTACGCATACTAATAAAGCTACTGAGCGACTGACGTCAGATTTTACTACGAAATATTGTCAATAATATTGCGTAGTGTGCGGGGCAAAATTAAACAATATAATTGTCAATACTGTATTGACAATAATATTGTGTGTGTATGGATAGCCTTAGTTTATCTCTATGGTTCTAGCGAGTAGCTTCTAAAAGGTTGGTAGCACTGAATTTGACATTGTCAATCAAAACAATATAATTGTCAAAGTCAATTTCATATTATGATGTGATATCATTTGATTTTATATCTTATCTTGTTGTTATATAGTATATTAAACTTTGAAAAGAATATTCATTGTTTACTTACAAATTGATATGAAAATACGGATTATTAATTATATTATTGTTGGTTAGTTAATTCTAAATTGCTACAATGCCCCCTAAAAAACAGCCTGAAAAACCAAGTAAACCTAGCGGTGCAAAAGCGAAAGGTGATACAAAAGGTTAGAGATGTTGTATTCTTCATTTACAATGTTTATTCTAGTGGTAGCTGCCCGCAAATTTACTTGTGTGAATTTTAAGACCCTTGTCATACTAATTGTATTTGTCAACTAGTGTCATCGAAAGTTAGGCTCAAAATAATTCCGCCTTTACCACGTGGAAGTATTCCCACCTATGTATACATATTCTCAGTGAGAATTCAATGATATGATATTACATTACTGCCTCATCCAAACATTTAGATCATTAATTTTTAGATACACAACCAAAAAATGCTCATCGGGTTAAATATGTTTTGTTGAGTTGGTATATTCTTGTTTCTAAGATGTTCTAAATATTTGATTTTATTTTTTCCATCACACTTTTCCCAAATACAAAGAGTGCCAAAACACTAGCTGTCAAACTTGAAAGATTGCGTTAACACAACATAATCGAATTATTATCATGAGTCTTCCAAATAGAGACTGAACTCACTCAACCACATACATCCACAGTTATATACTATACAATTGCACCACTATAGTATTAATTTTTAAATTATTTTTTTATGTTATGCTGAGGAACTTTTACAATGATGTCACTTCTGTAAAAGTTCTCCATTGGATTTTTTCATTTGTGCCTATTGTATATATCATGTTATAATAAAAGTATCATAAACACAGACAGAGTGCAATTTAAAAAAATATAACGTAATATATTACAAATATGTAGTAAAATATAAAGTAATATATTACAAATAGGTAATGTTTGTCAGTGATTTACTTTTAAATTTTAATGACTGGCTAAAATCTTATTTCATTTAAATTTAGAAGCAGTGCCAAAAGAGAAAAAAGGTGGGACAGCTGTCAAAGTTCGACATATCCTGTGTGAAAAACAATCAAAATGTTTGGAGGCATTGGAAAAATTGAAAGCTGGACAGAAATTTCCTGATGTAGCCGCTGCTTATAGTGAAGATAAAGCAAGGCAAGGTGGTGATCTTGGTTGGATGACACGAGGCTCTATGGTTGGGCCCTTTCAGGATGCAGCTTTTGCTTTACCCATATCCTCTGTTAACAATCCTATATATACAAATCCTCCTGTTAAATCAAAATTTGGCTACCATATTATAATGGTTGAAGGTAAAAAATGAGCGGAACTGTTTTTGAATTTGAGTACTTCTGGGTGATTCTTTTAGTTTTTATTTTGGAAAGGATATGTTGTTTACATGAACAAATTGATAAGGACTTTTGTATATTGCCTGATCCAAGGATATCTAACGAGTCCCTAGACTCTACTAATGATGATTTTGTAAATAGAGAGTAAGTTTTAGAAGTTTTTATTCTAATATTGTGCTATCAATAATTATTAAACTTTACTATTTTACAGTTTCAGCCTAAAGTTGAGCTTCTTACGTCTATACCGACTGATGTATGTAACTATGATATTTGCTCTTACATATTTTTGCAACATTTGTTTCTGGTTTTTAATGGCTCAAAAAGCTCCAACCAGGACCCTTAAATAATCTTTTTGTTAGTACCATATCTTAAAATATGTAAATTAGTCTAACAATAAATGTGTTTATATTTAAAAAAAATTATCAATTTAAATTATCCTCATCATGTCATCTATACATTTTCATACATAGCCTATTTTTTTTTGTAATTCCCAAATTGTATTGGTTTTGTAAACGTTTTTTGTGAAATTTCAATTAAAGGTAGACATTATTTAATCCTACTAGATTTATAGTATTTTAAATTCTCTTGACTTGCCACAATAAAAATATTTTTATTAAAAAATATATTTTTACAAAACTATATCCATTTATAAATGTATAAATTTATTAAAAAAAAAAATTATAAAGTCATATTAAATGCAGTTTTAATGATACATTTTTTTTATTTAATTCATAATCCATAATCATAATATAATCATAATGGATAAATTAAAAACAAAATAAAGTACCAGCAGTCTTTATTACAATTGTTTTAAATAGCACTTATTTTACAATACAATGTACTGACCACTTTCTTAAATACTGAAATAAATATGAATGAGGTAAAACTTAATCTAGGGTTTGTAATATAATTGTAATATTTAAAAAAAATACTTCACACACTTTACTGAACTGACTTCAGAGATTAAGATTATTTTAGAGTAAGTATATAGAGATACTTTTGTCGATAGCATAGATTTTAAGATTTTCTTTATTTACTTAATTGTGAATTTTGATTGTTATTTTGTTATACTCTCAAGTTAGGGTTCGTATATCTAACGTATTTGAGAAGAGCATCGTTTTCTTCGCACACGAAGGGCTTGCGGTGGTGACAGGCGACGTCATGCCAGTGAACACCATCGTTGTAGAAATTGTTCAAGATCGCCACACAGTGTTCCGCAGCTCCGCCCTGGATCAATTCCTGTACAAAAATATATAACTGTTATATCATTGGTGTTAATTGGCTCCTTAATTTTTATTAAAATAATAAAAAGAAATGGTAGACATTTTTCGCCGTAAAAATTACATAATCGAGTCTTGCCTTCCAATTCTTTCTGTAATGACTTTTAGCAGGAAGTGAGATTTATTATATAAGAAGCCGCGTAATGGAGGGCCTTGAATACATTGTAAGCAATGGTGGCGCAAAGCGGATACGGATGATCCGGAGAACCGCAAAACTGTGCAATTTTAAATTTTTACTTTTGCTCACACGACGCGGCGAAAGTGGTACCAAACAACAGTAGCGACATACGCGGAATACCGATGAGCTTTTTGTTATACAGGTGGTTCGTAGAAAGTGGGTTGAATGCGGGTACGCCCTTCGGTGAATAATTCGCGGGCCTATAAATATTTACACGACTTTCCTTTTCATTACGCGACATCGTGTTTTAACACATAGTTTACAACAAATATTACTTAACATTGTAATTACGGCTTACGTAATTTTTGTCGCCATGGTTGACACAAATTTCTAAAGTTTTGATGCTGATTAAAATTTATTTCGGCAAATTAATATTTTTAGTTAACTGTAATTTGTTAATATACAGCTATATTTAACAGTAAAAGTACTTAATACTCAAGAAGGTTTTATTACTTACCCGATTGTCTGGTTGAGGTTTTCCGATGCCACCACCCTCGGACCAGTCGTTTTGTTGACGGTTAGTGCTAGGAGCCAGCTTTTGCAACTCGGCGGTCCAGAACCAGCCATTGATTTCGTTGGGTAGCAAGTCTGGGCGATTACATCCTTTGAAATCGCACAAACGCCCGGACGTCCAAATGTATTTTACCTAACAAAAAAAGAAAAAAAACTTAAAATATCATAGTGAACGAGGCGAAAGAGGTATGCAGAGACCGTAGCGTTTGGCGCTCCGTTGTTTCTGATCACTCGCTAGGGATACAGCGTGAAGCCATATTACATTAGATTAAAATATTATAAATTAACAAAACTCTATTTTCTTAAAGTTTTGTTATCTATCGTGACATACTTGAATCTTAAAAATATTTTTTTTCTATTAGATAATTCTAATAGGAAGTCGGCATTATAAATGTGAGCAGATGTATAATATTTAAAAAAAACAGTATTTTAATATCTTAAAAGTGAAATATGTTGATAACAAGACGTTCTCAATAGACATGATTGGTTTAATGATGCGATGTCAAATGAAGCGATCCCACGGTGAAAAACGCTATCACTTACAAGAAGTGAAATTTAGAAAAGGAAAATTGGCTATTGTTCTACAAGTAGATATTCGCGTCGCTCGTCTATATATAATCAAACTTTGTCAAATTCAAAACATGTTTCATAAATGTTTGAAACAGCATTACATACAACAAGCACGTCGAATTTGTTAAAACAATTGCAGGCCCCGCTTTCTATTTCATTTGTTTTCGTTTTGAAAAAAGATTTTCACTTTATATTAGTAATAGCGATAGATATGTTAATTTTCAAATTGTGACATACGTGACGGTTTTTCTGTTTGACTAATTGGTTGCTGCAGTTCAAACCATTCGTGTCAAGGGTACTTTAGTCATTGTTGCTTTTTTGTTCTGAGTGTAGGCATTGCTTCTGGCTCATTTGTAGCTTAGGCAAAAACGTTTTAAAATCGTTCGCAATATTTAAATTATGTGAATATCTATCCCGCACACAGGGTAGGCAGAGGGAACTTAGTGTTAAGAAACTCCGTCCCCCACTTTCCGCCGAATTCTGGAGGCTTGCTCTTGCATGTTGAGTGGCGGAACTCATGGCAGCCCTTTGCCTTGACACCAGAGATATTATAAATATTAATAAATATTTCATTTCCTCGATTGGGGATCGGACCCACAACCAGTCGGCTTATAGCCACACTTTGTGCCCCTGCGCCACGACTGGCTTCTTCGATCTTATTTAGTAGGTTACATTTTCATATTAAATTGGACAGTTTTTAATTTTGTTAAGAGTAACACTGAACTAATAGGTACATCGTTGAAAAATTTTATATTAGTGATACACAAATTACATTTTTACATAATAGAAGTTATAATACCTAACCCTAATATATATCTAAAATATATGCAAAATAAAAAAGAAACTTAAAAATCATTTTAGATTAAGACTTTAAATAATATCATATTGACAATATGATGTTTGGTCGCTAATAGTCGGTCGTATAGTAGTTTAGTGATATTCGTAAGGTTGAGACGAGTCGATTGACGTAATCGTTATAATCGGTTGTTCTCTACAATGTAGCAGGAATAAACATACATACATAGACTGATAAACACATTAACCTCCTTTACGTTGCGCAGTCGGATGAAATCATAAAAACTATACCTAGTATATGTTATAGCTTGGATATTGAATTGATTATCGTTATTTTAAATACAATTTTTTAGCATCACGCTGTATCCCGCATATATCATTGTAGGTAGAGGGAGCCTAGAAACCTAGTGTTAAAATACTCCGTCCCGGAAGCGGAACCGAACGCCGCGCTTTGCCTCGTTACCAGAACGAGGAAATGGAAATATTAAATATTTAATTTTCTCGAGTGAGAATCGAACCCACAACTTTTTGTGTTTACAGTCGGATCCTTGTGTCCCTGTGCCACAACCACAAGTTATGGGTATATTTGACAATGAAAAAATAACAGATTTTTAAGAATTTCTATAAAAAACAAATTAAACTACCTTAGTTGAGCGAACAACGAAACGACTATTTGTAAACGCAGTTTCGCCATTTTGCTATCAAATAAAAGAAATAATTATATGCAAAACATACTTTATCCTGTACAATGCGGGCTTTCACCCATTCGTTTTCATCACTTGTCTCCAACGACACGAGGTCCATACAGCGTTGGCGGCAGTAGTTTCTGGCGCTCAACCAGTCTTCTTCTACTCCACGTAACGCTGGATCTCTCCACGAAAAGAAGTAGCCTTTATCTAGGAAAATAAATGAATAATGTTATTTAGAATATTACTTAAACTTAAATATTATAAACAAAAAAAATAATTTAGTTTAATTTTGCTAAATTTTAAGATTTTCGTTAAGCAAGCTTATTTACACAGGTTTTTATGATATAATAAAACACGTAAACTAAAAAAATATTGAGGCCGGTCGTGGCGCAGAAGCACAAAGTGCGACTGTAAACGCGACGTTGTGGGTTCGATCCCTACTCGAGGAAATTAAATATTTATTTAAATTTATATTTCCATTTGAGATTCGCCAAACAGCATACAATGCCTCCAGAATTCGGCGTAAAGTGGGGAACGGAGTGTCTTAACACTAGGTTCCCTTAGCCTACCCTGCTGTGTGTGCGGGATACAGCGTGAAGTGATTTTAACCAAAATATTTTGTCTATTATTACGATTCACAGGATATATTTAACAATAAATGTAAACTCTACTTTGATAGAGTTTACAGGTAAAAATTAAAATACAACAATGTAAATAATCTAATATTGTTCATGACGTTGCTAGTGGTATGTGAACACCTACAGATGAGAAATAGCTTTCCATATTGATTAATGAAAGAAAAAGTAGCCATTGTTTAATATTTCTGTGTTAATAAACTCCAAACGTAAAACTTATTAGCACGTTCACTAAAATATATAGGTTATTAATAAAACGAATAAATATATAAAAGAAAAAAATAGCCGCCCGAACAGGGACTTGAACCCTGGACCCTTGGATTAAAAGTCCAATGCTCTACCGACTGAGCTATCCGGGCTGTATATCTTTGACCTAAATTAGCATTTATAACGTTGGGTGTAACTCGAAATAATATTTTTTCAACTATTATTTTAAATTAATTTATTTAATTAATATTAAATTTATTTTATTTTATCAATTAGATGTTGTATTTGCATAAAATATAAATATAATTAAGTATTACGGATGTTAACAATCAAATATTTCTAGGAAACTCACAATCACGATGTTAACTAGAATGTTAGTCTTACTTATCGAAGGCATTTCAAAAGTCCCGTTGAGGAACAGGTTTGTTTGTTATCAGCTATCCGGGAGACACTGATAAGCGTATCTTAGTAGTTTTGGTAAATTATTCATTTTACATCTACATTTTTCAGTTTCTTTCTGGTAGAGATAAAAATCTCTATAGCTGGTTATATAGTAGGTATGTTTTAAAATCCTACAATTAGGTACACGAGTATAATGACATAATATAAAATTATATGTACAACAACATTTAATAATTAAATTTCAGCAGTGCAGGCAGAGGGAACCTAGTGTTAAGACACTCCGTTCCCCACTTTCTGCCGAGTTTTGGAGGCATTACACGTAGAGTGGCGGAACTCAACGCCGCGCTTTGCCTCGACATCAGAGCGAAGAAAGGAAAATATAAATGTAAATAAATATTTAGTATTTCTTCAAATGGGAATTGAACCCACAACCAGTCGATTGTACAGTCACACTTTGTGCCTCTGCGCCACGACTGGCTAGAAATTTCGTTAAGTCATAATTGAAATATAACTATTATTGAATTATTATAGGAAATGCTTACTATCGGCAAACCTCTCGTGTATTATGCGCTGTGCACATTGTCCAGGTACTGGCGGCTCCAGGATACGTCCGTTGGGAAACTGCGCGTGCGCAACAGCGAGTACCGACAATACTAGTAGTCCTTTCATGGTCTATAAAAAATATAAGAATTAAAATAATATTTAATATTTACCAAAACCATACTGAGTAGGTAATAAATCTTATACTTTATTAGGCTTTACTTTCACAACTTTTATGTGAAAGGACTTCAATAAAAATTGTATAGAGTTCATTGACCGATTTAGGCATTTACAGTTCATTTAATTATTAATAGTAGTGGATTCGTATAAGATACTAATATTTCACTGATATTTACTGGCATTATAATAAGATTTTGATTTTAAACAGGTACTATCTATCTATGTTTTTTTTAAAATAATATAGTCTGACAGGGGCAAAGAGGATGCAGATTTAATTAAATTTTTCATCGCATTTTTTGTTACACGTATTTACTACATGTCATTTATTTTTTATATATTTAAAGGTCAAATATTCACTTCAACAATAAGTTAATTGTGTAGGTAGTGTGGGTGCATGTCGGCATCAAAAGGATTTCCAGATTATGTCATCGTGTTGATCCATAGAATTATTTTATTCAAGAATTTTAAGCGGAACTTTTACTATTTATAATTTGTAGTATGAAATTTTCTATAAACTACCTACGTTAAGAAACAAGAAAATAGGTACAATATATTGTTAAAGGGCCGCTTGATCCATTTTATTTAAAATATGAGTTTAAAATTTATTATATGTTCTAAATCTAACTCTAACTTGTTGATTAACAATAATTAAAATTCAAACGTCATTTTTTAAAATGTTACTTTTCGCTATAACTTCTGTTTTACATGATGCGTGTTTAACAGATAAGAAGGTCCAATACGAAGAGTTGTTTACAAACACTTTCCATTGAATATTTTACAATGGGTTACATAAGAAGTCATATTGTGGACCGGTTCTAGGGCTATAGAAAGTGACCTTGCCCTCAAGATGGTTCGTTCCTCTCTTGACCAATTCTGACCTTTGTCCACAGTTCTAATTTTTCACCATATAAATATTTAATATGGACTTTTATATAAAAATAAATTTATAATATTTTATTTAGATAAAAGCATTTAGATTATCAATTTGTTTATTTACTTTTTAGTTTATTCAATAATGCGTTACATTTACATAATGGATATAGTTAAAATATTTTTTAATTTTGTTTAAAACATATCAATAAATGTTTAGTTTTTTTAAAAAGTGACATAGCCAAAGTGAAATAATATCCTTTAAAATAAAACACTACAATACTTCTTAATAAATTACAAATTAGTGTTGGGAGGCTTATATGAGCTTTACCAAATATATTTTATTTATCAATAATTTTCATTAAAATATATTAAGAAATATAACAACAATAATCGAAAATAAGAAAATTGTACTCACGATATGGTGTGTCTGATGCTCGTATCCGTCACTAACTGATGCGCCGGCGCGTTGCGGAGGTTTTATATGTAGGAAGCACTGGGCGTCCGGACCTTTGAGGTTTGAGAACACCCTGTGGGGTTGTTGCATTATTTTATTCAAAATAATAATTAAAATAAGAATATTATAGACTTAAAATATTATGTTGACTGTTTTTTGGCTGCAGTTTTGTAATTTGCAAATATTATTATTGTAATTTGTAGGTTTTCAATTCTTTATGGTAAAAGTATTTTTTCAGTTTTACTAAAAAAAGCGAAAGTAACACTCTCTGTTCCTCTAGAATACTCCACAAATGGACCTTTCATTGTACATTAGTCTGTTTAGGCAGGTTGATTGTAGTATAAAACTAAATTTTATTAATTTAAACAAATGTCCAGACGATGACTAGGAATGATATTCGCAGTATTGTAGCATGTTTTTTAGGGTTTCCTTGAGGTATACAAAATATTCTAACTTGACAATTTAAGTTTTACGAATGAATACTCTTCTTTTTTGTGACACTGCATCTGCTGTATCATGCAAAATTATCGGAGTGACATGCCACCATATCACACATCAACATTCCCAAAGACATTATGTAATGGGTAGTAGACACTTCAACTATTTAATCGTTAATTCTTCAAGCAAAAGAAGAAGAGGTCAGTCGTGGTGCAGGGGCAAAAAGTGTGACTGCAAAATCGACTGATTGTGGGTTCGATTCTATTTCTTATTTTTTAACACAAATATTTCCATCAATTGGGAATCGAACTTATAACCTTTGTGTCAGACATTTATCATCTGCACCATGGTGACTGTTATATAAATAACTCGGCCATTATAATTACTATATTAATAGAATCTATCAAACATGAATAAAAACACAGAAAAAAATATATATAAAATTTATAAGTTTTACACATACCGATATATTCCGTTATTGTTTCCTTATTAACAGTGTTAGCGAAAAGCGCAAACTGAACTTGTTTATTAACACCACATACTGGTCACTGCTTATTTATAATTAAATATTAAAAATATATTATTATAACCAAAAACACTAACAAAATGTTATAATAATATAAATGGACGTATTTAAAAATATTTTATTGTAGTAGATATTTAAGATAAAGATAAAAATGCGTTTCAAATATTACACGCGCCATTTACTATAAATGACTTATTAAATAACAAAAAATGCTTAAAATCGTTTATTACATTTATATCTCACATTTTTAGCAAACTAAAAGATATCAATAATACAATAATATAAATAAAATATATGATAATATTATACTTATATTATTTGTAATTATGTATATAATTTACAAATATAATCAACAAACTGTTATGTCGAAGAGATAGGAGGAGTGTCATAAAAAAAACCGCGCCAGTATCTAAAGAACATAGTAACGTAAAGATAATTTTTTGGGTCTTGCGTTTTTTTTATTATTAGTTTAACCTACATTTGTATAACATTTATCAAACAAGTTAATACATAACTTTTATCGCAAAGACAGGAAAGTGAACACAAAGCTTGTGAAGTCCACAAAATTAGTCATGGAGAAATTTGTTGGCAAAACATCTTTAAGGCGAGAATGACTAATTCTTTACATAATATTGATAAGGCAGGAAAGATAACAATACTAGAATGAAATTCTATTAGAATAAATGGTACATCCATTTATTGTTATTTGCATTGTATTGTTCTAAAGTAGATGTTTACATAAATATGTATGTAAACTGTAGATAGATTTTTTTTCTTTTCCTTATTACAGATATGCGATCTGTTCTTTTTTAGAATATTTTTTTTTGTTTAACATATTATTTATTTTTCAATTTTATTTTACAAAAAAATAGGATTATAAGACTAATAGAGACTTTTACGTCCAATACTAAACCTTCCTATATTAACCACGTTGACGACGTACTTTTTTTCTTATGTACCTATAGCTTTTATGAAAAAAAAGAACAATGACAAATGACGAGCATTTAAGGTATTTGACATATATATGTTATACTAAATAACTAAACATAAAATAATATTGATAGATTTTTTGGTTAAGGATTTTAATAATTTAAGAGTCATTTAATGAGAACCAAAAGCTGTAATTACAAAATAGCATAATACAGTAAAAGCTAAAGAACACCCGTTCAAACGAGTCTAGAACATTCTATGGGCAGAGGTCTCGTACGTGCGTGCACTGCTAATAGCGGCTTTCTTTGCACGTGCTTGTTGCCATTCTCGAATGTCATCAACGTTTGGTAGCCGAAAAACTTTAACTATTATAGTCATTGGTCAATATTGTATTTTTAAACTAAAATGTCTATAATTTTTTGATTATTAAATTTGTTAATGTTACAATAATAGGTCATAGAGTCATGATGTAGAGAAGAAAATGTACAAATAAAAGGAATCAAATGAGAAAAAAAAATAAACAAAAAATATTATTTTTAGGTAAGCGACCACTACAAATATGCGATTATAATGTAAATTTTACTCAAGCAAGAATCAAGATTACCAATTATGGCTTTGATAATGTTTTGGACCATTAAAATAAGTAGACAGTACCTACATATGTGAAAAGGTAATTCATATTTTGAAATAGGTACCTAAAACTAGAATACATTATATTAGTTGTATTTTATAGACATTTTTTTTTATATATTAAAACGAATAAATATACGAAGATTGTATTGTGGCCCCCGCAGGTATCGTGA
The DNA here is from genome assembly GCA_021202915.1 of Heliconius himera. Taxonomy (NCBI): domain Eukaryota; kingdom Metazoa; phylum Arthropoda; class Insecta; order Lepidoptera; family Nymphalidae; genus Heliconius; species Heliconius himera. Next base: position 1,349,775 of record JAJHJA010000143.1, on the reverse strand, counting down.
CCCCCTTTAATATTTGTTATTAAAAATTACTCTATTCTGTGAAACCTTTTTTTAAATGGAACATTAATATTACAATTTTATAATCATGTAAAAAGATTTAAGAGAAGGCAGCGCATTCCTGTGTTGCTGCAATTATTTCCATAATTTTGTAAATATTACGTCATAACTGCTCAGAGTTCGACATTACGAGTATGTCTAACTAACGTTGTCCTACAGGATTTTCAATGTTTTCTATGCAATGAGGATCGTTAATAGACTCCATGATATTGGTAATATGGCCCCCTCATCTGATATGATATAATCTTTCTCTCAGGAGAAAATCGCGGAAGCGTAAGTGTAGCTGGACGCGGATGTAGATGCTACTCTATCGAAGCAGCCGAGATGATAGAGAGCATGTCGCCAACAGTTCTAGCCGGTACCAAAAAGATGTGAAGACCCAGCAGTAGCTCCAATAATGAAAAAGTCATAGAACTCGTCTAAATGTGATGAAAATGACCGCCCTCGCCTGAGGACTCAGATACATTCTGTATATTTTATCATAAGAGGAATTCTATCGACAGACTTGGACAAGAGTGGATTCAGCGTCAGATCTGTATCTTATAAACTCACATTGGCTGCGCAGGCGAAATAAATCTGTGATTTTTGCCATTAACTTCAATACATTTAATTGGGCATAGAGGGGGCCCATATCACCCTCTCTTGATCCAAAATTGTAAAATTTGCGATTATTCGGAATATAAAACATTTTTTAATATTCTGTCTCGTTTATTTTTATTTCATAGTAAATCATATATAGATAAATGAATATTCAAATGTTAGTGATGTATTTCTTGGACTTATATTACTTTTTATATTAGACCTCAAAAAATGAGGGGCCAAATTACCACCTTTATTAAAATAAAAATATTAGTATTAAGTTTGAATTTCAGTTGTAAGTCATATGAATAAAATAAAAAATTTTTTTTAAAGTTACTGGCATCGTTATAAATCGATGTAACAGTATACAAGTTCATGGTGACAATAATTTGAATAAAAATTGAAAGTTCAGTAACCTATCTGTTTTTGTCTGTTAAAGTTTATTCTATCTCATACATATTAATGATGTATAAGAATGTATTTTTCTTGGTTTTATTTAATCACAATAGTTTGTAACGAAACAGCTATGTAGGTTTGACCAGTTTATTTGGTGTGTTTACGTCTCCCAAACTTAGAATCTATTAAAACAAAAATCTAAAATATCTAGTTCTGTTAAATTCGATCACTAAACTTATTAATTATATACATACTCGTAATTTAAATAACATATAATTTTCCGGGTGTTCAATTCTTTTGTTTGATAAGTGATTTAAATTTTCGGCAATCTAGCTGACTCTACTTTGCGCAATCAATTATATCGATCAATATTTGGTATATTGTGTTAATAAAGCGTATTCATTATGTTGTTTGCTCTGCTAATTCTCTGTAAATAATTAATGCACGAAATATTTAATATCACAACAGGACTTCACTACTACTATTTACCTACTGACCTTGTATTTAATTTTCACCGTTCACGATTAGTATAATTTTGCTTTACAACAATTAATTGTATAAGAGATGATATAATGCTTAACTATTCCTACTACTATACTGTACTTTAGGATTCCATACTTCAAAAGAAAAAACGGAACTCCTATGTGTTCATTTTGTTTTTTTTCTTTCGTTAGCCTGTATGTCTGACTGCCAAGACCATTTACCTCAATACCGCGTGTAGTTATCACGCTGAAGTTAATATCAAATATGCAGGTCTACGTCCCCTTGGAAGTTGGAGCACAGAAAAACTAATCAAAAGAAAAAGAAAAACTAAAAAAAGTAAAGGATATACATAGTTTTATCTGCATTAAACGATCGAAACCTATAGGATAATTCCCGTGGATAAAGAAAAAAAAGAACTTACGGTGATTACTTTCCAAAATAAAAGAAAATCGGAAAATTGTAAATATATATCACAAAAAAACTCATATTTGTAGTTCATTATCCCATACAAAATGAGTGTATACGGGTGTATACACCTAGGTTTATCAACTTTTACAAGTTGTTTTCTAGCTGTCCTACAACCATGAAACTTGTATGTAAATCTTGGACGGCGTGTACCACCCGCACTTTTTAGTTTTATCTTTATGTTTAAAATTGTCTTAAAATTATAAATTATATACAAATATTTACAAAATATAAATGATAAGAATGGCATAGAGACTTTAGTGACACTTCGCCCGATTTGCGACACTTTAGTAGCGAAATCGAACAACAATCAACATCGAATTTTGTTACGTCACAAAATTTTAATGAATATATAGGTATAGGTTTATCTACCAATGTAATATCCGAAAGCACAGCAGTGCCCCCGCTAAATCGAGCGAGCGAAACACTCAACCGACTAATGTATCATCCTTTTCTGGAACTATTTGGCGTATTTTCTGGCCCCTATTTGAGAACTTCTGGATAGGCTTTTAAAGGATGGTTTTCCAGTTAGCTGTAAGCACACACCAGAACCTCGAAATTTCAAACATAGGTCATATATTTTCGAAGCCAAAGTTTCATTATGTCAACATTGATTCACTCATTCACTCATTGAAATTTGCTACTAGGTTACTAGGGTTTAATGTCACATAAAGGAAAAAAAATGTAGAAGATCTGGATTACCTGGTGGCCCTACTGAGAAACTAACCTAAGACGCCAGCCAAGCTATTATAGATATCGTCATACTACTTTGCAAAATTTATTCAGCGTGGTGGGACTCTTCTTTTCATGTACAAAACTTGAAGATCTGGAGTATTTGATGAAAAACCCTAAGAGCTCGGTTGGTTAATTATTGCCGTATTACAGGTACTTACCAGTGGGTTTTCCAGATCTAATTGCATCAATACTTTTACCAGATATTCTTTCCGAACTTTTAGATTAGTATTCGTTGAAGATCAATATTGAAAATCATTTTTTTTTAATTTGATCTTATTCATATTTTTTAATATTAGCAGGGCTAATGAGTTTTCATCCAATAATTGAGACGAACTGGCAAAAAAAATATGTTAATACTTATGCAAATAAAATATATTTCTAAATTTAAGTAATTATAATCAAATTATTTTTAAACCCTCAAATTATTTTTAAAACCCTCGTAAAATATACAAAATGCTATATGACAAATCAATCCGTAGTCTTTTCAAAAATAAAGAACGAATCTGTCATATTGTGTAGTGTAAATTGTCACTTGAAAATGACGTTGGTAGTTAAAAAACTCAAATAAATAAATTTTATAATAGTAAAAATATTCTTATAATAAAGTTCCTTTTTTCCTTTAAATATATTCTACTTTTGTACAAAATGTTTTGTTGTCTGAAGAACTGTGTTAACGGGTTTTCCCTGACGCCAACTGTGCCAATCCGGGTGAAGAGTAATCCAGTACAATTAGATACTTTACATATGGGTAAAATTTTATATTGATATCAAATTCTACCATGAAATAAGCATTTTAGTAATATGTTTAGTAAGATTCATTCTGAATTATGTCGTATAATTGGTATATATTTTGTCCATTGCAACTTAATGCTTATGTGTGTAGGTGGCAGATAAAAAGAGTATCCTGTGGTCATAATGACCAGCTAAAAATACTTAATTATATGTATATATTAATTATTTCAGGACATGAAGTTGTGGTAGTGAAAGGAGGTCAGCGTGTATGTGGATCTGGATGCGCTTTGGGAAATGCACCATTAGTGCAAAATAAAGCTTATTTTGAAGTAAAATTGCAACAAGGAGGAGTGTGGGCTATAGGATTAGCTACAAGAGAAGCTGACTTAAATAGAGTTCATGGTAAATAAATATAATAATTATGTATGTAAAATATTTGTACAAAACAACATAATAGAATTATTTCGACTGAAAATTTTATCCTCACATGATAATCACAAACATGCACAAATACATATTATTCTATAAGACAGAGTTTTCTGTAGACTTATGTCTAGTTTGCTGATATTTACATATTATTCAATATACAAACAGCAAATGTTCAGGTCAATGTCAATTTAAGCAAAGGTCATAATTGATGATATAAACCTGACATTGCCAAAGTGACACAATATATATTATTTGCATAATTTTAGTTATTCACACATGCCCAATTTTGATGCGATTTGATTGCAATTGGGTTAGAAATTAAACCATGTCTTGAATTTTAATTTCTATGTGACTCTGGCAAGTTGTACAGTTCCAGGTGCGTAAATGATAAAAAATAATATATTTTCATATCATAAGCTACCAAATCTAGTGATGTAGTAGATGCCACTACGACAAACAGTATACAGCTTGACTTTTTGTATAAAAAAAAATCATAAAATAATTCAAACTACAGAATGGATTTTAGTGTCATTTTTACTAAAAGATAATATATTAGATAAAGATATAGATTTAAGAAAGATGTGACAAAAGAATATTAAAGATTTGTATAGTAATATTCCAAAAACTTTTTTTTTGTGCACTTACCCATCTACAACAGCAAATAACAAATTGGCAACAATTACTTAGTCTACATGGGTAAAGCCACAAACAGAACAATAGCATTAAAAAGAAAATCTAAATGGATTTTCTTTTTAATGCTATTAAAAAGCTAAATAGATTTATAAAATAAAAAAATATATATTTTTTATAAATATTACAGGAGGAGTAGACAAAGAGTCCTGGTGCTTAAACAGTGATGGTATTGTAAGACATGATAATGTAGAACTTTATCATCTAAAGCCTGCATCTCGAGAGTCACCCACTTCAGAACTCCTGGTGTCTACAGGATCGCCCAATCATGAAAATGAAAATGAAAAAACAGAAAGTGATAGGAGCAATGAGAAACAAGCGTTGATGCCAGGGGAAGGTGATGTCATTGGTGTAGCTTATGACCATGTGGAACTTAATTTTTTCTTAAATGGAAAAAATATGGAAATCCCTGTAAGAAATATTAGAGGAACTATTTTTCCTGCACTTTTTGGTAAGTAAAATGTGTTACTTCATTATCAGACTTTGGTGTCCTTTTATTATAATTTTTTAAAGAGCAATGGGCAGATTGGGACCACCATCTTAATAAAAATACTATTAATATATGTTTTTTATTGTGCTTGCTTGCTTTTATTTTATGGTAATACTTTATTTCGCACACTGTCTTGTCCTGATGCCCGCCCAAGTACTCCTAAGTACAATATGGGATGGGTCAAGAGTTGCACTTGCAAATGCAATTGCAATGCACCAGTAATATTTTGAAATTACATTATAGGTGATGATTCCTAAGAGATCTTGTAATACATTTAATTTTCGTGTTTGTGAATGTAATTATAATAAGTAATTACACTTTGGGAATGAGTTATTTTTATTTCTCTTTTCAACACATACTACCATGGTGTGAAAGTGAAGAACAGAGTGTCTTAATATTAACTTCTCACTACTAACTGTGCTATATAGGTGATACAAATTAAAGAAAAAAAAATTATATCTATATCTATAATCTTATATATTTTTCAGTTGATGATGGTGCTATTCTCGACATTATATTGGACAACTTCAGATATCCGCCTCCTTCAGGATATGAAAAAATCATGGTAGAACAGTCTTTACTTTAACATGAAATAAATTTAAAAGAAACTGGCTTGTGCAAGGACAATTATATATTCTCGCTTTAAATGTGATTGTTTAACGTGAGTATGTAATGTAAAGTAAAGTTTAAGACTGTATCCTCTCTTCTACATTACTGATTACTAAGAGTTTGATAATTAAAATATCTATTTCTCTATTTTAGGATATTTCCAAAAAAAAATCCTTTGTCAACAAATTTCTGTCTGTAATAATTTTAAGTTAGCGAAATAACTCAAATAAGGTCACATTAGTTTTAAGTTGAAATATGTTTTAGGAAGATTTCAATTAGAAAGTTTAAATTTTTTCCCAATAATAATAAAAATAAAATTACAAATTAATGATTGTAACTTTAATAGCAGGTTCAGTGGGCTGCACCGGAATGATAAAAGTGATGTAATATAAGATATATTACATAACCTTACTTGATAAATACACTATCCACTATAACAAAGAATTTTTAAATTTGAACCAGTAGTTCTTTAGTTAGCGACTTCAAATAAACAAAACTTTTCAACTTTATAATATTAGTATAGATAATGTATATAAAATATTCTTCTGTGATTGATAATATAATATCATGAACTATCAATAATAGAAATTCAAATAATACACATCATTTTTACAATTAAAAGATTAGATTTTTTTAATAATTTATTTTATTGTATTCTTTTATAACCAAACTCTTATAAGTAGGTTTTTGTCATTTATAGATGATAAAAGCTAGTAGTAGTACACAACCTACAAAAAATATATATATATTCATAATTGAATATTATTTTTAATTTATCTTGTTAATGTCATATAGAATTAAATAATAGTCATATTGCTGGGAATGGATAACTCACAATCTATGTGTGTGTCATTTACAATCCAATGTGTAATGGAGTATTTAAAAAAGTTAAATTATTTATTATATTTTCAGTTCAGTTTGAGTATTACTTATAACATTTTTTGCTGCATATAATATGTCATAACTCATATTGCAAAAGTGAATTGTTCTATTTCTAGCCATTGTAATTGTGAATGAAATGAAACATTGTTTTTGTTATTAAAACACATTCCCAGTATCTTTGAGCTCACAACTACTATTTTATGTGAGATATTAACCTCCTGACTGTGCCAAGAAGGCATGAAATTAATATTATTAGTGCAAATTTTATTATTGGAAAAAAATAGAAGAGCAAAGAAGAGAATATTAAAATTATCATATTTATTTTTTGGTATTACATATCAATTCACTTCACTATACATTACTTCCATTTTACTCATATTAAGATCTAAAAGTGTAACACCTGTCTATGTATTACCTGTTTGGGGAATTATATATTACAAGCACCACACGCGCGGCTTCACCCGCTTAAAAATATTTTTATATTATAGCCAAGGTATTCAAACTAAATTGTATACAATTTATGTAAAGATTTTGTGTTATTCTGTTACATATGTTTTTTTTGGTGTCTTCGATGAGTCTAATATATTATTGATTGAAGAGAACTATGACCTGCATAAATATTTTTTTGCATTTGATATAGATAATTAGATAATTATCTATATATATCCAATTTCAAGCACTATTCTAAAAAAATATTCATGTTGTGCTTATATTTTTTTAATAGATAGAAGTTAATTAATAATCTTAACATGAAATCCTAAATAGAAATTTTCTTAACAATTATTTATTTTAATATGCACTTCTAAAGTAACAGATATATATAACACTTAGAAAAATGAACTTGTAAAAATGTATGTAATTTTCTCAGTAATTTAATAACTCAAAAAAATTGTGTCATGTTCTCCTGTTTTGTAATAAATAGTGTGATAAAAAATAGCTGCTTTTAAAAAATAATTTCGACGCTTTTACCGTCACATATATGTACACATTAAATTTTAAATTAATATATTTAATGAATTTTAATTATAGCTTAAAATGTCCAATGTACATACACATTCCAATATATATCTATAAAATTAACTAAATTATATGCTTATATTATAGTTTTACGTTACAAATTCTTGTTTTCTAAGTGATTTATTTCTTATTGAGCCTAGGATAGTCTATGTTCAGAAAATAATTCATGATAAGTTAAGATAAAACACTAAATACTTATTATTTTAGGCTTATAAATGATGTAGACTATATGAGACTTTTTTTCATAGACTATATATTTAAAAATCAAAATGTTTCATTATAAAATGTATGATTTATATTTTATATATGTATATTTGATCTCAATACATAATTTTACAATTATCAAGTAACAAGATTGATTATAATAAATATAGAATAAAAGATACGAAGTATTAATAATATTATATTCAAAATAAGTGGTACACCTAATGACCAAATATAGCTGACAGTTATACTGTATAATATATCTATGTAGAATTTTTTTTTATTCTTTTTTGTCTAACATGGTAAAGACGAAACTGTTTATTACATCAATTTAAGACTATTTAATGATGCAGCTTGATGGAGAAATTGAATTTCTAACCTAGTGTTAAGACACTCCGCTCTCACTTTCCGCCGAATTTCGGAGGCATTGCGTGTTGAGTGGCGAAACTCAACGACGCGCTTTGTCTCGTCACCAGAGCGAAGAAATGAAAATATTAAGTATTTCATTTCTTCGCGTGGGAATCAGCGTCAACTTGTTACCAACCTGTGGCGATAACGGTTGCACCACGACTGCCCTAGCTGGCCTAGTTGGTCTAGCAATGCAGCTATTGGAAACAAATAACCACATTTCTTTTTGTCTTTCTTTAAATATTTTTTGTCGATGATATCTTAAAAAAATGATCCACATAAGATATAATTTATCCAAGTATATACTATACATATAAATAAATTAAATGAATTAAGTGTCGTACTATCCATCCATACCTATATTATAAATTCGAAAGTAACTCTGTCTGTCTGTCTGTCTGTCTGTCTGTCTGTGCCGCAATCAGGGCCAAACCGCTAATTCAATTGTAATAAAATACTCATACAGAGATACTTGAGGGTCTTCGGATGAACATAGGTTACTTTTTTTCTCATATTTGTAATATTGTCGATATATACTAATATATTAAAATATTTTTCAATTTGACAGGCAATTTATTCCGCCATGTTAATAACAACCGACCGTTGCTAAGCAACGGTTTGCAAAGTTTATTTGTTGTTATAAGCAAACGTCACCCAAAATGAACTTGCTTAACGCATACTTCTCGACTTCCTTATGAGATACATAAAAATAATGTTTTACAAAAATATTGTCCTTTAAATAATGTTTAAAAAAGTCCGCGATACACATACCATGTTTATCTCTGAAGCTTGACCAAATAACACAGTAACAACAAGTAACCATTTTAACCCTTTCAGGACCATAAGGTTTTGAGAGGTATTGCGTTCATTTTAACTGTTTAATATAACGTATTGTGTATCTAAAAAACATATTTTTAAAGAAAAATATTAAATTTAGTTTTAGTTTTTGTGTTTTTATATGGGACACGGCTGTCCCTGTGGTCGTAAGAGGTAACTTATTGTCATAAAAAATATCTTTATAATTATATAATTTATAAATTAAGTAGGGGGTTTCATAAAACAAATCGCTATGATTATTACACATATTCTTATTTTTCAACGAAATAATATACTACTTCACCTAAATACTCAAATAGTAAAATTATACTGGTTATGAAAGTCAGCGTAATAATTTCTTTCATTTGTATAGCAGAGATGAACTTTACAGATCAGCACAACTATCATTTGTACGGTTTTCCTTCTTATTCTTGGCACAATTTACGCATCTCTTGCGGACACTGGCTTCATCCATTGCTTGTAATGGTAACTGTGGCTTTGTAGATTTTTGTACGACACTTACTTTTCAAATAGACATTTCTTGGATAGACACAGAGGTGTCTGGTAGTAAAGCCGTTGAATAAACTCCAAGCTACGACTTGCCTAAAGCTCTTTGCCTTTTGCCTTGCTGTAGGCTGGTAAAAAGACTTCCTTCCATTTTTTTTTTCATTGTAAACCTTTGTATACAATATATGTATACGAGTTATTGGCAGCCATATCAAACAAATCAAAGAATAATCGTAGATAATGCTTAATTTTAGATTTCCGATCTAGTTCCTAGCACATTATGTTGCTTCGTAAGATCAATTTCACGCATATTTTTAATGTGATATACTATTACTATAACGTGATATTACTATACTTGGACATTACACATAATTTTTCTCTGCTGACTACAGTTTTACGTCGTTTTACAAGGTATGTTTCTACAGGCGATATTTTGTTGTATTATATATCTTTATTTAGTTCTATTATCTGAACTGACTCTATGATTTGAACTAAAGTATTTTTTTGTAGAACCAAATATATCAAAAATATAATAGTACCTTTCTGAATTGATACTCCATATTAGGGGAAGAACATTTGGAATTTATCTTCTCTGACTGTACGTAATCTGGTAGACTGTTGCATGGTGGTACTATGGTAGGATTTACTACAGAAGTTGAAAGTTCAGGTGATTTGCTTTTTATTTCTAGATATTGCAATGATGTATCATCAATCTTTACATCATGCGCCCTGGTCATCATTCTGTGTCAATAGTTTTTGATCTTCTTCGTCAACCAGTAAATTGTCGTCATAGTAATTATTAAATCTCATTAAAATATTTCGAATTTCATCTTCCTTGAGTTCAAAAATTCCACGTCCCTTTCAAAATATAGTATGAAAAAAAAATGAATAATTGAGGGTAATAATGATTTTTTTTTGCAACAAAAATTATGTGCAAAATAGCTCCTTTATAGACCATAGGGACAATGTTGTCCCTTTTGGTTTACGACGACTTATACAAGTAGAAAGCATAAAAAATTGTATTTTAAGTGTACAAACTTAATAAATACTTACCACTGAAACAATATTTTAGGAAATAAAACCTTAAACGTCACTTTTACTCCTTGAAATCCATTTCTAAATTATTGGTACTCCGCGCGGGGCAAACAACCACTTTTTAATGCTAATAAGTTAAAGTATGATCATTGGATAGCTAATTAAATATAATCAAATAATATAAAGGTTCTTCTAGAAACTAATTGACAAAAAAAAACTCATATCTGTTTCTTTTTTCCTGACTAACTTCAATTTTATCATCTGGGACAAATGTGTCCCCGTAGTCGTGAAAGGGTTAATTAATTTACTTTATATTTATCGGGTTTTTGTTGTATGTATTTTCTATAATTTGATATTGATCCTTATGAAAATGAATATAATAGTCGCTTTTAGCATTTCATCTAGATTGAAATTATAGTTCACTGTATAACATTCTAATAAATAATTAAGGAGATGTCACTGATTCGAAATAACCTAGCATACGACCGGCATAGTATTACCGACGCGAACGGGCAGATGACTTTGACGGTTTTGTAAATTTTCATACATTTTCGAACTACTGTTAATTTTTATGTAATTATTTGCTGTTTATAATTAATTTATACTTTTCTTTGGTTCTTCGCTTATTCGAGGAGCAGATTAGTTAGATTTTCATAAATTTCTTGGTGTGGTGTAAGTTGCGGCCCTGCGCGGCATCGGTGTAATATTATTTAAGTATTAAGGAGAGAATTGTTGGTTATTTCATCTTGGTTGGATGGTTATCTATACCGTCGTTATACACTTAATTAATTGTGGTTTTAGTTTTCTGGGATTTTATTTGATATTGCTCGCAAAACTTATCATATTTAATGTAGAAAGGACTTTAGTTATTTCATATAGTATCTATGTACGCGCGCAAGGAAAACGAGTAAAAAGATTTTTCCCGGGTAAATCAGTAAAATCGATCACTGAAAGTCCAATAAAAATTAGTTCAGTTATTCTGGATATTAGCTCGGGGAAATAGAAAGACAGAAAGACAGAAAGAACATATTTTCACAAACAATTTCCTAAATATATCTATAAGCATTCGTAAAGTTTAAGCGGGCGAAGCCGCGTCCGGGTCCGCTAGTTAATATATATTTTTTTATAAATGCTGACTTGATCTCAGTGCATTGGATGTTTATCATAGAGTTTAGTGCAAAATCCTCGAATTATTATTGTACTATTGTCGTTCTGCACCTACATTTGTGTTATTATACGAAAAAATGTAATATAAATATTGTTCAATATTTGAATCACTACGATATTCTGAATTAATAATTTCTAAATTTACGTAATATCATATACATATGTATGTATAGTATGCCTAAAATCTAAAAATAATGATGTAATATCTTATTTTTTGAATAATAAATAATCGTACTTAATATTGTAACTTTTACTCTACAAATTTCCCTTTTTATAATTTTTTATAATTTTTCAATGAAATTTGGATAATTGAATGTTGATCAATTGATAGAGTGCTTACGTATCTTTATATGTGACGTGACATTTTATATAAAAGTCTACAATTTCATGTATTAAATGCAAGTCGTGGAGTCGTTCATGGAAACGGAGTGCCTTAGGTTTCCCTCTGCCTACTCTGCCGTTATTCCGCCGCTTTTCTGAATGTTTTAAAATACTTTTCTTCTTCTTCTTCTTCTTCTTTATTCTACAAACAATAATATAAATCAAGAGCAGGTATAATATAGTTGTTCGTTATAGTTGTTGTTTCTTTTCAAGTCTAAAGCTCATTATGACAAACATGGGAATTTGCAGGAATAAATGCGGGTTTGTAACTTGCCTGAATTAAAATTAAAATTTACCTGTATTAAACTGCAGTAATAATACTGGTATATCTAATTAGCGTCTCAAACTAATTTAAAAAAATCTAAAAATATAATTAATCATAGCCATATAAGTTTTCAATTTTTTATCTGTATTTTTTAATACGCAAAACATAAACAAAATATTATAGCAGCTGACGACGACATAATACGGTCAGCAAGTCGTGGCCGCCCTAAAGTTAGCTATAAACTGCTGCGTAGATTTGAGTTTAGGATGTTTTTGGCTTTAGAATATTTTTTACCCAAGTGACCAAAGCGCATGAGTTCAGAAAATTTCAGGGAGGTTACGATTTGTTGACCGTACTATAATTATTAAAATCACTATATATTTGCAAGACCAAATGACCAGCTATTTGACTGACATCGTACACCGCCCTTCATGGCACTAAGATGTAAAAAAATTATGATATAGTAGTTTGTAAGAACCTCGGTTGCCTTGTGAAAACACAGTATCAAAAAAAATTGCGGAGGGTCATTCAAAAAGCATGTGGACCTCTCGGAGGTCATGTAAGAAGAGGTTGACGAAAGTGGACCAGGCGAAGGAGGTATGCAGAGAGCAGGAGGCAAGCGTTTGGCGCTGCGTTCACTCTGACTATCCCGCCAAGGATATAGTGTGAAAATTGATTAGATTAGATGGACGCAGTGGCACATGTGTGTTACTGGAAATACGACGGTTGAGTGTTCAATTCCCCCTGGGGGCAATAAATGAGTTACGCCAATCTACACGCAATGGTTCAAAAATTCGGTAGAAAGATGACCGTTCCTCTTGTATGTGTCGAACCGTGTCTTAACATTAGGTTCCATACATACATTCATACATACATACATACTCTACTATATCCGAGATATAGCATGAAGCTGCAAAAAAATAGCAACACTACTAAATTCAGGTACTAAGTAGGTATAGCGTGGAAAACACGAACATTCCTTCATCCGTATTCAGTATTCATGGAACGGAACAAAAAGTTTCTATGGCTGGCCAAATTGCAATATCCCGTAGTCGGCCGTATATTTACAAATATTTCACCACAATATAAATATCCACGTTGTATTGTTTCAGATGGACTAACGTGGGTTTCATGCACGCCCAGTAATACATTCATATTGATTAATAGTTAAATATAGTAATTGAAAAATATATTTTAATTCTGGTATTTTTGTTTCGTGTATCTATAGTAAAATAAAATAATTCAATTTTCATATATTTTCACGAATATATGTTTTCGAGTGAAACGCTGTATCCCGCACATTCTCCACTTTCCGCCGAGTTCTGTACAAAGTGTAACTGTAAAAGCGACTGGTCGTTGGTTCGATTTCCACTCTAGGCAATTAAATATTTATTTAAATGTATATTTCCATTTCCTCGCTCTGGTCACGAGACAAAGCGCGGCGTTGAGTTCCGCCACGCAATGGGCAACACTAGGTTCCCTCTGCCTACCCTGCTGTGTGCGGGATATAGCGTGAAGTAAAGTAAAAAAATATATTTACTGTTTTGTTGTATATGAATCAGTTCAAAAAAGTTATATCAATTTAAATAATATTATTTGACAAAATTTCTATAAATGTTTTATTGTATTGGCTGAAAGTCTACATTTTAATTTTATCATAGTTATTTGTTTTAAAAAACGAATTACTATTATCAGAAAACGTAAGTAATGTACATACATTAGTAAAGAAATAATTACGAATATGTAGTTCATGCGGGCGAAGCCGCGAGCGGGTCGCTGGCAGCCGTACTCACATAAAAATACCTATAATATGTTTTTTGGTATAATTTTTTTTACTTAATTAGTCTTTTGCAACAGAAATTTAAGAATCCTAATATTATATATATCTTAGGTAAGCACCTAAGATATATATAATATTAGGATTCTTAAAAAAACGGTAAAAAGGGAGCGAATTTTATATAAAATGTAGCAAAAACGATGTATAAAAGCTCAAATCTTTTGATTGCGTTGACTTAGAAGCTTGCTTTTTTCCGTACTTCAAAGGAATAGTAGACCTTATTTCATATTAATGTCAGCCTGACACTTTTACGCAATCTCGATATAAATGATGTAGACAGACGGACAAAACGGGCAGCAAAGGGATCTTACAATGGTTCTGATTTTACCTTTCAAGATACGAAATCCTAAAAAAGAAGATTTTAAGTTTATTAGCGATTTAAAAATTATATAATAAGCTCAGTGCCATTGTAGGATAAGGATATATCGGCTTGGCCACACGTAAATTTGATGCGTAGTTGAATAAAATAATTTATATAAGATTACATCACAGCTGTTTATATGATATTTGGGACCCCCACGAGGTCTGGAGTCCTCAGCATGGGGTGCTTGGTCCCAATACCAACCTAAAAGAAGTATTCATCTGCTTTACGAAAAAGGTAGAGTCTGGTGCGGAAGTACTTACTATAAATAAGTTTTGAATCTGTTAAAATATAGTTGGTTCAAAAAGGAACAATTTCTATTTTAATGAGGCACTTACATCGGTGATATTGAATCACGTCGATTGTTTCGTAGCGCTTGTAGTGGAAACACGCTTATATTAATATTCATTAAAACATAGCTTTTTTTTTTTCTCTACCTTTGAATTCATTTTATAAAAAATGAAAAAAACATCGACCATTCGTGGCAGGCAGGCAAGGGCACAAGCGAGCGACTGTACACGTGACAGGTTGTGGGTTCGATTCTCACTCGATTAAATAAATTATTTAATATTTTTATTTCCTCGCTATGGTAACAAAGCAAAGCGCAGGGTTGCACCGCTCAACACGCAATACGACAATGTCTGAATTCGGCGGAAAGTGGGTAATGAACTGTCTTAGCACTAGGTTCCCTCTACGTACTATTTATTATACCTCTGCTATTTGAGGGATACTATAGCTAGCGTGAAAAAGAAATAAAAATCAATTCTTATTCGGTCCATTACAAGCAATTTTGAATCGTCAAGTTACATACTCGTACACAGGTGTCAGCTACTATAAAAGCTAGTAAATTTTAAAAGCTACTTAATATCTGCATATATTTTAACACTAACTCGTTTAAAATAACGTCTGTATTTATGAGAAAATCTATTATTATGGGCTTTTATTAATGTTATAGAACCCATGACAATTCTAAATTATTTTATGTTTGTCTTGTTTTTTATGATTGCCTTGTTCTTTACGGTTTGTCTGTTTGTCTGTGCGTTCACGCTAATATCAGTAACGGCTTAATTGATTTAAATGCAGGTAACAGGTGATTTTTCTGAATCCTGCCGAATCCATTATAAATTATTACAAATTTCCTTGTCTATAAGAATTAGATAAAACATAGTGTTATTTCTTCACTTAACACGCAATACACACGAAAATTGCGTGTTAAGTAAAGAAATTACACTAAATTACACTAAGTAGCCTTGCTCAAGGCTCCATCTGTCTACCCTATTATAAAAAACGGTGACGCTCTGTTTTTCAATTTAGTTAAAAACATACGTTGGATAATTTAACATTTCTAAAAAGAATTAAAATTCAATTTTTACTAACGACGGACGGGTAGAATTTTTAGTAGCAATAAAAAGAGCTTCAGCTTCACATGCATCCCGCATACAGCAGGGTCCCCATTTTCTGCCGAATTTTCGTGATATTTCGTGTTGAGTGGCGAAACTCAACGCCGGGCTTTTTTGCCTCGGCGCCAGAGGGAAGAAATGAAAATATTAAGATTCCCACTCGAGGAGGAATTCAATCCTTCGAATGGGGATCGAACCCACAACCGTCGTTACAGCTGCACTCTTATGCCCCTGCGCCACGACGGCCTCCTATGGATAATATTCCAAATACAGCAAATATATAAAGGAATTATAATAAATATATAGTAAGCAATATATAGAAATGATAAATTTTATTGACTATAAATAAATCGTTTCATAATAATATTGACTTAGATTATAAATCTAAGTTATAAAACCAGCAGATAACCTTACCACTGGCTACTGTTACAATGTCTTTATTCTTTTATCTATTTAAGATTTAGCTATTTAGTTATTCAAAACATAAATATTTACAATAAATTCAATCGTATTGCAATTTAAACAGTTTTTATGGCTTGTTGTAGCTGCTTTATGTAAATTTCTTTTTGTTCTCTTTTTTAGCTTTACGTTGTGTTCCCCGCATCGCAGGGTAAATACAGGGAACCTGAATCTTTCCCCTTAAAACATTTCTGTCCCCATTTTTCGCCAAATTCTTTGAGGCAACGCGAGTTAAGTGGTGGAACTTAGCGAGTGGGAAGCGAACCCACAACCTCTCGCGTCCACAGTCACACGCTTGTGCGTCTGCGCCACTACTAGCTTCTTTCTATTTCTACGTATATCTCTGAATAATAATTAAATTTCTTTTAATTAAGAGATATAGTCGAACATACAAATTAACAAACATGTGATGCAAACTCGCTTTTTACCTTTAAAGCGTCAACTTATTAAATCTCCGTCGTTAGTACGCGGCAACTGGCACACTTGCGCATCGACCTGTGAGGAAGGACAGGGGTTGTACAGTAATCAACACAGATACTATTTCATTTATTTCGGCCTCTATCCATTGAAGTTTAAGAATTTTTAAAAGGGGTCATGGTGCAGTGGCACAAGCGTGTGACGCCGCGACAGTTGTGGTTCGATCCACGTTCGGGGGAATGGATTATTATTTATGAATATTTTCATTTCTTCGCTCCGGTATCAAGGGCAGACTACGCAATAGCTCGAAAATTGAGGGGAAAGTGGGGAACGGAGTGTCTTAACACTAGGTTTCCTTTTAATGTTTTTAAAATATTTTAGCTTAAATGTCCTTATTTGTAAGCTTTACGGTAGACTGTGCTACGCGGGTTATCTGTTACCACATGAATACACATAAGCCGCGTTCTGACCACTGGACACTTGAATAAACGCTGTACTTTGCACAATGTAGTGTAAAAATACGTAGGTAAGGCGGCGAAAGGAACAGGAAATGTGAACAAAGCAGAAAAATTATAAAAAACTAATATTTGTATGTAAGCTAAATATAGTTTACATACAGTGGCCAGTCGTGGCGCAGGGGCACAAAATGTGACTGTAAAACTTGCGTGTTGAGTGGCGGAACTCAACGCCGCGCTTTGCCTCGACACCAGAGCGAAGAAATGAAAATATAAATGTAAATAAATATTTCATTTCCTTGAGTAGGGATCGAACCCACAACCAGTCAATTTTACAGTCACATTTTGTGCCCCTGCGCCACGACTGGCCTCTTCTAATGGAACAGGCAAAATAACGAAGAGTTATGCACACCTCCGGCTTCCGTTAATTGCATATGTAATTCTAACTACAAAGCTAAAAGCTACTATGTAAGAGCTACTATAAATAAATATAATACATAAGCGTTCTAACCCGTAACGTTTGCGTGTTGTTAATAATATAGGTTAGGTTTATTTGTGTAATATAAAAACGCTTACTATTTTCTTTTTTAGTATTATTTTTCAGACTCGAAAAATAAGTAATTGCTTGTCACTGTAGCGCGACGGTTGTGGGTTAGATCCCCACTCGGGGGAATTAATTATATTTTTTTTAATATTTTAATTTCTTCGTTCTGGTTTCAAATGAAAAGCGCGGCGTTGAGTTCCGACATTGAATTGATTGCCTTGACATTTTAGCGAAAATTGGGCGGAATAAAGAGTAAAGCTGAGAAAAAAGATGAAAGTCGTTGAGACGAGCACTTCCTAATAACATTAGAAACTTGAATGTCAGATATTCTAATCTGATACAAAAACAGCAATCCATCTAATCTATCTAATTAATATCTCTTATATATTAATATAATGCCTTGGGAATAACTGTTCAACATGATGAACACTGTCAGTTGACATGAAAAAAAAAAAGATTTTATTTGGAACTCTAGCATCCCAGCAAAACCTTTATATATAAAAAAAATTAGCTGCACGCTATATCCCGCACACAGCAGGGTAGGCAGAGGGAACCTAGTGTTAAGACACTCCGTTCCCCACTTTCTGCCGAATTTTGGAGGCATTGCGTGTTGAGTGGCAGAACTCAACGCCGCGCTTAACCTCGACACCAGAGCGAAGAAAATGGAAATATAAATTTAAGTAAATATTTCATCTCCTCGAGTGGGGATCGAACCCACAACCAGTCGGTTTTGCAGTCACACCTCGTGCCGCTGCGCCACGACCGGCCTCAACCTTTATATACTATATATAATTATATTATACTAGCGGCCCGCCCACGGCTTCGCCCGCTTAAAATACATGATTATTGATTTAAGCAGAATTGATTGACAACTATAATAAAATAAAATAAATAAATAAATCAGCTTCACACTCACACACTTCTTGCCGCTGCGCCACGACTGGCCTTGTTTACTTTATTGTAAAAAATATTGTATAATAGTGCTTCAAAAATATATATTTTTATCAACAGTCATATAATCAAGACGTTTCGAATGTCATTCTTTAGCCAGGGTCATACCAGCGCGATTTCTATATAACATTCGCTGGCAAGCTAATGCCTTGAGTTCATTCAAATGACGATAACTTTTTTTTTATTGAACCGATTTTGATGAACCAAACTTTAGAACCTAAATTGAGTTAAAACAAAGACAATTGGTGAAATTTTCAAGTAAATCGGTTCAGTAGTTTCAGAGAAAAATGCGGACAACAATATGTCGACAGACAGACAGACAGACAGACAGACAGACAGACAGACAGACAGACAGACAGACAGACAAGAAATTCAAAAAAAATCTTTTTGCTTTCTATTAGTCTTTTTAAGTATCCCTCTATCCATTTCAGTCAAAACTACTAAATGTACAGACAAAATATTTTTACTGTCTTATTATATATAGAGATGAATATATTATAGTTTTTTAGGAATACTACTTTCACAAAACGGGTAGTAAAGTAGTAGTAAATTAGTATTGTAAACAAACGCGTATTTAGAGATTTTTTTCTTAACGTAGGTAATTTTTTCTGCGGAGGGCACGACTCTACTCGACAACCGGCCCACTCCTCTTTTTCCTACCTCTATTCCTACTGACATTCCACATGGCGGTAATCTCATGGGCTAAGTCCAAATATTTAGATAGTTTTTCTTTTTCGGCGTTCACGAGATTGTCATCATGTGGGGTAGTAATATCAATAATAATAGAACGATCCCAGTAGAGAAAAGCACAATTATTTTCAAGAACAGACATGGGATTGTACCTATATAGTAAGGCACCTCCAATTCCACAAGACCATATTGAAGAGCAAGTTGCTGGTGTATTATCTTGGCTACTTGATTGTGTCTATGCAAATACTCACCATTAGCAAGATGAGAACAACCAGAGACAATATGTCTGATGGACTTCCCAGGTCTATGACACGCAAGACAGATGTCGACAGTGTCAGTATCTTTCATAATATATATATTATTTTTATCTTGTGCTGATAAGGTTAAATACAATATGGAGCAATTTATCCCTTTCCTTTTCACAAAAATCATCCATGTTTGTCAGAGTGCTGATCCATGATCATTTTTCGCATGCGAACACTTAACTTCGTTCCAAAAGGCTTATATTACAGTCGAGTGGATTTGTACATTATTTGTACAAGACTGTCAGTACCATTTGTGTTAAGTAACACGACAAGATGAAATATATTTTATATAAGAAACCAGACCTTTTGTTTCTATTTCAGAAAGTTGTTAAGTTGCAAATGTAACGTAGTGTATCCCGTTAAACACGCAATTTAGCGGAGCCGTAGTTTCTTAATATTAGTTTCCCTCCGTCTATTGCTATTTTTGGTATACAGTGTGTAGTGTAAAAAATTTAGTATGGAGCTATAATTTAAAGCGATCAAGTAATCGAAAGATACTCCGAAGGCTCACGAAAATGCCTGCGTCTTGTTAAATCATTTTTCTCTCCATAAATAACCTATTAAACATATGAAACTTATTGTATGATATACTAGTGGGTGTGGGGTACTACTCTTAAGGGTGAATTCTAAAAAACCATGTAACACTTGTTCAATGAAATATTTTTAAGAGCCTGAATTTAAAACTTTATAAAAATCGGTGCCGTTTCCATACAAACAAATTTTCAACCCCTATTTCAGGGTTAAAATTTTTCAAAATCCCTTCTTAATGGATGTCCAGATTATGAAAATAAACATCTGTCCAAATTTCACATTTCTGCCATCAGCGATTACGGCTGTCCGTACGTCTTACCTCAATCAGTCAGGTACATGTCCTTTTATACATATAGATAGATAGATAGATATAATATTAATTTTTATTCGTAAAACGTAAATATAACCTTACATTTTTCTGCCCACGTAGGTCTCACGATATTGTTCCTTGGGCATTGTTAAAAAAATATTATAACACTTAATAAACACATCAATTAGAATGTCATGTTATGTTAAAATGTATGATATTGTTGTATAAAGATAGTTTTTTTACAATTTTTATAATAAACTTAATAGAATAGACGGCATTTGCTTATGTTATGACAGATGACAATTATTGACATTTGACAGCTGTTTCGAAAATTACAATATATATATAAAACGATGATTACACAAATTGATGGAGGTGGTTAAAGGCCATTTCTTACTATTACTACCATGGGGTAGAATTCGTTCCGTTTCCATACAAACAAATTTTCAACCCCTATTTCAGGGTTAAAATTTTTCAAAATCCCTTCTTAATGGATGTCCAGATTATGAAAATAAACATCTGTCCAAATTTCACATTTCTGCCATCAGCGATTACGGCTGTCCGTACGTCTTACCTCAATCAGTCAGGTACATGTCCTTTTATACATATAGATAGATAGATAGATTATATAATAATAATAATATTAAATATTTATAGAAAAACACTGAAAATGTTGACATTATAAATAAGAAACAATACACTAGTAGGGGTAACCGGGTAAGTTGAATCCACGCAATAATTGTTTTCCCCCAACTCCGACTGTTCCACTCTATATCCAATTAACTTTGAGCTGAACGTTCGTGGAGATATAGACAAATTAGCATTCTTAACGTCGACTGATGTAGGAACTCGGTTGCTCTCATACGTGGATAGTGTTTAATTAAACTTTAAATACTTACATTTAATAGATATGCAATATAAAAAAATAAAAATAATTGTGGCCAGTAGTGGCGCAGTGGCACAAAGTGTGACTGTAAAACCGACTGGTTGTGGGTTCGATTCCCACTCGAGGAAATGAAATATTTACTTAAATTTATATTTCCATTTCTTCGCTCTGGTGACGAGGCAAAAGCGCATCGTTGAGTTCTGCCACTTAACACGCAATACCTCCAGATTTTGGCAGAAAGTGGGGAACGGAGTGTCTTTCACTAAGTTCCCCCTGCCTACCCCGCTGTGTGCGGGATAAAGCGTGAAGCTGATTTTTAATTATTTTTTACATTTTTAAAGTATTATTCCACACTTAGGATTAGGCGCGGGTTCGAGTCCCGTTATGTTCAAATTTTAACACGTTTTCTAAATAAGTGTAAAATAATTACTTTTAAATAATAAAACATTATGATTCAATAAGTTACTTGTATGAACATTGATGTCCGGTGCTATGCTTTATGCCTAAATTCAATTATTTTTATTTTAACATTTTTAAATGTATTCTCAATTCTTTCGTGCAAAAAAAATTCTTGAGTAAGTTATAGGGCATAGGGGCACAAGTATGTGATTGTAAACGCAGCTAGTTGTGGGTCCGATTCCCACTCGAGGAAAATAAATATTTATATAAATTTTCATTTTTGCATTTAATTTTTCTGGTGTCGAAATAAAGCGCGGCGTTGAGCTCCATCACTCAACCACTAGATTGCTTTTGCCTAACCTGCTGCGTGATAAAACATTTACACTGATAATAAAATACGCTCCAATTACATTTAAAATCCTGTTACGATCCATCTCGTATACAATCGACCACCGAATAAATCAACAGCACAAAAATCAAATGTAATTTTTTCGATCATTGCACAATATCCGTACGGCCGGCCGAGGTTCCCATCGTGAAAGCATTTTTGAATATTTCCCTCGTTTAAATCTATTGCAAATTTCCTGTCGAGTGAAGTGCCATGTAGAGATTGTAGAGTGCTTTAGCGGGCGCTTTCCACGCCATTTCACACTATAAATTTGAATTTTTGTGCTAAAAGTGGTGCGCTAGGCATACCTCTAGTTACCTTGCTTTGGCTTCTTACAATTCGGAGTCTCGACATTAATAAATTATAGCAATACGTTATTATAGTAGGCGGCGGCGTTCAGTTCCGCCATTCAATACGTAATATCTCATCTCATACGTAATATCTGATCATCCGACGTAAAGTGGGAAACGGAGTGTTTTAACAGTATGTACCCTCTATTTACCCTGCTATAAGCGGGATACAGCGTGAAGTTGCAAAAATATGTTTAACAAAAATATTTCCTTCTTTTATGTAGAAAGTTTGATTACAGTTATGTGAAATTTTGTGGAATGGCCCGCCAGATTGAATTACTAAACCAAAAACAATGTAAATAACTTAATAAATATACAAAGGAAAATGAGATAATTAAATTAAATAAGATTTTACAGTTATTACTTTAAAAAATACTTTACCAAGTTCTTAATATTTTCCTCCACAACACTTATATTTAATGGTTATCTTGCTGCGAATAGCAGGTTGCGCTGGACGAAGCCCCTTTTGGGTCGTCGCTACTTGTGATGTAGCGCGCTTAAGGGACAGAACTTTCTGAGTTGACATTCACTCTTTTCCACTAACGATACAATTTTTTTCGTCTTGGGTATTAAGGAAATGTATAATATATGAGAACAGAGCTTGTTAGCTAAAAGCCTGCTAGTAAAATAACGCTGTATATCTGTCTGTCTGTGACACAATTATAGCTAAACCGCTGATTCGATTGTGATAATATTTCATATAGAGATACTTGAGGGTATTGGAATACTTTTTTCTTTCTAATATTCTCAATATATATTAAAATACTTAAATAAATATTTCAAATAAATATAATAGTCGCTTCTAGCAATTATCTGGATTGAAATTATATTTTACTGTACATCATTATAAAATCAGCTTCACGCTCGCTCAGACCGAAGAAAATCCATACCTATATTATAAATTCGAAAGTAACTCTGTCTGTCCTGTCTGTCTGTCTGTCTGTCTGTGCCGCAATCAGGGGCCAAACCGCTAATTCAATTGTAATAAAATACTCATACAGAGATACTTGAGGGTCTTCGGATGAACATAGGTTACTTTTTTTTCTCATATTTGTAATATTGTCGATATATACTAATATATTAAAATATTTTTCAATTTGACAGGCAATTTATTCCGCCATGTTAATAACAACCGACCGTTGCTAAGCAACGGTTTGCAAAGTTTATTTGTTGTTATAAGCAAACGTCACCCAAAATGAGCTTGCTTAACGCATACATGGCCTGCGCCGACTCAACCTTATGAGATACATAAAAATAATGTTTTACAAAAATATTGCCCTTTAAATAATGTTTAAAAAAGTCCGCGATACATGTTGATATGATGTTTACCTCTGAAGCTTGAGCAAAGTAACAGAGTAACAACAAGTAACCATTTTAATTAATTTACTTTATATTTATCGGGTTTTTGTTGTATGTATTTTCTATAATTTGATATTGATCCTTATGAAAATGAATATAATAGTCACTTTTAGCATTTCATCTAGATTGAAATTATAGTTCAGTGTATAACATTCTAATAAATAATTAAGGAGATGTCACTGATTCGAAATAACCTAGCATACGACCGGCATAGTATGACCGACGCGAACGGGCAGATGACTTTGACGGTTTTGTAAATTTTAATACATTTTCGAACTACTGTTAATTTTTATGTAATTATTTGCTGTTTATAATGAATTTATACTTTTCTTTGGTTCTTCGCTTATTCGAGGAGCAGATTAGTTAGATTTTCATATATTTCTTGGTGTGGTGTAAGTTGCGGCCCTGCGCGGCATCGGTGTAATATTATTTAAGTATTAAGGGGAGAATTGTTGGTTATTTCATCTTGGTTGGATGGTTATCTATATCGTTGTTATACACTTAATAAATTGTGGTTTTAGTTTTCTGGGATTTTATTTGATATTGCTCGCAAAACTTATCATATTTAATGTAGAAAGGATTTTAGTTATTTCATATAGTATCTATGTACGCGCGCAAGGAAAACGAGTAAAAAGATTTTTCCCGGGTAAACCAGTAAAATCGATCACTGAAAGTCCAATAAAAATTAGTTCAGTTATTCTGAATATTAGCTCGGGGAAATAGAAAGACAGAAAGAGATAAAATTATTAATAATGTAGCTGGTTTTGTTTAGTTTTTTTATTAATATTTTACTATGGTTACGTTTACTTATATTTTTTTATTTAAATTAGTTACATATTTTCACAAACAATTTCCTAAATATATCTATAAGCATTCGTAAAGTTTAAGCGGGCGAAGCCGCGTCCGGGTCCGCTAGTGGAAATATAAATTTAAGTAAATATTTCATCTCCTCGAGTGGGGATCGAACCCACAACCAGTCGGTTTTACAGTCACACCTCACCGCTGCGCCACGACTAGCCTTTATATTTATACAGTTACTAAACCTTTAATTAATTATTAACCGCCTTTTTTCTCACAAAGGAGGAAGTTCTATATTCGTTAACAATATTTATTATTTATATTTGTCCGTCGGTATCGATGTCATTAGAAATTCTTTTTTTTGTTTATACAGGCGTACTTTTCCATCGGTCCATTGATTTATAGGCACATTTACTGTGTTTCATATAATTTCTTATTTTATTCACATTTGCTAACTTGCAGTCATCATTTGATGAAATTACTGAGTTGATGATAATGACAGGACAGGCAGATGACAGGCTGATGATGATGATGATGATGATGATAATGATAGAATCTCCTCAATAAATAGAAGTTAGAAGACAATATTTTATTATATTAGTGTAGCTTATAATTACGGCTACACATTGTGTAATATTTTTATAAGCAACTTTTGAGAGATTTTACAGGACGAACACTTGTGAGTGTTTTTTTTTAAATGGAAATAATATAAAATTGGGATTTTTTTAAGATCAAATTGTATTCCACATAGCTTCACGCTGTATCCCGAACATAGCAGGGTAGGCAGAGGAACCTGGGAACCTAGTGCTAAAACACTCCGTCCCCATTAACACGCTTCGTTAACCTCTTACTGATGAATTCTGCACGTTACCAGAGTAATAGTAGTAAATTTGTAAAATTGTTGTCGTAAGAAGTTAATAATTTGCATTATTGAAGATTATTACAATTTTAAAAATATAGAAATTATATTATATATACATATATATACGATTAATAATTATAATTTGTTACCTTCATATAAAAAGGTCGATGATGAAAAAACGAGTTATTATGCGGACGTCAATAATTAAGATAGTCTAAACTGATATATATTTTTAAAAGTGCTTATTAAAATTATTACTATAATATCAGCTCACTTTTTGTTTCTTCACAATTTTATAATACAAATAAAAAATTGTGTAATCAAATAGGAAGTAACTATGCACTAAATATCAAGGGTAAGATGTAGGAGTAATACTTTAGTACTCTTTCGTTTTTTTTGCATAACACGGAATTACGCAACTTTGGTTACCGATTCGAATATGTGACATTGTACTAATAATAATAAAAAAAATATTACAATTTATTTAATAATTTATGCAATAATATACTGTTTACTGGTGGTACTTTTTTAATTTTTAAAGTAGACCGTTATTACGATAACTATGACAGTGTGAATAGTGCACTATCGCAAATATTCCACTACTGGTTTATCATCTTCACACTATATTCCGCACACAGCAGAGTAGACAGGGGGAACATAATGTTAAGACACTCCGTTCCCCATTTTCCCCCGTTTTATGTACTTTATTTTTTGAGGCTTGTGTGTTGAGTGGCCGACTTCTATGCCGCGCTATGTTTTGTTACCAGAACGAAGAAATTAAAATATTAATTAACAAATAACAATTAATTTCCCCGAGCGGACATCGAACCTACAACTGTCGCGGTTACAGTCACACGCTTGTGCCCTTGTGCCAAGACGGCTTCTCTAATATATACTAATAATATATAAATACTAATATTTTAATTATAAGGTGGTGATTTAACATAAAAAGGTTTATTTTTTTCAAGTTTTATATGCAGTTCTTTTAGTACAGAAATATTGAAACTTGAAACAGCAAAGGCGTTTATCATTTCTTTGTTCATTCAGGTCGTAGCCCAATTTTGTAGTCAGTAAATACTGATAGTACCTATATGACAATTAAAAAATATAAACATAGTATATGTTTTTAGTATATGAATAAAATTGTATCGGGGTCAAGTCCGAATTATATATTTTCAAACATAAATGTAATCAATGGGAATATTCATGTTGAATATTCTAGTCAATTTTCTTCTAAGCGTTGGGATACCTACTTTGATTCTAAAAGTACCTCACATACACCCACCTAACTTAAAAGTAACCTTTTACGCATAAAAATTTAAGTTGTTGTTTTTTAACTAAATTACTGCTATTTATAAACTCTTGCTTAGATATATCGATGGCTCCTAAGTATAAGGGCCAAAGCGCGAAATCACAACTTTACAGGAGAGGCTTCCAAAGTTTGAATTTGCTATAATTTTATGTTGGTACATCCGAAGAAAATGAAACTTTGCTTATCAGCTAAAACAACTATCCTCCATATATATACCGTAGTATTTTATTTATATTTATCCTAGTATTTTTTTTACTGCACAATGGCCCTTATACGTTAGTTTTTGTTATATTTATTGTTCTCTAAAAACGCTTTAAAAAGGCCAATGTACCACATTGGCTGTTTTACGCGTTTTATGCTAAATAATAATATATCATATTTTTTTCATATTTTAGTTATAAAATTGATTAATAATGAGACAAAGATAACAACTGATAATTACAAATGATAGTAAGTTAAGTATTGTGGTAACTATGTCACATAGAGACTTATACGTTATATGATTTGGTGACATGATAACTGAGTTTTCAGATAGATCCTTTAAGTAATAGAAAAAAGTCGTGTTTACATATTGTTTTAAAAAATAATTAGCCCCAAAAAATTTTATTATTAGGCCCTCTATATAAATGTATTGTATTTCTTAAAGAAAAGCTTAATTGAATGTTGAATTTTAGTAAGGTGTAACTATTCAATTTAGTAAAAATAGCTTTAATAAAAAAAAGGATTGACATGGACATACAAAAAATAAAGAGATAAAATCACTTATTGTCTTTATTTGACACGATATAATTAGAGGCGATTAAAATTTCTTATTAACTGTTCTTATTAACTGATGGTATAATAATTTTCGACATAAATGACACAAGTCCTTCTTCTTACAAAATTTTATCGGTAGCACCTGGTTATAACAGCAATAACCATTTCAACAATTTGTCTTTTTGTTCGTACTGGCTGATCTTAGATTTTAATGTGACATTTAATACAAATCTTTTTATATTATAAACCGCAAATGTTTTGTTGCATACTATATGAAGGCCACCTCGTTTACCACCGTTGAGAGAACTTCAAACTGTAGCTTCTTGATTCGATGATCTTAAACAAAACGGAGTCGTTACAGCTACTATATTACAAACTAAAAATGAAAATTGCCGATTTAATCAGACATAAAAACCAGGCAGGACATATGTATTTGTATGTTTGATTTGTTTTGCTATCAGTTGAAAATTATAGAGGGACCTAATACAAAACATTTACGGTTTATAATATAAAAAGATTTGTATTAAATGTCACATTAAAATCTAAGATCAGCCAGTACGAACAAAAAGACAAATTGTTGAAATGGTTATTGCTGTTATAACCAGGTGCTACCGATAAAATTTTGTAAGAAGAAGGACTTTCCTACTGTCTTAAGAAAATAATATTTTTATTTATATTAAGATAAAATGTTTATCCCATACATTAATAAAATCTTGCTTTTGGCCACTACAGTTACAAAATACACAAAATACAAAATCTGAAATCGTCACACTCTTCTTTAGTTTTTAATTCTATCGCTGGCTATTTCGTTTTATTTTGAACTAGATTAGACTATTATAGGTTTACTGATTGAAGTATTTATTATTGTTGGCCCACAGCTAATGATATTAATAAATATCTTCTTGCATCCAGTAGCCTGTATTTTGATTTTATTATAGGTAAGAAACAAATTATACATGTCTATTATTATATGATACACATAACATACATGAATAAATTGTTTCGTTTAAATTAGTTCATCATCATCCTTTTGTAACAAAATCAAACACCTCGAGGCTTTTACAGAACTTGTATTTCTTCCAGAGTAAAATACTGTTAAGCTTGTACAATGTCTATCTTAAATTCTAATACAATATGTTATTCTAAAGGACCTCTTTCTTCTTCCGCTCCAAGTCTAAATTGCGAATATTAAAACTTATAAATATAAAATCATTACACTTTGTAATAGTTATTTTTTATAATTACTATATATTTTTCATTATATATTTTCTCAGTTTTATGTTGCATTCCGTATAAAGCAGGATAGGCAGAAGGAGCTTAGTGCTCTGCTTTCCACTTTCCGCGCATTGTGCGTTGAGTGGCGGAACTCAACACCACAATTTTCCTCGAACGAAGAAGTGAAAATATTTTATGTCCTCGGAGGAGAATAGAACCCTAGTAGAAATAGTCGCTTTCACAGACACATGCTTATGCTCCTTTACCAAGACACAGTTATCAATAAATCTATATTGCTTAGAATAATGATCAATGATCTAAAACTTATGAAGTGTATAACGCCTCGTGTCTTCATCAAATTATTCAAATACTTTAATGTAAATGACCTCTAACAATTTTCTAAATTTTGTTTTCTCTGTATTTTTAAGTCTTATTAGTTTTGAATCTATTCATTCATCCACTGTCACATTTCTTGGTAAGTTTTTTTCCCGGAACTTATATAGAAATACGCATATTAATAGTTTATTTTTGTGATGTATAATATTGATTGTCTTAGTAGAGTCACTCCGAAATCTTTAATCAAAATTAAAATGGAATTAACAAGCTTATTACTGGCTTTAAATAGCAAAGGGGACAGTAAAATAAATATAGTATATAATCTGGGCAATTATTAAATAAAAGTAACGCCCAAATAACTCAAAAGTGAAAAAATATTTTAGGGCCTAAGTGTATTTTTTCTCAATAATACACGTACATGGGCCAATTTACCACTTTGGCCGTTCTATCTCATTACTCGTGAAAAAGAGACGTTTTTTGTTATCTATCTAATGACGAACGTAATAAAAACAATACTAAGCTTTTGCAGTCAACACAGCCCAATCATTGTTCTGTTTAGCGTATAAGTATCATACTGGCTGATTGGCCCCAAAAATAAAGAAATGTGTAGAAATTCCCCGCGTAGAAGTCTCAAATGACTATTTGGCCCTTGTACGTTTAAATGAGTGCTACATAGGCCGTTATATTCTAACAAAAAGTCCTGTTTCTATGCAGAAATTTCTATTTTTTAATAGCTGACCTGATAAATTATATCGATAGAATGCGTTTGGCATAAAAAAGTGAAAATTGCCAAATTGTTAGTTTGGCCCATATACATAGGACCCATCGATATGTCGATATACTTGGCTTCAAACGAACAAAGAAACGAAATTACTAAATATTTACTCGAGTGGAAATCGAACCTTCCTATCGCGTTCACAGTGAGACGCCTGTGCCACTGCACTACGACTGGTCTTACCGATTCCGATAAAAAATATCTTCATGAGTTTTTGTATATTAATGAAAAACAAAATTAAATATTTACTAATTATATATTTGTATATTTAATTACTTCAATTTTATTTTTTTCATATTTAAATGTGTTTCTTTATACTTTAAACCATACATTTAAAAATCATATACTCTACATACAAGTTCTTGTGTCGTAGTTGAGGCCGTCGTGGCGCACAGGTATAAGC
This sequence comes from Heliconius himera, assembly GCA_021202915.1. Classification (NCBI taxonomy): domain Eukaryota; kingdom Metazoa; phylum Arthropoda; class Insecta; order Lepidoptera; family Nymphalidae; genus Heliconius; species Heliconius himera. The sequence goes on along the minus strand of JAJHJA010000143.1, from coordinate 1,319,329 downwards.
GTGTGACTATAAATGCAACGGTCGTCGGTTCGATCCCGCTCCGAGAAATTAATTCTTTAATATTTTCATGTCTTTGCTGTGATAACAAGGCAAACCGCGGCGTTGAGTTACGAAACTCAACACTTAATCTTTGAGATTTCAGAGGAAACTAAGTAACGGAGTGTCTTAACACTAGGTTTCCTATGCCTATCCTGCTGTATTCGGGCGTATATATCTACAGTGTGAAGCTGAAAAAAAATAGGTTCTTAAGTACCTTTCATGCCCTTACCTTACCGTCAGGAGCTACTATGCACCGCTGCACAAGAAGAGCGAGTACGTACGAAAAATCACACTCAAACACGTTTTAGGGTGGCTAGTGTATAATTTCATGACTTTGAAAACCAGATTAAACACGAAATAACAATCACTTCGCATTAATAGGGTTGCGTTCTCAAACTACGCAGACCCCACGGGTGTAATAAAAAAGTCCTAGAAATAGATGACTACTGTAGACCAAGTAAAGGTTAAATATATACTGTCAAGCTTCTTAGGGACGCAAGAGTGATGGTTTTACGATTTTACCAGAAAAAACCACGTGGACGAGGGCGTCCTCACAATTTATATTTCCTCATCCTCAAGGGTGTTTTAAACTATTTCTACTCAAACAACCAGAGTAATTCTAAAAGTAGGATTTAATGCATATCACTGATATAATTAAACGATGATTTTTTATAGAATTTATATTGAATTTTTATTTTTATACCGACTCATGAATGCATTCTACTCATAATAAACTTATGAGTAGAATGCATTCATGGATCTGTATATATTTTTTCTGATCAGTTATTTTGATTGCTAACTTTTTAATATAAGCTATCCGCTACTATGACAAATGCTTTGTATATTTATCATAGTGTAATTTAAATAATTTATATATTTAAATATGTATGTACAGTATAATGATATAGGTATGTAACTATTTTATCATTATAATTTCATTTACATATTATTGCATCATAGCTATACTTGTTATTTGCAATGAATGCAATGGTCACTATTTAAAGTACGAAGGGTTTGCACGCAAGAATACAAGAATTTAAACAAAAAAGTAGCTTCGACTGTTTAAATTTTAGAAATTTGCGTATCTACAGAAAATTACAATCTATACCAATATAGAGTAATAAAAAATATATCAATAATATATAAAAGTATATTAAATATTTTTACGAAAAATATAATCTAGAGTAACTAATGCAAAAATCATAATAGAATTTGAATGTATGATATTTAAAATGTTTGTCAGTTCGTTTGTTTGTATATTATTGATTTTTTGTTTGTGCGTTTGTTTGCGCATTTTCGGAATTACTGGACAGATTTGATTGAAACCTTTTGTTGTAGAGTTCTAGTATCAGGCCTGGATGTAGCCTAAAATTAATTTTGAAGATTGCATGCCTAATGTGGAGAAACAGAAGCTCAGCTATAATAAAAGAAAGAAGAATTGTTAGAAATAAAAACATTAAAAAAAATACGGCAAACGTGGTGCATCTTCGCTGTATGCCGTGACTGTTAGTTCGACCTCCACTCGATGAACTAGGTGTTCTCTATACAACGTGACATTGGCGAAGTGATTTTGTGCTCAACTGGCACGTTCAAAGCGCCATAATAAAAAAACTGAACTGAATAATTGTGTGTTGACATGTTATAAGTTTGTTGTTAATGTATGACTTCTTCACGGTTGAAGGCCTTCATTTAACTAAGACAATGCAGAAAGGGTCTATATACATATATACATTATATACAAGTTTGCTATAAGCCTGCACGTACTCTTGATGGTTTTTACTATTTTGAGATATTTCCACTACTTAATTTTATTTTGTAATATTTAGCAAAGATAGCTAACTAATATATACATAGTATTTATAATTTTGATAGGTGTTCATTTATGGAATGTCAAATCAAATAATAAACTTTAATTTTTCTTAACTTAGAGTTTCTTGAAAATTCTGAAAAAAATATATAGTAATAAGCTTACAGACAGCCACTTTCAGTTTAAATTTCGTGAAGATATCTTCAATAAATACAAAAAAAAATAACTTAAACGCTAAGGGTTGTTACCCCCATAACTCTCTTACTGTAAGGGTTAGAAACAAAAAAATATGTGTCGCTATTTCAGATAAAAATCAATACAACTGTATTAAAAATAATTCATTAGACACCAGTGCAGCCTTCTTTCCCAAGCTTATCGGGTTAGACTCTTTCTAAAAGGGACTTCAATTAGAAGTAAGAAGTAAGTTCTTATTATCTTCATCTATACCTACATATATAATACAACCAATTTATAAGCAATCACAGTAAAATATTCTATTCATTTCCTTATTTCTATAGTTGCTACGTAGTCTATCTTAGCTCAGTCTATCTAAGGGTTAATATAAAGCCTTAATTAACTCGGGGAGACCTCGCGATAATTAACTTCCAAGATGACCTAATAAACTACTGTTTTCTTATTTTTATGGCGTTTTTTGAGACGGAATCGCTCTTTTATTATTTTAACATTATTTATTATGTAATACATATTTGACAATATGAGTTGTAGGTAAAATTTTCAATTTGGGTCTCCGCTTGTATTGATTGGATATCTGTTTATTATTATCAACAAAAATAAACACAGTTAAAGTGTGTATTGTTGCTATTTCAAAATGTAAAGTTAGTTACTTAATTATTATACTTCAAAATTATTTGATAAATGCAACAGGTTATGGGTTCAATTCTCACTCGAGGAAATGAAATATTTTCATATCCTCGATCTAGGGAGGAGGCAAAACGGGACCTTGAGTTCCGCCAGTCAACATGATGACGATGTTACCCATCATCGACATTTCTTTTTGCACACATCGTCATCAATAAATAAAACATCTATAATATCACACGATATTTTAATTAAAACAAATATCTTTAAAAATATAAAAAAAAATAAAACATTAGGGCGTAAAATCATATTATATGTCCGAATACTTTTTGCCAATCGAATGTGAATAAAAGCTTTTAAAATAATAATTTTGAAAGCACGTGTACACGGCAAAATTTCGATTGTGTGCCTGCTGACATCGATGTTATTATGTTTTATTTAATGCAACATCGATGTTAAAACATTGATATTTTAGCTGCTAACACTGATGTTCATCGAAAATCTATGATAATTGGCACCCCTATTTAACAGTAGGTTCCTAGTTTCCTTCGGCATACCCTGTTATTTCCGCGACGTCAACAGCGACGTGAAGCTGATTTTTTTTATTAGAGATAAGGTCACTACAGCCTTTAAAAAATTATAATATACTTATTGCTCAATTACCACATAATTGCAATCCAAGATGAACATTTATTTTTAAAATGCAGTATTTAATTTATATATATTTCTGCATATAAAATAACAATAATATTTATTATAAGTTTTTTCTTTGACTAAAAGTTTTATTACACATAAATTTATTTATCAGAAGTAAAATTTAAATAAATGCAGATTTGCTTCACTCCACTTGAATTAATTTTATGATTTGATTACGATTTCAAAATAAAATTAAATAATGTATAATTTAAAAAAAAAAAAAATTGACCCTTTTATACCTAGTAGCCGCTCACAACTTTGTTTGCGTAGATTTCCCATAGGTACTACTGACCCTCCTCATGGTACTTCCATTTACTCATATTTTGTTACTATTGAAATTTAGATCCAAAATCGACATTCATTGTTGAATGGAACTCATCGGAGCGGAGTAAATCAAATAAATAAATCAGCTTCACGCTGTATCCCGCACACAGCAGGGTAGGCAGAGGGAACCTTGGGTTAAGACACTCCGTTCCCCACTTTCTGCCGAATTCTGGAGGCATTGCGTTTTGAGTGGCAAAATTCAACGCCGAGCTTAGCCTCGACACCAGAGCGAAGAAATGGAAATATAAATTTAAGTAAATATTTCATCTCCTCGAGTGGGGATCGAACCCACAACCAGTCGGTTTTACAGTCACACTTCGGGCAAAGAGCCAAGGAGCGGAGTAAAGTAAGCTATTTAATATTAACACTTCAGAAGTGGAAATTTAAACTTCAACTGTGGCGTTTACAGTCTGACGACACTGCACTGTACCACAATGAACTAAAACTAACCGTTGGTTGATTTTGGCATTACGTCAGTTTAGTATCCTTTTTTCTTATGTTTTTTCCTTAAACTGTTTTCATTTCATATGGTAGCCCATATAAACGTTTTCTTATAAATATTCCTTCTAGTGGGAATTCAACCCTCCCATCGAATATAACCGTCCCCTCTCTCCTTTTGCATACCGTGCTAGATGCGTGATATAAAGTTAAGATGTACCTAAAAAAAAATCTGTAATTCTAATTATTATAATTTAACCTAAAATCCTGGAATCTAATAGCAATTTCAAACAGATTAGAAAAAGTCTACTTCACTCTTTTTTTACGTAAATCTATGATATCATCTAAAAATACTTCGAAATCAATCTGCGCCAGTTAGCACAGTTAATGCGACGAAAGCATGTGCTCTGAAGATTTATAGGCGTGCAGCACTCCATAGCGATTTTATTTTAGATGTATTATTGAGGCCAGTCGTGGCGCAGGGGCACAAAGTGTGACTGTAAAACCGACTGGTTGTGGGTTCGATCCCCACTCGAGGAGATGAAATATTTACTTAAATTTATATTTCCATTTCTTCGTACTGGTGTCGAGGACAAGTGCGGCGTTGAGTTCTGACACTCAACACGCAATGCCTCGAGAATTCGGCAGAAAATGGGGAACGGAGTGTCTTAACACTAGGTTCCTTCTGCCTACCCTGCAATGTGCGGGATACAGCGTGAAGCTGATTTTTTTTTACGAATGCTATCGAATATATAAAGATAAATAAAGTATGGACATTATACATATGTACTTATAATTATTTTTATTGCACTACAAGTCTGAAAAAATATAGGAAATGTATAAAAAAAAATATCGCGTCTCTTGGAAACCGTCAAAGAGCTTTGAACACTGAGCCATACGTTCTCATCAAGCTACGCCGAATACGCTCTTATTACTTATACGCTTCTTCTTATACGCTTGTTACAACTTACGTAGTGTCCACTTTTTAAACTTGATATTTCCACACGATCTTGAGATCAGATCTTGACAGACGGACTACAGAGTGATACTAGAAGGGTTCTGTATTTACCTTTTGAGGTGCGGGATCTTAAAAACAAGAAGAGACTAAGGAAACGTCACGTTTAACGTCACCTATCTAGGAACACTTGGGCTGCTAATACGAATCTAACGATACCTCAATTATGTAAATCCGATGTGCTATTTTGGAGATCTGAGGTAATAAAGAATATTACATACATACATACAAGATACGCGCGAAAAACATAACCCTTCCATAGCAGTCGGGAATAAAGTAAGAACTTAACTGCAAACAAGATAAATCTGAAACATGAACATTTATATTACATTTTATTTCATACAAAATAATCAAACTTATGTTTATTACATTTTATAATGTTGTATCCCTCGGTGAGCGTGTCCAACTTGCACTAACTAACTTGCAAAACATAAAAATTACACATATAGTATTATGTTCATACTTTATTTAAAATTTCGTACACATCTTATCGACAGCACAAATAACTAATTGCTTAGAAAAAAGTAAATTGACCTCGCTAAATAAAATATTGATTAAAAAACGCTAAAATTAGGATATTTTGTTTCGTTGATTTACATTTCAGTCAATTTTTTTTATTTGAATCAGTTTTTGTGAAATAAAATGCCATTAGTTTATCACCCGATTACATAAAGTAAGGAAACATGACGCCGGTTTTAACAGAGGTGGAAGAATAGGTGTGATAATTTAGCATGAATGTGGACGTGATGATGGTTGTGGGTACAATTCTCACTCATATTCATTTCCATTTCCTTGCTCTTGTAACATGACAAACCGCGGTGTTGAGTTCCACCACTCATTACACAATGTTTTGAATATTATGTTCGGAGGTTAGGAAACGGAGTGTTGCCATTTAGGTACATACTCGCATAAATTTTAGAAAAACTTTGCGCGAGTGCAATGCGAGCAAAAAATTGAATGCCTTTTTTATTTTTACCAACCGCGTCCGCATGTTTGTTTTTGGTGCCAAGATAAGAACGGGTTGCGATCTTCGAAAATACAGTACTAATCACTTGTGTGTAAGGTATATAAGATTATCTATATATATCTATATATTACGGAATTGAGTGACTTAACAGTAGGTCGACGTAGGTCGACGCAAAAACTTGACATTGACACAGTTATAGTTTATGTGTAGAGAATGAGTACTGTAGCATATATTTGCTAAAAATAATGCATAAAAGATACATAAAATTAAATAAATAAGTAAAATACACACTATATACCATATATTCCACAATAATACATTTTGTAATTACAAAAAATCAGCTTCACGCTGTATCCCGCCCACAGTAGGGCAGGCAGAGGCAACCTAGTGGTAACACACTTCGTTCTCCATTTTCTGCCAAATTCTAGAGGCATTGCGAGCAAAGAAATAAAAATATATATTTAAATAATTATTTTATTTTTTCAAGTGGGAATCGAATCTACAGCCAGTCGCATTTACAGTCACACGTTTTTGCCTCTGCGTCACGTTGTCATGGTAACGCATATAATACGCGTCAATGGGTCCTCTATAGTACTCCTAAATGCCCATATGTATCGAATTGATTGGATACGGGATATATATAAGGAGAAAAAATGTTTTATGGGATAACAAGACAATACATATAGGTAAATGAAATATTAGTATTAAAATATCACAAGCAATGTTCATCTTAGAATTTTGATACATTTTGAGATAAAAGTAGAAAAACAATTTATTTTTGATTTTATTATATTTTTTTTAAAGATTGTTTGGCCATCCAAACAATCCTTAACGAAAATTCGGTGGTATATTGGTGTTGACTTTGAAACTTTTTTTAAGACTACTGTTACTGAAGCACCATTAATTGCGGTTGCAATTCTATAATAAAATATACGTATATTTTTTATTAAAATATTAATAAAGTAAACAACTTTTTCTGTGCGTTTAACAAAAATACTTAAACATACATTTTGTGCTTATAAAATACAAAACAACTTTCTCCATCTCTTAGTGTTCAGGTGGAATTGGAATTAGGTAATATTTGTTGTATATGTTATGCCAAAAAGAACATCTGTGATGTAAAAGATCTTTTTTATTTTTTGAATTTTGGCTGAGTTCCATATATTCGAAAAATTCAACACGTAGCGGTTCCCATTCCGAAAGTGATGGGTTTTCAGGCTTTCTGGTATACAAAAGAACATATTAAATTTTCTATTTAATAATCTATTTAATATTCTAGATATATATGCAGGTACGTTTACGTTTGAATACATACCCTTTAGTAATAAAGCTTAACCAAGTTTCCCGGAGTAATGTCCTCCATTCTTCTGATGTTTCTGAAACTGCATCTTTACCATTGTTGGGTTCATCTAAAATTAACATTGATTGTGCACAGTGTCCAGCACCGCGTACATCGGTGTAAGGTACTTTTGGAGTGTATTTATCGACATATATATGTTCATAAAAATAAATATTTTCATTCCCATTTTCTAATAATAATTTTGTAGTTCTTAATGTTGGACAAGTAAAAATAACATCTGACAAATAATTAACATATTTAAGAACATTGGTATTATCTACAGGTTGATTATTAAAATAGAATTGCTTAATTTGTTGGATTACTTCATCTCTCTCTTCAGTGTGTTCAAAGTACAAATCAGCAGGTAGGAACCTTGAAAAATTTGCATTCATTTCATCTTTCCATTGGTCAAAATTTTTAATACGAAATAAACCTTCCATGTTGTTAAAACCAGATAATATAGGTATTTTATTGAATTCGCCATGTTTTAATGTACTACTAGGGCTTTCGTCTAGAAATCTTTCTTCACCAATATCTCGTTCTACGCAAGGAGCAAAAAGAAATGTGGAATCCCGTCTGTTTCCTACGTCAACCGAATACAATATTTCAGGGGAAACATTCTTGTAAAAGTGTTCTAAAGCATCTAAATCATCAACATTATCAAAATTTATCAATTGAGCATACTCTTTAGCGCTCTGAAGTGGTCTAACTTGTATGCTGTAAGGTGATAGTGCATCACCGCTTTCTGGAATTGCTTTGTGAAATAAGCCCTGAGACATTTTTGATATCATTAATAGATCAACTGAAGAAGATCCAGCACTGTATCCACTAATCGTGACGTCATCGGGGTTACCACCGAACTTTTTTATATTTTGTTGAACCCACTCAAGTAATGCCACTTGATCTTTCATGCCGCTGTTACCTGGTACGTCTCTTGTACCCAAACAAAGGAAACCATGAGCGGCAAGCCTATAATTAAATGTAACAGCTATAATTTTCTTACTGGATACTAGTTTTTTTGGTGTCAACATGTCACCATATCCTAGTATAAAACCTCCACCGTGTACATATACGACAACAGAAAGATTTTTTTCCTCGGTGTTTGGAACGTAAATACTTGCGACAAGACAATCTTCCTGCATTTTATTCTGAGATGGGTCCACAAAAGGTGATTTTTGTTGTAGGCAAATTATTTTTTGATTTATTGCTTCCAAAGGAACTGACCACGCAGATACTGGAAGTGGTGCCTAAAATGTATAATATGAAATTATATTTTTTGGTATATATTATAGTATACCACTTCAGCATACATTTTAATAAGTACAGTTGAAGATTTAATTTCTGGATTAATAAATATATATTGCAAAACCACTTGAAACGTAAAATGCCGCTTCGTATTTTCAGACAACCAAAATAAAAAACTAAAGTAAATAAAATGGGCGGGGTGAATGGCTGGTTCCCTCTGCCTACCGTGGTATGTGCAGGACCGAGAAGCTAACAAAAAGTAATAATATTTTTTTAATTATCATTCTACATAATGACAATAAAATTATAGCTTAACAGTTTTGTCCTTGAAATATACAAATATTTGATACGGACACTATAATAGATGCCGTATATAATACCTATATATTTAAATATATCGAAGATATCTCTGAGTCTCAATATGGATTTCAGCCAGGATCGGGCACTATGGACGCCGTCTTCGCCCTCAGAACATTGTTGGAGGCGTACAGGGAAAAAAGGAGAGCTCTGCATGTGGCCTTTTTAGATCTGCAGAAGGCCTTTGAGTGTGTGCCTCGTCAGTGCATCTGGTGGGCATTGCGATCCAAAGGGATCCCTGAGGCCTATATTGAGATTATCAGAGACATGTACCACAATTCCGCTTCTATGGTTAGGACTGCTGTTGGCGACATTAAACCCTTTCAGATTACAGTAGGGGTTCACCAGGGCTCGGCTCTTAGTCTGTTCTTATTCAATGTGGTGCTCGATACTGTCTCGGCTCACATCCAAGACCAGCCTCTATGGCTGATGATGTATGCCGATGATATATCACTCATCTCACGAGCACCGACTGATACTGGAGCGTAAAGTGAACCTGTGGAAGGGTACGCTTGAGAACGGCGGTCTTAAACTAAATGTGTCGAAGACCGAGTACATGGGCTGCGGGAGCCTGGACTCGAGCATTATCCTTATAGGTCCTGAACCAGCCGTTAAGTCGGAAAAGTTCAGGTATCTTGGATCCGTTATGCACGAGTCTGGAGGCATCGATCACGATGTCTATAGCCGGATAAGCGCTGCTTGGGCCAAATGGCGGGAGGTCACTGGTGTGGTCTGCGATCGCAGGATACCGTCCAAACTCAAGGGTCTGATATACAAGAGCATCATCCGACCAGTTCTTTTATACGGCAGCGAATGTTGGCCAGCACTATCTCGGCACACTCAAGAGCTTCACGTCACGGAAATGAAGATACTGAGGTGGATGTGCAGCGTAACGCGGTCTGACCGCATACGCAACACATTCATTCGAGGTAGTCTTGGAGTCCGTGACGTAGCGGATAAGCTCCAAGAGCGTCGCCTGAGATGGTTTGGTCACGTTACGCGCCGGCCTAGGAACTATGTCGTATGCAAGTGCCTTGCTATGTCTGTCCCTGGAGTGAGACCTCTCGGACACCCAAGGAAGCGCTGGTTGGATGTCGTGAAGCAGGACATGAGAGCCAATGGTCTAACCAGCTAGAGGACGAACCGAGGACGCTAAAGACCGTGCAAAGTGAAGTAGGTTGAGTAGGAAGGCAGACCCTGGCAAAAGCCGGGACTAATGCCAGGAAGAAGAAGAAGAATTAAATATATCGAAGAATTTCATAATCAATTACGCTTTTTGCTAGGAAAAAAAATATTACAAGTTTGATGTAATGTCAATGTCAAGGAGATAAAAAACAATGTGTGATATTTTAACTTAAACAAATATGAATTTCACAGAAATTCAAATGTAATAATTCAATCTTATTAGAAAGTAATTTATTTAAATTAAATTATTTCCTTACCTTAAATTTCTCATCGCCAGTGGGAGCCCTAGCGTAAGGAATGTTGTAGAAGACAAAAATGTCTTCATAGGGGTCTTTGTAGCCCCTCACGGGACCTTGGGCGGTGAGCACTAATTTTGATTTATTTAGTTCCGAAGAAACAACACTAACTACGAAGCCAACACTCACTAGCATGCGCCTCCACATTTTGGGGCATCAATATAACGAATGACAAAAGTTGTAGCTCATATTGTATTTTTACTGTGGTAGAAAAGTATATCAGTCAAATAAGTAGGTATATAATGGCCAGTCGCGGCGCAGAGGCACAAAGTGTGACTGTAAAATCGACTGGTTGTAGGTTCGATCCCCACTCGAGGAAATGAAAAATTTATTTACATTTATATTTTCATTTCTTCACTCTGGTGTCGAGGCAAAGCGCGGCATTGAGTGCCTCCAGGACTCGGTGGAAAGTGGGGAACGGAATATTTTAATAGTAGGTTCTCTCTGCCTATCCTGCTGTGTGCAGGACAGTGTACAGCGTGAAGCTGATTTTAAGTAGGTATACAACTGCTATCAATAAGACAAATTAATATCAATAATTGAGTGAAAATAATTTTAATTATATATTTTTTTAAATAATGTAAGTCTACCTAATTTAAAAGCAATATAAACTATTAGATTTTAAATGAAACTATTTTTACCGGATTAATCGCGTATATTTTGTACTTTTATACATTTTTGAAAACCCGACGTTTCGAACACTTTGCAGTAGTCCGTGGTCACGGGTAGACTGAGGTGGCATTCGTCTGTCAGTTGACATAATTATTATATCAAACTACCGCCAACGATTTCTTAATTGCCTCGCGTACTGCCCTGGATTCCTGCAGAATGAGCTGATAGTATCTTGCCCTCTGGTATGGTGGACTATTATTGAGACTTCAATGATAAATAGACTACTATTGAGACTTCAATGATTTTATGAGTGGGTCCCAGGTGGTAGAAAGCTCCCAGCCATCCTCTCTATTGAAATTAGGATGTTTTTGTATTTCAATAGCCTCGCGGATCATTCTAGGAATGTATCTGTTTTCCTTAGCGAGGATTTGGGGTTTATCAAACCTAATGTAGTGGCTGGGTTTATCCACAGTATGCTCACACACAGCTGACTTCGATACATGCCCATTCTTGATATCAGAGATGTGTTCTTTCACCCTAACACCGATGCTTCTCTTTGTTTGACCGATGTATGATAAGCCACAGTCATAGTCTAGTTTGTATACACCTGCACTCTGTAAAGGAATATTACTTTTTACTGGTCTCAAGAATTGGCTCACTTTCTTGTTAGGCTTGAATATGGTTTTTATGGAAGCTCTTCTTAAGATGTTGCCAAACCTGTCTGTAACGCCCTTCACATATGGAAGAAATGCCGGCTGTCTCTCTACTGTGGGTGGCTTGTTGGTCTTCTGACAACGCTGGCGGGGAACTGGCAGCTTGTTCTGATGAAGGCTATTCTTCACCTGGCGAAGCTCGTCCCCTAGGTGTTCAGCGTCGCAGAGGTGGTGGGCTCTCTGAAACAAAGATTTGCCAACGGTAGATAACTGTGTAGGGTGATGGTGAGATTCACCATTGAGGTATCTATTGGTGTGCGTGGGTTTCCTATATACTGTGTGGCCTATTGTGCCATTGGGATTTCTTATGACTAAAACATCAAGAAAAGCTAGGGAATTATTTGCCTGTAATTCTATTGTAAATTTAATATTGTCATTAATAGAATTGAGGTGGTTTAGGAATATATAAATACTGTCCGTAGGTAAAATGGTAAAAGTATCATCTACGTACCGCTTATATATCCTAGGTAGACAGGGTGCAGAGCTAAGAGCCATCTCCTCAAAGTCCTCCATGTATATATCTGCTATTACCGGGGACACAGGCGAACCCATAGCAATGCCATCTATTTGTAAATAGAATTCTTGATTGAACATAAGGTATACAGATGTGAGGCAGTGTTCCAAAAGTTCAAGATATTCTATAGGCAAATCTTTGTTTCAGAGAGCCCACCACCTCTGCGACGCTGAACACCTAGGGGACGAGCTTCGCCAGGTGAAGAATAGCCTTCATCAGAACAAGCTGCCAGTTCCCCGCCAGCATTGTCAGAAGACCAACAAGCCACCCACAGTAGAGAGACAGCCGGCATTTCTTCCATATGTGAAAGGGGTTATAGACAGGATTGGCAAAATCTTAAGAAGAGTTTCCATAAAAACCATATTCAAGCCTAACAAGAAAGTGAGCCAATTCTTGAGACCAGTAAAAAGTAATATTCCTTTACAGAGTGCAGGTGTATACAAACTAGACTGTGACTGTGGCTTATCATACATCGGTCAAACAAAGAGAAGTATCGGTGTTAGGGTGAAAGAACACATCTCTGATATCAAGAATGGGCATGTATCGAAGTCAGCTGTGTGTGAGCATACTGTGGATAAACCCAGCCACTACATTAGGTTTGATAAACCCCAAATCCTCGCTAAGGAAAACAGATACATTCCTAGAATGATCCGCGAGGCTATTGAAATACAAAAACATCCTAATTTCAATAGAGAGGATGGCTGGAAGCTTTCTACCACCTGGGACCCACTCATAAAATCATTGAAGTCTCAATAATAGTCCACCATACCAGAGGGCAAGATACTATCAGCTCATTCTGCAGGAATCCAGGGCAGTATGCGAGGCAATTAAGAAATCGTTGGCGGTAGTTTGATATAATAATTATGTCAACTGACAGACGAATGCCACCTCAGTCTACCCGTGACCACGGACTACTGCAAAGTGTTCGAAACGTCGGGTTTTCAAAAATGTATAAAAGTACAAAATATACGCGATTAATCCGGTAAAAATAGTTTCATTTAAAATGTGTAATAATCGTGAAAATCAAAGAACTTATTATTAGATTTTATATCGGCACTAGCCATGTATGCCAGTTTTGAGATTAAATTAAATTAAAATTAAATTAAATTAAATTAGCTTCACGCTATATCCCGCACACAGTAGGGTAGGCAGAGGGAACCTAGTGTTAAGACACTCCGTTCCCCACTTTCTGCCGAATTCTGGAGGCATTGCGTGTTGAGTGGCAGAACTCAACGCCGCGCTTAACCTCGACACCAGAGCGAAGAAATGGAAATATAAATGTAAGTAAATATTTCATCTCCTCGAGTGGGGATCGAACCCACAACCAGTCGGTTTTGCAGTCACACCTCGTGCCGATGCGTCACGACCGGCCTCATATACCTACTTATTTGACTGATGTTTTGAGATTATTTTTATTTATTTACGTTTGAAGTTCGAAGATAACTGTGAATAACGCTAATAAATATTATGAGATTCATATTCACTCTATTTAAATATTTTTAACATTTTTAAAGTGTTAATCCACACTTATTAAAGAAAAATACTTATTAAGAAAACGTATACGAGTACAAATTTCTTTCTTAAGTGTGGAATAACACTTCAAAATTGTTAAAAATATTTAAAAAATATCATTCTCTCTTACCAAACGACAATTCTATGTGACTGTCTTTGGAAAATCTTCCTACAGAGATGCTAACAACCTAAATAAGTTGTAACAAGAGTATAAGAATTTTGACGTAGCGTGATGAGAACATATGGCTTAGTTGTCCAGAGCGCTTGGACGTTTTCTAAAGAGTTCAAACTTATATTCGTTTTCGTAATTAGTTTTTTGCCAAAATGCCTCAGTGTGCTTTATAAAATCAGTATTAAACAATTAAATGGAAATATTTCATCGTTTGGCAAATATTTGCGACTACTGATATTGGTTGGTCTGAACTAAAACATGCATCGAGTGGTTATTTTAATTTATATAATTATTTGAATTTTTTGTAGTTGTAGTTTCAATAATTGTTATATTTTTTTTTGTTTTATAACATTTCTACTGAACCATTTCTCTTTTGTCGCCCAAAAATTTAATAATTAGATTATTAAAACTAAATATACAGGGTGGAAGTGTCAGCACCACATTAAATGAAACCACAGTTTTAACTACTCTATAAAAGCCTAATATAATTCAGAAAAAAATAAATTCCCAAAAATGAAAAAAAATTTTTTTCAAACAAAATAAATAATAAAATTGTCATTTTAAAACAAAACGCCATTTGTACGGATGACGCACGCACACATAAACCTATCAAAGGAACACCGCCGCACACGCCTCATTTCGAAATCGAGTCGTATGTATTGGCGATAAAGTTCAAAGTTGTTTAACCTTTAGTAGTATTTTTTTAGGTAGTAAGTGTTTATGTTATTGGGATCTATACGTAATCGCGTCACACGAAATACAGGTATGGATAAAAATCGTGAAATGAAAAAAAAAACCTACGTCCAAACTGTTGAGGCATCTTGATTAATTTCTTTATATATAGGGTAAAATATTTCAAACCTATACCAGGTTTGAAATATTTTACCCTATATGCTGTTTCTGTAAATGGAGCGCTGCCTGTATCGACCCTGTATATAGCAATGGCAGACCTAGGAGCGTCGTATTAAGACACTTCGTTCACTATTAAGGCATTTCCGTTATCCATTTTCCGCCAAATTCTGGAGGCACTATGAGCAAAGAAATGAAAATATAAATTTAAATAATTATTGTATTTCTTCTAGTAGGGATCGAACCCACAACCGCCACACATTTGTGCACATGCACCACGTCTGGCTCCATTTTTGTATATATACATGTTGCCATGGTAACGCATATAATACGTGTCAATGGATCCTCTAGTACTCTTAAACGCTCATATGTATCGAATGGATTGGATATGTGATATATATTATTAGAAAAAAATGTTTTATGGGATAACAAGACAATACATATAGGTAAACCAAAGATAAAATATCAGAAGCAATGTTCATCCTATAATTTGGATACATTTTGAAATAAAATGAAAGAAAAAAAAATCTTTTTTAAGAACAACCTTATATTATTTGTTACTAAAATGAACTAAAAAGTTAAAAATAAAAAAACTCTAATCAGAAATATAACACTAAATAAATAATAAAAGCGTTTTTTTAAACATTTTTAAAGTGTTATTCCACACTTAGGAAAGAAAAAATACCTTTTTAGAAAACGTATGAAAATTTGAACGTAGCGGGACTCGAACCCGCGCCTCCTGGAAATCTCCCAGGCGCTCTGCCCACTAAGCCATACGTTCTCATCAAGCTACGTCGAATTTTTTTTTTTGTTTTCCAAATAATAATTTTCCTTTCCTAAATGCGGAATAACACTTAAATATAGTATTCTCTCTTGTCAAACGATAATTCTTAGTAATTATCTTTGGGTAGCGGAAATTTGTAAAAATCTCCCTACAAAGATACTAACAACAAAAATAAGTTGTAACAAGTTGTAACGTATAAAAATTTCGACGTAGCTTGATGAGAACGTATGGCTTAGTGGTCAGAGCGCCTGGTCGGTTTACAGGAGGCGCGGGTTCGAGTCTCGCTACGTTCAAATTTTTATAAGTTTTCTAAATAAGTATTTAACAAAAGCGTGTTACATTTTGATAGCGATAGCAAAAGAAAGCGCTGAATATTCTTAACTAGTGGGCACGCGCGGCTTCGCCCGCTTTTTTGCACCCTTAGAAGTGAATTCTAAAAAAAAAACACGAAACACGTGTTTAATAAAATATTTTTAACAGTATAAGTTTAATTTTTTATAAAAATCGGTGGCGATTTAAAGATTTTTCCATATAAACTTTCAACCCCTTATTTGAACCCTCAGGGGGTGAATTCTTAAAAACCATGAAACACGTGTTCAATGAATTATTTTTAAGAGTCTGGATTTAAAATTTTATAAGAATCGGTGCCAATTTAAAAAAAAATCCATACAAACTTGCAACCCCTATTTCATCCCTTTAGGGTTAAAATTTTTCAAAATCCCTTCTTAGTGGATGTTTAGAATATGAAAATAAACATCTGCTCAAATTTCACGTTTCTACCATCAGCAGTTACGGCTCTGCGTGCGTCTTACCTCAGTCAGTCAGCACAAGTCCTTTTATATATATAGATAGACAAGTCCTTTTATATATATAGATTATACCATCTAAATGTAACACGCTCTTATTATTTACTAGAGGGCGCGCGCGGCTTCGCCCGCTTATTAGGAGTGAATTCTAAAAAAACCACGAAACACGTGTTCAATAAAATATTTTTAACAGTCTGAATTTAAATTTTTATAAAAATCGGTGGCGATTTAAAGATTTTTCCATATGAACTTTCAACCCCTTATTTGAACCCTTAGGGGGTGAATTCTTAAGAACCATGAAACACGTGTTCAATGAAAGATTTTTAAGAGTCTGGATTTAAAATTTTATAAGAATCGGTGCCAATTTAAAAGAAAATCCATACAAACTTTCAACCCCTATTCCATCCCTTTAGGGTTAAAATTTTTCAAATTCCCTTCTTAGTGGATGTCCAGAATATGAAAATAAACATCTGCCCAAATTTCACGTTTCTACCATCAGCGGTTACGGCTCTGCGTGCGTCTTACCTCAGTCAGTCAGCACAAGTCCTTTTATATATATAGATTAAGTGTTTGTTATATTTCTTATTCTAGAGTTAATTTATTTTTTACTTTTTAGTTAATTTTATTAACAAATAATAAAAGCTTGTTCTTAAAAAAGTTTTTTTTTCTTTAATTTTATTTTTAAATTTTTAGTATTTTTTAACCAAAGATTTTCGATCGAATCAAATGAGCCTATAAGTTACGGAGTTCCTATGGCCACCTTCCAGCTCCATCATCAGATCAAGAATATTGCATTGTTATCCGATTAATACATGCATGCAAAATTTCAGGTTAATCGGAGCTGAGATGTGAATCAAATTTATAAGATTTGGTTACAGACAGACAGGTGAAAGTAAATAAAAGCTTGTAAAAACGATTTATTTTTAATTTTATTATATTTTCGTTAAGGATTGTTTGGATGCGTCGGTCGTATATTGGTGTTGACTTTGAAATAAGACCACTGTTACTGAAGCATCATTAATTGCGGTTGCAATTCTATAATGTAATATACGTATATTTTTTAGACGAAACCACTTTCTCCACCTCTTAGTGTTCAGGTGGAATTGGAATTTGGTAATATTTGTTGTATATGTTATGCCAAAAAGAACATCTGTGACGTAAAAGATCTTTTTTAATTTTTGAATTTTGGCTGAGTTCCATATATTCGAAAAATTCAGTACGTAGCGGTTCCCATTCCGGAAGTGATGGGTTTTGAGGCTTTCTGTTATACAAAAGAACATATTATATTAAAATCATTATTGACGTATTTATTATAATCTAGACATATAGGTACGTATACATACCCTTTAGTAATAAAGTTTATCCAAATTTCCCGCAGTAATGTCCTCCATTCTTCTGATGTTTCTGAAACTGCATCTTTCCCATTGTTGGGTTCATCTAAAATTAACATTGTTTGTGCACAGTGTCCAGCACCGCGTACATCGGTGTAAGGTACTTTTGGAGTGTATTTATCGACATAAGTCTGTTCATAAAAATAAATATTTTCATTCCCATTTTCTAATAATAATTTTGTAGTTCTTAATGTTGGACAAGTAAAAATAACATCTGACAAATAATTAACATATTTAAGAACATTGGTATTATCTACAGGTTGATTATTAAAATAGAATTGCTTAATTTGTTGGATTACTTCATCTCTCTCTTTAGTGAGTTCAAAGTACAAATCAGCAGGTAGGAACCTTGAAAAATTTGCATTCATTTCAACTTTCCATTGATCAAAATTTTTAATATGAAATAAACCTTCCATGTTGTTAAAACCAGATAATATAGGTATTTTATTGAATTCGCCATGTTTTAATGTACTACTAGGGCTTTCGTCTAGAAATCTTTCTTCACCAATATCTCGTTCTACGCAAGGAGCAAAAAGAAATGTGGAATCCCGTCTGTTTCCTACGTCACCCGAATACAATATTTCAGGGGAAACATTCTTGTAAAAGTGTTCTAAAGCATCTAAATCATCAACATTATCAAAATTTATCAATTGAGCATACTCTTTAGCGCTCTGAAGTGGTCTAACTTGTATGCTGTAAGGTGATAGTGCATCACCGCTTTCTGGAATCGCTTTGTGAAATAAGCCCTGAGACATTTTTGATATCATTAATAGAATAACTGAAGAAGATCCAGCACTGTATCCACTAATCGTGACGTCATCGGGGTTACCACCGAACTTTTTTATATTTTGTTGAACCCACTCAAGTAATGCCACTTGATCTTTCATGCCGCTGTTACCTGGTACGTCTCTTGTACCCAAACAAAGGAAACCATGAGCGCCAAGCCTATAATTAAATGTAACAGCTATAATTTTCTTACTGGATACTAGTTTTTTTGGTGTCAACATGTCACCATATCCTAGTATAAAAGCTCCACCGTATACATATACGACAACAGAAAGGTTTTTTTCCTCGGTGTTTGGAACGTAAATACTAGCGACAAGACAATCTTCCTGCATTTTATTCTGAGCTCTGTCCACAAAAGGTGATTTTTGTTGTAGGCAAATTATTTTTTGATTTATTGCTTCCAAAGGAACTGACCACGCAGATACTGGAAGTGGTGCCTAAAATGTATAATATGAAATTATATTTTTTGTTATATATTATAGTATACGACTTCAGCCTACATTTTAATAAGTACAGTTGAAGATACTATTTCTGGATTAATAAATATGTATTGCAAAACCACTTGAAACGTAAAATGCCGCTTCGTATTTTCAGACAACCAAAATAAAAAACTAAAGTAAATAAAATGGGCGGGGTGGATGGCTGGTTCCCTCTGCCTACCGTGGTATGTGCAGGACCGAGAAGCTAACAAAAAGTAATAATATTTTTTAATTATCATTCTACATAATGACAATAAAATTATAGCTTAACAGTTTTGTCCTTGAAATATACAAATATTTGATACGGACACTATAGTAGATGCCGTATATAATACCTATATATTTAAATATATCGAAGATATCTCTGAGTCTCAATATGGATTTGAGCCAGGATCGGGCACTATGGACGCCGTCTTCGCCCTCAGAACATTGATGGAGGCATACAGGGAAAAAAGGAGAGCTCTGCATGTGGCGTTTTTGGATCTGCAGAAGGCCTTTGACTGTGTGGCTCGTCAGTGCATCTGGTGGGCATTGCGATCCAAAGGGATCCCTGAGGCCTATATTGAGATTATCAGAGACATGTACCACAATTCCGCTTCTATGGTTAGGACTGCTGTTGGCGACATTAAACCCTTCCAGATTACAGTAGGGGTTCACTAGGGCTAGTCTATTCTTATTCAATGTGGTGCTCGATACTGTCTCGGCTCACATCCAAGACCAGCCTCCATGGCTGATGATGTATGCCGATGATATATCACTCATCTCACGAGCACCGACTGATACTGGAGCGTAAAGTGAACCTGTGGAAGGGTACGCTTGAGAACGGCGGTCTTAAACTAAATATGTCGAAGACCGAGTACATGGGCTGCGGGAGCCCGGACTCAAGCACTATCCTTATAGGTCCTGAACCAGCGGTTAAGTCGGAAAAGTTCAGGTATCTTGGATCCGTTATGCACGAGTCTGGAGGCATCGATCACGATATCTATAGCCGGATAAGCGCTGCGTGGGCCAAATGGCGGGAGGTCACTGGTGTGGCCTGCGATCGCAGGATACCGCCCAAACTCAAGGGTCTGATATACAAGAGCATCATCCGACCGGTTCTTTTATACGGCAGCGAATGTTGGCCAGCACTATCTCGGCACACTCAAGAGCTTCACGTCACGGAAATGAAGATACTGAGGTGGATGTGCAGCGTAACGCGGTCTGACCGCATACGCAACACATTCATTCGAGGTAGTCTTGGAGTCCATGACGTAGCGGATAAGCTCCAAGAGCGTCGCCTGAGATGGTTTGGTCACGTTACGCGCCGGCCTAGGAACCATGTCTTATGTAAGTGCCTTGCTATATCAGTCCCTGGAGTGAGACCTCTCGGACGCCCAAGGAAGCGCTGGTTGGATGTCGTGAAGCAGGACATGAGAGCGAATGGTCTAACCACCGAGGACGCTAAAGACCGTGCAAAGTGGAGTAGGTTGAGTAGGAAGGCAGACCCTGGCAAAAGCCGGGACTAATGCCAGGAAGAAGAAGAAGATTTAAATATATCGAAGAATTTCATAATCAATTACGCTATTTGCTAGGAAAAAAAATATAACAAGTTTGATGTAATATCAATGTCAAGGAGATAAAAAACAATGTGTAATATTTTAACTTAAACAAATATGAATTTCACAGAAATTCAAATGTAAAAATTCAATCTTATTAGATTAATCGAAAGTAATTTATTTAAATTAAACTATTTCCTTACCTTAAATTTCTCATCGCCAGTGGGAGCCCTAGCGTAAGGAATGTTGTAGAAGACAAAAATGTCTTCATAGGGGTCCTTGTAGCCCCTCACGGGACCTTGGGCGGTGTGCACTAATTTTGATTTATTTAGTTCCGAAGAAACAACACTAACTACGAAGCCAACACTCACTAGCATGCGCCTCCACATTTTGAGGCATCAATATAACGAATGACAAAAGTTGTAACTCATATTGTATTTTTATTGTGTTAGAAATATATATCAGTCAAATAAGTAGGTATATGAGGCCAGTCGTCGCGCAGGGGCAGAAAGTGTGACTGTAAAATCGGCTGGTTTCGATGGGTTCGATCCCCACTCGAGGAAATGAAATAATTATTTACATTTATATTTTCATTTCTTCACCCAAAAAATTTTTTGGGCGACAAAAGTAATTAGATTATTAAAACTTAATTTATATAGCAGTGGCAGACCTAGGAGCGTCGTATTAAGACACTTCGTACTATTTTCCGCCAAATTATGGAGGCATTGCGAGAAAAGATATGAAAATATAAATTTAAATAATTATTTTATTTCTTCTAGTAGGGATCGAACCTACAACCAGTCGCGTCACACATTTGTGCCCCTGCACCACGACTGGCCTCACATTTTTATTTAAACACGATAATGTATATAATATGTGTCAATGGGTCCTAGTATTCTTAAACGCTCATATGTATCCAATCGATTGGGTATGTGATATATTTTAGGAGAATAAATGTTTAAAGGTATAACAAGACAATACGTATAGGTAAATCAAAGATTAGTATTAAAATATCACAATCAATGTTCATTGTATAATTTTGATACATTTTGAGATAAAAGTAGAATAAAATAAAAGAAAAAAAACCTTTTTTAGGAACAAGCTTGTATTATTTGTTAATAAAGTGAAGTAAAAAAGTTAAAACTAAATTAATTAATTTCTAATAAGAAATATAACACTTAATAAATTATAAGAGCGAACATTTTGATAGTATAATTTAGAATATTCAGCACCTTCTTTATCTATCGCTATAAAAATGTAACACGCTCTTATTTTTTATTAAGTGTTATATTTTTTACTAGCGGCCTGCTCGCGGCTTTGCCCGCTTGAATTACATGATTATTCATTTAAGAAATATAAATATTACAAACAGCCATAATTATTAATTAATTGATTTGAATAAGTACTCACGATATTATTTGTAAAATAACTTATATTAGCTCCTGTACAGTTTTTAAATTAGTAACATATATTATTAGTTAAATATATAATTGGTATACAGAGTATACATAGAAAGCACGTTTTTAGGCATTTTTATATAATCTATAAAATAATCAACATTTTCGGGCAAGTTCAAGTCGTACTCATGCCCCGAGAGTTTTCGTACCAGTTTCATGAAAGGAGATACACCAAAAGAATAACTAATTAAGTTGTCATTTTGTATCAATTTAAGTACAGATTAAAATTTGTACCTAATGGTTTTTTCTGTGACACAAATACAAATAAGTAGTCAATTTTTGAAAAATAATTTTGGAATTTTCCTTTATACGTGCCGTAAGTTTTAACTTCTTAACAAATTTCGAAATTGTATATCAACGGGAAGTACCCTATAGTTATGATAGAAAATGCGACAAAAAACAAAGCATAAACCCTCATATTTCAACGTCATTTGATTGCGATGATTTAGAAGATAGATTTTCGTGCTCTAAGGGAATATAGACTTTAACATTGAGGTATCTAACCTTTAACCGATCTTGTACAAAATAGTCTTGACAGACGGACAGACGGTCAAACCCCAAAGTTATTTTAGAAGAATTTTGAGATATGTATCCTAAAATACCCTTGGCACATACATATATACAACATACAGGTGCAATAGTGCAATATCGCCAGTAAGTTATGAAATAATACTGCGGGATATTTTTATAAACAGTGTCAGAGCATTTTTTCTTGAGACACAATTTTAGTTCTTTTAGTTTAATTTTTTTTAATTTTAGAGGTTGCTACTTTGAACGGACTGAAGAATCTATTCAAAATATTTCTTTGAATATTAAGTCATTCTTTATCACTGTGTTAAATAATTAAGAATTAAGCTAGACTGTTACGAAGGTAATCTTTACCAACAATTCAATTTAGTTTACTTTGTAGTTAGTACTATGAACAATTGTAGTTTAAAACCGTAACGTATCATGTGTAGTCAATAGATATCATTGCGTATGTTTCTTTTTTTTTTCAAATATAAATATCTTTAAAACTTTAAGTACATTATCTTTTGATAGAGTGTAGCAGTAACCTTTCGAAATTATTTTTTTTTTTATGCACAGCGCCATTTATTTAAGATCCCATCGCAATTAGTGATAGCGTTACATGTATGAAAGAGAGTATCAAGATTCGCTAGTACCTACTATTTTTGTCAATAGATAGCGTTACTTGTATCGATTTTTTACTATCTCAAATATTAACTTCTTGAAAACTTACATACTTATATCTTTTGATAGAGCGAAGCAATTATAATGAAATAAACACTAAAAGCTACTTTGATTTATTTGTAATTTTTAAGTATAAAAGTTGCTTAAATTTATTGTGTACTTTTTACGTGCTACGTGTTTACAGAAACAGACAAACAGATAAACAGGCAAACAGACAAAAAATCCAAAAATGTTGGAAATGGATTCTGTTAATTATCTTTAACACACTGGCTAATTTTTTTTAAAATATTTTCAATGTACAGAAACGACTTTTCTACAGATTTATTATAAGTATAGATAAGACTTTATTTTATTTACAACTTTTTAGTATTTTTAATTCAAAGATTTTCGATTGAATCAAACGAGCCAAAATTCCGGAGTTACGGAGTTCCTATAGCCACCTTCCAGATCAATCATTAGATCAGCTCTATGTATAATAAAAAATGTGATATCACATTGTCATCCGATTTATACATGCATGCAAAATTTCAGCTCAATCGGAAACTGAGAAGTGGATCAAATTTATAAGATTTGATTACAAACAGACAGGTGAAAGTAAATAAAAGCTTATTAAAACAATTTATTTTTGATTTTATTATATTTTCGTTAAAGATTGTTTTTATGCGTCTAGAATACTAAGAATTACTGTAGTTTTAGTTGTTTGACAAGGGAGAATACTATTTTTAAGTGTTATTCCGCACTTAGGAAAGGAAAATAATTATTTGGAAAACAAAAAAAAAATTTCGCGTCCCGCTACGTTCAAATTTTTATAAGTTTTCTAAATAAGTATTTAATAAAAGCGTGTTACATTTTGATAGCGATAGCAAAAGAAAGCGCTGATATTCTTAACTAGTGGTCACGCACGGCTTCGCCCGCTTTTTTGCACCCTTAGGGGTGAATTCTAAAAAAAAAACACGAAACACGTGTTTAATAAAATATTTTTAACAGTATAAATTTATTTTTTTATAAAAATCGGTGGCGATTTAAAGATTTTTCCATATAAACTTTCAACCCCTTATTTGAACCCTTAGGGGGTGAATTCTAAAAAACCTTGAAAAACGTGTTCAATGAAATATTTTTAAGAGTCTGAATTTCAAATTTTATAAAAATCGGTGCCAATTTAAAAAGTTTTCCATACAAACTTTCAAACCCTATTTCATCCCTTTAGGGTTAAAATTTTTCAAAATCCCTTCTTAGTGGATGTCCAGATTATGAAAATAAACATCTGTCCAAATTTCACGTTTCTACGCACAGCGGTTACTGCTGTGCGTGCGTCTTACCTCAGTCAGTCAGGTACATGTCCTTTTATATATATAGATAGACAAGTCATTTTATATATGTATATAGATTATACCATCAAAATGTAACACGCTCTTTTTATTTATTAAGTGTTTGTTATATTTCTTATTCTAGAGTTAATTTATTTTTAACTTTTTAGTTCATTTTATTAACCTAAAGATTTTCGATCGAATCAAATGAGCCTATAAGTTACGGAGTTCCTATGGCTACTTCCAGCTCCATCGTCAGATCGAGAATATTGCATTGTTATCCGATTAATGCATGCAAAATTTCAGCTCAATCGGAAACTGACGGAAGTGAATCTAATTTATAAGATTTGATTACAGACAGACAGGTGAAAGTAAATAAAAGCTTGTAAAAACAATTTATTCGTCGCTCGTTGCGTCGGTCGTATTTGGTGTTGACTTTGAAATAAGACCACTGTTACTGAAGCATTTTTAATTGCGGTTGTAACTCTGTAATCTAATATACGTATATTTTTTATTAAAATAAAAACATTTTGTGCTTACATTAACGAAACCACTTTCTCCACCTCTTAGTGTTCAGGTGGAATTGGAATTTGGTAATATTTGTTGTATATGTTATGCCAAAAAGAACATCTGCGTTGTAAAAGATCTTTTTTAATTTTTGAATTTTGGCTGAGTTCCATATATTCGAAAAATTCAACACGTAGCGGTTCCCATTCCGGAAGTGATGGGTTTTCAGGCTTTCTGTTATACAAAAGAACATATTATATTAAAATCATTATTGACGTATTTATTATAATCTAGACATATAGGTACGTATACATACCCTTTAGTAATAAAGTTTATCCAAGTTTCCCGCAGTAATGTCCTCCATTCTTCTGATGTTTCTGAAACTGCATCTTTCCCATTGTTGGGTCCATCTAAAATTAACATTGTTTGTGCACAGTGTTCAGCACCGCGTACATCGGTGTAAGGTACTTTTGGAGTGTATTTATCGACATAAGTCTGTTCATAAAAATAAATATTTTCATTCCCATTTTCTAATAATAATTTTGTAGTTCTTAATGTTGGACAAGTAAAAATAACATCTGACAAATAATTAAC
Organism: Heliconius himera; assembly: GCA_021202915.1. Taxonomy (NCBI): domain Eukaryota; kingdom Metazoa; phylum Arthropoda; class Insecta; order Lepidoptera; family Nymphalidae; genus Heliconius; species Heliconius himera. The sequence continues at coordinate 1,293,590 of JAJHJA010000143.1, read as the reverse complement.
ATATTTAAGAACATTGGTATTATCTACAGGTTGATTATTAAAATAGAATTGCTTAATTTGTTGGATTACTTCATCTCTCTCTTTAGTGAGTTCAAAGTACAAATCAGCAGGTAGGAACCTTGAAAAATTTGCATTCATTTCAACTTTCCATTGATCAAAATTTTCGATACGCATTAAACCTTCCATGTTATTAAAACCAGATAATATAGGTATTTTATTGAATTCCCCTCGTTTTAATGTACTGGTAGGGTCTTCATCTAGAAATCTTTCTTCCCCAATATCTCGTTCTACGCAAGGAGCAAAAAGGAATGTGGAATCCGGTCTGCTTCCTACGTCACCCGAATACAATATTTCATGGGAAACATTCTTGTAAAAGTGTTCTAAAGCATCTAAATCATCAACATTATCAAAATTTATCAATTGAGCATACTCTTTAGCGCTCTGAAGTGGTCTAACTTGTATGCTATAAGGTGATAGTGCATCACCGCTTTCTGGAATCGCTTTGTGAAATAAGCCCTGAGACATTTTTGATATCATTAATAGATCAACTGAAGAAGATCCAGCACTACATCCACTAATCGTGACGTCATCAGGGTTACCACCGAATTTTTTTATATTTTGTTGAACCCACTTAAGTAATGCCACTTGATCTTTCATGCCGCTGTTCCCTGGTACGTCTCTTGTACCCAAACAAAGGAAACCATGAGCGCCAAGCCTATAATTAAATGTAACAGCTATAATTTTCTTACTGGATACTAGTTTTTTTGGTGTCAACATATCACCATATCCTAGTATAAAACCTCCACCGTGTATATATACGACAACAGAAAGGTTTTTTTCCTCAGTGTTTGGAACGTAAATACTAGCGACAAGACAATCCTCCTGCATTTTATTCTGAGATGGGTCCACAAAAGGTGATTTTTGTTGTAGGCAAATTATTTTTTGGTTTATTGCTTCCAAAGGAACTGACCACGCAGATACTGGAAGTGGTGCCTAAAATGTATAATATGAAATTATATTTAGTAGTGTATAGTATATGACTTTAGCATAAATTTTAATTAGTTTAAAAGTTGAAGATACCATTTCTGGATTAATAAATATGTGTTGCAAAACCACATATTGTGGGTTCGACTACCATTTAAGGAAATGAAATATTTAATGTTTTCATTTCCATGCACTGGTAACGAGGCACAGCGCGGAATTGAGTGCCACTTAACAAGCAATGCCTTCAGAATTCGGCGAATAATAGGTAACAGTAGTATCTTAATGGGAACGAAGTGTCTTAACACTAGGCTCCCAGGTTCCCTCTGCATATCTACGTATGGTACGTGCAGGATATACCAAAAAGCTAAAAAAAAGTGATCATATTTTTTTAAGTATCACTCTACATTATGACAATAAAATTATAGCTTAACAGATATTTTGTCCTTGCAGTATACAAATACTTGGTACTCCTTACTATAAAAGATATCATATATAATACCTCAAAACCTTCATAATCAATTACACTCTGTATTAAAAAAAATATATGTAACATGCTTAATGTCAGTGTGGCTAGTTTTAAATGGGCAATGTCAAGCAGATAAAAAACAATGAATGATATTTGAACTTCAAGAGTTATTAATTTGACCGAAATTTAAAATTGAGATTTAATTCCTATAAGATTAATCGAAAGTATTTAATTTAAATTAAACTATTTCCTTACCTTAAATTTCTCATCGCCAGTGGGAGCCCTAGCGTAAGGAATGTTGTAGAACACAAAAATGTCTTCATAGGGGTCCTTGTAGCCCCTCACGGGACCTTGGGCGGTAAGCACTAATTTTGATTTATTTAGTTCCGAAGAAACAACACTAACAGCTACGAAGCAAACACTCACTAGCATGCGCCTCCACATTTTGAGGCAACAATATAACGAATGACAAAAGTTATAACTCATATTGTATTTATATCGTGCTTGTAAAGTGTATCAGTCATATAAGTAGGTATATAATTGCTGTCAATAAGATAAATCGACATCAGTAATTGAGTGTAAATAACTTTATTTCTTTTTTTGAAATAATAAAAAGCTACTAAACTTAAAAGCAATATAAACTATTAAATTTTAAATTTTATATCGGCTCCAGTAGGTATCCCAGTTTTGGGAGGACTTTAATATTTACTTATTTACCTTTGAAATTGGAAGAGAACTGTGAATAACGCTAATATTATGAGATTCATATTCACTGTACAAAGTGTTTTTAGGGATCCGTATCTCAAATGGTAAAAACGGAACCATTAATTATGACATTCGTGTTTGTATCCAAAAGCAAAACGTAGTTTAACCCTCTATTATGTATAGATTGTTTTTTTTATCTTATAGTTGAAGGCAGTATCTTAGCTGGATCTCTTTTTAACGTCCATTTTCCTATTGTGTATCTATTATTGTCTCTGTTTACCGTACATTCTCCTTTGTGTGTTTTCCATTCAACACAACGTTGGCGAAGTGATTAGTGCTGAACTGGCACGCTCGCAACGCCAGAAATAAAGAGCAATAGGAAAAAACGTGGTATCTATATTACTTAGTTTTAATAATTGAATGTGGAAAAAATGGTAATATTGTTTATAAATCGGCACTTTTTTGTACACCAAAGTAAAAAATCTAACTATACTATGGTTGTGGGCTCTAATTCCATTCGAGGCAACAATTCTTGATTTCCTCCGTCGGATACCACAAAATATGGCAGTGAGCTCCGCTATCCAACATGCAGTTGTACTGTCATTGAAAAGGTTGAAAAGTGAATAATAGAGTGTCTTAGAGTTTAAACTCTCCAACTGTTATTCTAATAAGCCCAAGGAAGAAGGAACAGTAGACGAGTGCCTATAGAATGCATATTATTTGTAAGAAGCTCTTAGTCGTTCAAAGTGCGACGGACCGTTATATGTAATGAATAAAGTTCATTAATTAGGAATAAGAAGCCACTCGTTGCATAGGGGCACAAGCATGCACGGTAAACGTGACAAGTTGTGAGTTCGATTCTCACTCGATAAAATAAAATATTCAATATTTATTTTTCATTTCCCTGCTCTGGTAACAAGGCAAGAGAAGCAAGGCGTCGAAGTTCATTCAACACGCAATGCCTCCAGAATTCGGTAGAAAGTAGGAAACATTAGTATCTTAACACTGGGTCCTCAAGTTCCCTCTACCTACTGTGATGTACGGGATACAATGAGCTAAAAAAATATAGATATATTAGAAAGAATTAGTCTTGTTTAACGCCTATTCAATACATATATACCAATATTATTTGACAACATTGCTATATTTTTTTATACAGTAATAAAAAAATATATATTTTTGACTACACTGCTTCAAAATATAAAACACAGAATTACTAACGGTCGGACAGTTATTTAAGTATACATTACTTTGTAAATGATTTATAAAAAAAAATATAGATATCAATACCAATGGTGGTGGAAAGGTCCAACGAAATCGTAATTGCTTCGTATCAGTAGACCTACGCTTTAAAAATGTATATTTTTTTAGTATACTTTATATCAACATATATTTAACAAATAAATAGAGGCCGTGGCACAAATTGTGACTGTAAAATCGATTGGTTGTGAGTTCGATCCCCACTCGAAGAGATGAAATATTTACTTAAATTTATATTTCCATTTCTTCGCTCTGGTGTCGAGGTAAATCGCGGCGTTGAGTTCTGCCACTCAACACGCAATGCCTCCAGAATTCGGCAAAAAGTGGGGAACGGAGTGTCTTAACACTAGGTTCCCTCTGCCTACCCTGCTGTATGCGGGATACAGAGTGAAGTTAAAAAAAATAAAAATAGATACACAGTAAAACACACTAAAAATAATATATGCTAAGTTTCTTTATAACGTTTGTAGCCATTTAGGTTGATGAAATTAAAAGAGCTTTAATTATGCAACACGAAAACATACGAATCTAGTTTATTAAATTAAACAGAAGTGATGAAGAGACTACACCATTATGTATTTAGATATTTTATCTTCGGTAATAAATATAAACGAACCATAGGATTTAAAATAAAATCGACTTTACAAAATTTGAAAAAAGATTTAAGATTAAATGTCATGTTATTTTTGTACTTATATTGTAATTTTTTTTGTTATTTTTTTCTATTATTCTTAGCTGAAAACGAATCAGCAATAGGGTAGAAAATTAAAACAAAAAAAATAATAGATAAATATGATTATGGAATATACTAAGCTTCAGAAAATATATAACATCTTATTTAGAAAACGTATAGAAAATTTGAACGCAGCGGGACTCGAACCCGCGCCTCCTGGAAACCGACCTGGTCGGTTTTCTAAATAAGTATTTTTCTTTCTCTAAGTGTGGAATAACACTTTAAAAAATATATAACATCGGTTAAAAATAAATAAGACACGTGTTCTAATTAATTTGAACTTACTTTCGAGTGACTTAAACTTGATGTATCGTTATTTAAATTGTTACCATTATGTGGTTATGTCAGGAGCGGTAGGTAAATGATAATATTTTTCATAAATTAGATCCCAAAATAAAATTCTACTGTTTATTAACGATCCTCTTAGTTCTAAGGTCCTATTAATAGACATATGTGGAGACAAATTCGGACCCACTGGAGGCCACGCTGGTAAATTGGAACCTTCGGGTATGGGATGTCTGAAACAATAAGGTACGTTTATTTTCTTCTCAGTTATCTAATTGTATAAACATCGAAAAATTATCGATTTTTATTTAAAAGCTTTTGTTTAACTTGTTCTGTAACTTAGTTCGGGAGGAATCTTGCATCTCAATTTTGAAGCAGATATTTTCAGCTATTTGATGGAACTCCTAAGATGACGAGCTCCTATTTTTAATGCACTAGATATGGAAATCAAATGAAGTTGTGGGTTCGATTCCCGCTCGATGACTAAAATATTTATATAAATTTATATTCCGTTTCTACGCTTTGGTGTTGAGTTCCGCCACACAACTCGCAATGCTTCAGAAATTCAGAATTCGGTGGAAAGTGGAATACAGAGTGTCTTAACACTAGGCTTTTGTCTACCTTGCTGTATGCGGAATACAGCATGAAGCTGATTTTAAAGTAAAATCAAATATATGTTATAATAATAAATGTTTGCAATAAACTGCTTACCCAGTTTTTATAAAATTTAACCAAATTCTTCTCATAAATTTTTTCATCTTTTTCAAATCTTGAGAAATATATTCTTCGTCAATCATAGTACCGTTAAAAAATCCATCGAGAACTGCAAATGTTTGGGAACAATGAAGTGCCCCCCGTATATTGGTATAAGGTACTGGTGGAATACTGTCAACTGTGTAAGAATATTCATATAAATATATTTGATTGTTTCCAGCTCTCACTTGTAATCTCACAGATTTTATTAATGAATAAACAAATACTGAATCAAATATATAGTCTATATATGATAAAACAGATTCTTTGTCAACCGATTTATTCTTAAAATAGAATCGTTTTATATTTTCTGCCACTTCCTTTTTTTCATTTTCATTTTTAAATTTTAAGTCTCCTGGTAGGAAATCAGAAAAATTTGCATTCATTCTATCCTTCCAGTTATTGAACATCTGTATAAAAAACAATCCTTCCATATTAGAAATACCCGTTAATATGGGATACTTAGTAAAATTACCACTTTTTAATATATTGACAGGGTTATCTTCCAGAAACCTTTCTTGACCAAGGTCACGTTCAACACACGGTGACAGCAAAAACATACCATCGGTTCTATTTAAAACGGACCCCGAAACCAATTGTTCATACGGAATAGTTTTGTAAAATTCCTCCAGAGCTTCTATATTATCGACACCATCATAATTTAATGTTTTAGCGTATTCTTTGGCATTTTTCAGCGGATCCGGTTGAACACTAAATGCCGCTGTGCTTGCTCCGCTATCAGAAATAACTTTATTAAATAAACCTTTTGTCATTTTAGATATGCTAAGAAGGTCGGCAGCTGTAGCACCAGAACTGAAACCTGATAGCGTCACATCGTCAGGGTTACCACCAAAGTTTTTGATATTTTTCTTAATCCATTTTAATAATGCAACCTGGTCTTTCATGCCAGCATTTCCAGGTATATCTCTCGTCCCCAAACATAGAAACCCATGGGCAGATACTCGAAAATTGAATGTTACGCCGATAACTTCTCCAGTACCAACTAGACCTTTCGGTGAGAACAGGTCGCTCCATCCCTGAATGAATGCACCACCATGAACATAAACGACGACTGGAAGTTGAGTTTTGTTGTTATAAGGTGCATAAATATTTATAAGAAGACAGTCTTCCTGGGGTTTTTTATTGTCCGGAACAACGCCCATGGTGTCAACCTGTGGGCATATTACATCCCGGTCTATTGCGTCTAAGGGCTCGGTCCATGTTGGAGGTGGTAAAGGAGCCTAGAAATATGATTTTTTTTTATATCATCTGTATATTTTTTTATGTTTTATTTAGAAGTTTTTTAAAAGGTTTTATGACATAGTTAGCTTCACGTTGTATCCCGCACACAGCAGGGTAGACAAAAGGAACCTAGTGTTAAGACAGTCCGTTCGCCACTTACCGCCGAATTTTGGAAGTAATGCGTGTTGAGTGCCGGTGCTATACGCCGCGCTTAGCCTTGACACCAGAGCGAAGAAATGGAAATATAAATTATAATACTTCATTTCCTGCAGTGGGGATCGAAGTCACAACCGTTTACAGTCACACTTTGTGCCCCTGCGCCACGACTGATATAGTAAGCATTGACCTAAGAAAATTAAAATAACATTTAAAAGTTAGTTTAGAAAAGTTAGTTAGTTTAAAAGTTAGTTAAAAAGTTTAATAGTGAATAGAGAGAATATATGAATGAATGTACTTAGGTACATCAATGCATTCTCATTATTTGTTCTCAATATAAATAATATAAAACATATTTTGTGTACTGTAAATAATTTAGGTAATTAATATTGCATATATATACAATATTAATTACCAAAATTTTTTGAGGTCAGTCGTGGCGCAGCGGCACGAAGTGTTACTGTTGAACCGACTGGTTGTGGGTTCGGATATTTACTTAAATGTATATTTCCATCTCTTCGCTCTGGTGTCGAGGTTAAGCGCGGCGTTGAGTTCTGCCACTCAACACGCAATGCCTCCAGAATTCGGCAGAAAGTAGGGAACGAAGTGTCTTAACACTAGGTTCCCTCTGCCTACCCTGCTGTGTGCGGGATACAGCGTGAAGCTGATTTTTTTATACCTCAATATGACCTAGAAAACAATAATCCCTCACAAGTCTATCACTGCTCGCTCTGGACAAAGCCAAAAATAAGTAAAGGAAAATAATAAAAAAAACTATTTATTTTAAATACCTTAAATTTATCTCGACCCTTTGGCGCTGTTGCATAGGGAATACTATGAAACACAAATATATTATAATATTGGTCTCTGTATCCACGTACTGGACCCTGCACTAGATTAACCAATCGGTATTCACAATACACTGTACTATATAGAAAAGATATTAAATAGAAAATTAATAACAATATAAACATTGTAGCTCATTACAAGCAAGACCAAATAAAAATGAGCCTAATCAAGTTATAATTCAACTCGTTTGACCGTAATTTTAAGATAAATTATTTATTGTTTATTTAAGATAATATATCTTTTGTTTATATGAATTCGTCTATAGTCAATAGAAAATATAGAAGGCGACTGGGAATGTATGTTAAAATGAACCGAACGAAAGAGTAAACTCAAAATAGTAAATATCTACCCGCTTATTTTATTATTATAACTATATAATAATAAAGTGAGATTAAAGATTTATTACGATAAATATTCGAAGGCCAGTGTTTGGCACAAGTGTGTGACTGTAAACGTGACTGACTATGGGTTCGATGCCCATTCTTTAAATGTATATTTTCATTTCTTCGCTCTGGTGTCGAGGTAAAACGCGGCGTTGAGTTCCGCCACTCAATATACAATTCCTCGAAAGATTCAGCCAGAAGTGGGGAGCGGAGTGTCTTACCACTGGGCTCCCTATGCCCCGAGATATAGCGTGAAGCTCAAAAAAAAATGTAGAAAGATATGCCTATTTATTTATTTAGCGTGTTATATAAAAATATAATATATCTATATATATCCATAAAAATCTCAACTCACCCAACCACCTCTCAAAAGTAGTACGATGACGTTGCCACCTCAAAGTTAATAATAATTACCATAATAATAAAAAATGTAACGTTAAACGACAAAGGAAATTTTCAAAGCCTCAAAATGAATCCCCGCGCAAAAATTAAATGAAGCTCCTGTTTTAATTAATATTAAACGTTCCACAGTCGGTACTATGGCGAGTGTCTTCGAAATATTAAATTTTGACTTTTTGTACTTCACGAAGTTTTTTTTTTCAGCTTCACGCTGTATCCCGCATGTAGCAGGGTAAGTAAGGGAAGGCTAGTGTTAAGACACTTTGTTCCCAACTTTCCGCTAAATTCTGGAGGAGGATTCTAATTCATTCCGTGTTGACTGGCGGAGCTCGACGCCGCGAAGTTTTAATTGAAGTATATAAGTAAATTTAGATCGATCTAAGAGACAAATGGGAATACTACTGTACATAATATTAATGCGAGAAATAGGCTTAACTTAGGGCACCTGTATCTCGATTGGATTAAATCCGTAATTCTTCTATGGAACAATCTGTCTGTTTCAAAGGTATCATTGTCACAAATTATTAGATATGTATTTGTATAAAATTGATTTTAAAAAAAATCCCACTGAGTTTATTGCGCCGGTTCTTCTCAGGCTCTGGCAACTTTAGTGAACTGGGGGTAAATTAAAAAAAATGAAGCATGTCACTTCTTCTGTCCTGTTCTTTTTATTATGGCGTTCCGAGCGTGCCAGTTGAGCACAAAATCGCTTCGCCAATGTCACGTTGAATGGAGAACACACGAGAGAGGTTGTACGGTAAAAAAAAGATAATATTACACAACAGAAAAATGCATATTTAAAAGAGATCTAGGTAAAATATTGCCTTCGCCTATAACAAGACAAAAATATTATATATATTTTTGTCATATGTCATACAATATATAAACATAGAGGGTTAGTAATACCTATTATTTTACATCGATGTTAGTTTGTCACTTCTTATTTTGACAAAATAATTAGACTTTTGACTTTTTGACTTTTGTTTTATATATAGAAAAAAAATACATAAGTAGCCCACGTTGACGTTTTAGTAAGAAAATTTTCCAATATTTATGCAATATAAATGAAGGTGTGTTTAATAATGTACCATTAGCCAAATTACACCTTTTCAATATCATGATTGGACATTGGAAAGCTATTTGACTACAGTGTACAAAAGTTATTTTTGTAGGTACTGTACGACAACAAATACAATAAAGTTTTGCCCCTGTGTCAATATTAAGTAGACCTATATTTATAAAAAAAGCTTCACGCTGTATCCCGCACACAACAAGGTAGGCAGAGGGAACCTAGTGTTAAGACACTCCGTTCTCCATTTCCGCCGAATTCCCGAGGCATAGCTTGTTGAGTAGCAGAACTCAACGCCGCGCTTAACCTCGACACCAGAGCGAAGAAATGGAAATATAAAATAAAGTAAATATTTCATCTCCTCGAGTGGGATCGAACCCACAACCAGTCGGTTTTACAGTCACCGCTTGCGCCGCTGCGCCACGACTGGCGCAGGATACTTTTCGATTAAATTCTACAAATATAATGAAAAAAATTGTGAGGATGGTGTTTGTTTCATTTTCACGTAAAAACTACTGAACGAACATAGTTAAAAATTAAAAATAATGTAGCTTATACATATAGGCTATTATCTATAAAGAATAACATATAGGCTATAATTTATGTAAAGATTTAGTACGATTTGGCAGAAATATAACAATAAGTTTAAGCGGATGACGACACGCGTGGATCGCTAGTGTCTAATAAAGGTGTAAGGGGTAACCGATTTCACTATGTTAAAAATTTACTTGCAACAAGTTTTATACTGATTATGAGCAACTTTTGTAAAAGTTTTTAATTTTGTTAAAATAAAGATAATTGATTCTCATAACATTTTTATAGATCTGAGCTTGGAAAATAATAGAGACCTTATTATCTGTCTGTCTGTTTGTTCGTCAGTCTGTAAGACTATTTAATTATTTGTAAGAGTTATCGAGTTGGAGATATCGAGCTTTGTATTGCACGCAAAACAAAGTCAACGCAATTAAAAGATATGACCAATTATGCTTCGTATTAGACTTGAGAGATAGAGAGATTTTTTATGCCATACGCCACGTAATCAAAACGGATAGAAAAAAAATTAAGAAACATATTACATTTTATTATTTACAGTTCATTTTAAATAAACGAGTACTAGTACAGCCGAAACTCGAATTTTTCCATAATGGATTTGGTTCGGACCCGCGGTGGGAGATTCTGACTCGCACTTGACTGATATATATATTTTTTATTTGTAGTATTAAGTATAAAAAAGGAAGTTGGGGTCTAAGTAATTAAATGTATGTAGCACAAAAGTAATAAGGTTGATGACCAGAGTTTATTGGCTTGCGAGTGTCGTCCATGGGTCTTCAATTACATTACCATAATAAGGCACCGTGAGAGCGTTGTCACGTGATATCTACAGTTTTTATATAACTGAAAGTAGAGGAGGCTTTATCTACGTAAATATACATATATTTAAAATTAGTAAATATACCTATTATAAAAGAAAAAAATAAATAAAATAAGGAAGGCGTTCTAAATTATAAAATTATTAAAAAAGTGATACTAATATTATAAAATATTATATTTAAAAATACATGAAAATAAAGATTTATCAGAAGTAGGTTTCTTTATACCACTATATATGTAAAGGCGAATTTAAAAAATTATATTCACAAAATTTTTTTTAAACATTGTCTTTGGTATTAGAAAAAAATGGAGTACTAAGCTTTTTCGATTGATCCCTAAGATTTATACATAAATTGCTTCTAATATTATCAATATTGTAATTTCAAAGGTCAATTGGGGTTGCCCTATACTCTCTTATCAGTTATTACTTCATCACGTTTTGTTTATGTTTAGTTTTTTTATGTGTCATTTTCTTATTATTGAGAGAGAGATTGAGGCCAGTCGTGGCGCAGGGGCAAAAAGTGTGACTATAAACGCGATTGGTTGTGAGTTCGATCCCCACTCGAGGAAATGAAATATTTATTTTAATTCATATTTCCATTTCTTCACTCTGGTGTTGCAGTTGCAAAGCGTTGAGTTCTGCCATTAAACACGCAATGACTCTAAAATTCGAATGAAAAGTGGAGAACGGAGTGTCTTAACACTAGGTTTCCCCTACCAGGCTGCGTGTGGGATTCTTATTATTTAACTCTAAACGTCTCACTTTCATTTGATGATTTTTGAAATTATTCTATAGCTCTCAAAAACAACTTTCGTATATATTTTGTGTGCGTATAAACAAATATAAAAAAATAGTACACACAAAAGAAAAGATTTAATTTACTGATTGCTTGTAGGATCTATTTTGTCGTCTACGCGAGCGAGCACCTAATACGATTAGTGCACGTCACTAATAAGCTATGTTATGTAATAATATTATTTTTATGTTTGTCTATAAAGATAAATATAATTTATAATAAATACGGCATTATTTACGTTATTAGTACTTTTCTGTATGAAAAAAGGTGCTTAAATTTTCAAATAATTATTTTTTTTTATTTGATATTCCAGGTAGTTATTATAACTTAGACAACACGAAAGAACTTTTGGAAGTTCGTCCCTAGAGTTCTGAGTATATGAGTGTTGTTAGAACACAACCTTTTTTAGAGGAACATTTCTTTAACAAACTTAGGTCGTGATCTTTTAAAAGAAATAAAAAACACATAAGTATAACAATTTTTCAATATCCCAAGGGTCGAAGTTCCCATTTATATTTGGGTTAAGTATATAGCTACAACATTTTTAATATACAACAGCTTCACGCTGTATTTCGCATAAAGCACAGTAGGCATAGGGAACCTAGTGTTAAGACACTCCGTTCCTCACTTTACACGGAATTGTTCGAGACATTCCGTGTTGAGTGGCGGAACTAATCACCGGGCTTTTTAAGAATATACCGTAGAATATTAAAGGCGTTTCTAAGCAGCGTACGTACCATTATTAAATGTTTCTTCCGGGTGTGTTTATAATATTAGTTATTTATTCTTACCACTACTTTTAACTAGCGTTCTTACATGCATCCTAATCACAGACATTGTCGTCTGGGGGCGGCTACAACGAAAATATGCATGTCGCATTTGATTACAGCTTCCTCAATTTGTATGAATAATTTAAATATTATAATATTATTTATATGTTGGTATTAATAATATTCTGCAAGTTTAATTCAGATTTTATGATGAATTTTAATAGCTCTGGTGATTTATAATTGAAGTTTTATACAACGTTTAATTTAACTTCATTTTTTAACCGACTTCTGTAAAAGGAGGAGGTTATCAATTTGTATTTTTTTTATGTTTGTTATCTCAGAACATTTTACTGGGTTGAACTATTTTGATGATTCTTTTTTATATGAAAGCTAGGTGCTTCCTGTGTGGTCTCATTCCCTCCTTCCTCGAGTGGAACCCACAACCAGTCGATTTTACAGTCACACTTTGTATCCTTGCGGTAACACTAGGTTCCCTCTGCCTACACTGCAGTGTGCGGGATACAGCGTGAAGCTGATTTAATTCACTTTTTTTTAAATTAGCTACAGATGCGAAATATTGTTCTTTTACAAAGTTTAGACCTACTTCCAATATCTCAAATTTAATTGAATATTTTTCTCTATAGAAGTAGTAAGAAAAATTAGCTTAGTCAGCGGAAAACCCAGTACAAATTGTTAACTGTTTGAATGCAACACGCAACTTGTTACGTGATCTTGATAACCGACTTTGAAATGTATTACAATAATTAACTTATACGATGTTTGTTGTTTGTTTAATCTATTCTATTCTATTCTAGATAGATAGATAGATAGATAGATAGATAGAATTATCTATTTAGAACATTTTAATCGTATTATTATCTTATCAGGTTAACAATCTTAGCTAGGTAGCGCTAATGCAGCAAGGAGCTTCTTGAACTAAGTACATACTTGCAGATTACACTTTGTATTCCATTAATCTAACACATGCTAACACGGAAGAAATACCTAGGGTTGAGCATGAGGTATTTAATTACTATAATATATTAATTATATAATTTTATTTAATAAGACATTTGACATTATTTTTTGAGGCCGGTCGTGGCGCAGCGGCACGAGGTGTGACTGCAAAACCGACTGGTTCTGGGTTCGATTCCCACTCGAGGAGATGAAATATTTACTTAAATTTATATTTCCATTTCTTCGCTCTGGTGTCGAGGTTAAGCGCGGCGTTGAGTTCTGCCCCTCAACACGCAATGCCTCCAGAATTCGGCAGAAAGTGGGGAACGGAGTGTCTTAACACTAGGTTCCCTCTGCCTACCCTGCTGTGTGCGGGATACAGCGTGAAGCTAATTTAATTTAATTTTTTTTTATTTAATAATAAAAAAAATATTATATTTTTTATTTATACATATATATTACATTTTCAGATGCAAAAAAGTAACTGATCACAGAGCTGACATACTTTATTAAATAAATATACCGGTTAAGTGCGAGTCGGATTCGCCCACTGATGCTTCCATATAATGTCAGGATTGCAAACAACCGAAAGAACTTATAAAAGTTTACAAACTTATGATTGCGGGTATATGCACTGATTTTATTTAAAGTGAACTATAAATATCAGTTTGTAATGATTTATTTTTCCTTTTCAAAATTTTGCCTTTATTTTTATTGTAAGTTTCACACTCACTCACTTCGTGTCAAATTTCATAACTTTATGTCCACGGGAAGTATTCTACGGATTTTGATTATGCATCAAATTTCATACACAATGCATGCATACTTCCCGTCGACCTACAAATATAAAATTTTACAATCAAGCAGACACAATTTCGAAAAATGGAAAAAATGGAAAAAATTAAAATTATAACATAAAAAAAAAATCTCAAACCATCAACAATAAAAAAAAATCATAAACTTATATTAGTACTTCATTGAATGCAAAACGAATGCATACGCTGAATAAGTTAAATCCTCTGTGAGCGAGATCGACTCGCACTTGACCAGCATTTGCCCATTTCCTCGATCTAAAGTATTTTTTTCTAAATATCTTCTAAAGTATTTTTTCCGACTTTGAACTCCTAGCCCTTAATTATAGGTCATTCTTTCACTCTTATATAGTTATGTTCGAGCGGTTCACGCGCATAATGATGACGTCTGCGCGACCGCCCGACGACGCCTCGTAAACTTAAAATACCATAAGCTGCATTCCGGCTGCCTTTGCTAATCATTTCATACATACCGCCATCAGAGCATATTGCGGTAATAGCTTAAGAATTTTTTTTCTCTTAATGAATGTTTTTATTTTATTTTATCTGTATAGATGTTGGTCTTGTTGGAAAGTACATATTTAATGATGACTGGTCTGCCCCTTGAAGTAATATTCTTGCAATTTGAAATAAGTGTCTAAACTCTACGATTTTCGACATTTATTTCCAAAAAAAAGGAAGAAGCCAGTCGTGGCGCAGGAGCACAAAGCGTCTCTGTAAAGCCGACTGGTTGTGGGTTCGATCCCCACTCGAGGAGATGAAATATTTACTTAAATTTATATTTCCATTTCTTCGCTCTGGTGTCGAGGTAAAACGCGGCATTGAGTTCTGCCACTCAACACGCAATGCCTTCAGAATCCGTCAGAAAGTGGAGAATGGAGTGTCTTAACACTAAGCTCCCTTTGCCTACCCTGCTGTGTGCGGAATACAGCGTGAAACTGATTTATTTTATTTATTTTTAACTCTACGATTGGACTACGATTGTGTATTGGAGAAACGCCTTATTTTTTATGCTATAATTTTATGTGCATTACGGCAACAACATTACATTTTAAGAAATATTTTTAAATTTGTTTATGATAATTATTATATATAATAGTGTTTAAAAATGTGTTCTAAATATACCTATATATTATATAACGTTCTCCAAACTTCGCCAAATTCAATACGTGTTGAGTGGAGGAACTCAACGCCACAATTTATTATATTTTGATATGTCGTTTATATTAATATTATTATGCATAATATTTAAGCTAGATAAACTAATGTGAAATGTATTTTTAGAAAAAAATGTCATATATTTACTTAATGCCATTTTAATTAAGTGAGCGCCGCAGTCAACGCCTTATCCAAAGCTGCAGCAATTATACGCATATAATACAAAAATATTTCAAAGCCTCGACAGTTCATCTCCACATATGTATGTGTGTACGTACAAATTGAAATTTAATATGTAATTAAAATATAACATTCTGTTTAAGTTTTACTTATTTTTTAAGTATTTTTTTTTGGTTTTCTTTAGAAGAGAAGAAGCTTTAGAAGAGTTTCACTTTGCAGTTAATATTGTTCAGATGATATAAAGAAATAGTCGCTAGAATATATTGTATGTTTTTGTTATTTATTATACTAGTAGTTAGATATTTCCAAAACGTAAATTACTTTTAATAATACTCACATTAAAAAAAAGGTGGTGTTTCATTTCTTTAATAAAATACCTTGATATTATCTTGCTGGCTTATTGGGACAGTGTCTGACTGTAAATGCTATGAGTGTGGTTCGATTTACACTTGAGGCTGATAGTAAATAGTACGGTGTTGAGTTCTGCCACTTAACGCAATTTCTTGAATTTAGGCGGTCAGTGAAGAACGAAGTGTCTTATAGTAATAGTAGGTTCTCTCTGCATCTGCCTACCCTGCTAAAAGCGGGATAGCGCTCAACTCTACAAACACGTACAATTTGATTTCTAACGGGATAGAGGAACAACTGAATTATTTTTTTTTCAGTTTATCCTGTAACCTTCGTCTTTCTTCCATGTTTTACGTACATAGAGTAACAGGTAGCTTACCAGTGAATATTATTATTGACTTTTACAGCGTATTTCCAGTGAAATATAACATCAGCGGCTTCGAATCGAGTAAGTATATTTCCCATTTCCTCTCGCTAAGCGAAATTGCTGATACACCTCGTTTGCACGCTAACGATGCGACACCTTCTGCGGGTTTTTATAATTTTGTATTGAAAATCTAACGGTGTTTCTGTATAGGCCTGGATTCACTGCTTATCTTTTATATTTTGTGTTTGTATAAAAATAATTTTGGTTGTGGCAATTGTTTAAAAAATCATTTGAAGAATATTTTTTAAGTTTCATTTATTATTTTATATTTGTTTGTTATTATTAATATTTTAGCACAGCGAGACCAGTTGTGGCGCAGCGGCACGAGGTGTGACTGTAAAACCGACTGGTTGTGGGTTCGATCCCCACTCCAGGAGATGAAATATTTACTTAAATTTATATTACCATTTCTTCGCTCTGGTGTCGAGGACAAGGGCGGCGTTGAGTTCTGCCACTCAACACACAATGCCTCCAGAATTCGGCAGAAAGTGGGGTACGGAGTGTCTTATGACACTAGGTTCCCCCTGCCTACCCTGCTGTGTGTGGGATACAGCGTGAAACTGATTTGATTTCAAATTCAAATAATTTTATTCAAAGTAAGAAGTTACGTGCTTCATTTTCTGAACGTCAAATAATTTAGTATATAAACTATATTACTGTAAATTCATCCAAACCTGTTCACTAGTTTTTGTAAGTGGAAAAACATCTACCTTCACATGCTTATAATATAAGTAGGATATAAATCAAAATTAAATTAAATCAGCTTCACGCTGTATTCCGCACACAGCAGGGTAGGCAGAGGGAACCTAGTGTTAAGACACTCCATTCCCCACTTTCTGCCGAATTCTGGAGGCATTGCGTGTTGACTGGCAGAACTCAACGCCGCGCTTAACCTCGACACCAGAGCGAAGAAATGGAAATATAAATTTAAGTACATAAGGAGGATATAATAAAAATAAATAAGGATAAACATAAAAAATACAGCGTACAGTTTCAACGCAATATAGTTTTCCGTGTTTAAGAAAGTTAAGCTTATGTTTTTGGAGTAACGGGCCCGAATGGACGGCAAGTTGGACATTTAAATCCGCAACAGAGAATCTAGTTCATGG
This sequence comes from Heliconius himera, assembly GCA_021202915.1. Classification (NCBI taxonomy): domain Eukaryota; kingdom Metazoa; phylum Arthropoda; class Insecta; order Lepidoptera; family Nymphalidae; genus Heliconius; species Heliconius himera. The sequence goes on along the minus strand of JAJHJA010000143.1, from coordinate 1,276,377 downwards.
CGAACAGCTAGCGATGTTATTTTTAGTATAGTGGTAGCTTAGACCACTCTTGACTTCCGCTCACTTATGTTATATAACATCGGGTCTTTTGTTTCGCGCAGTTAATTTCACCTACTTTCAGGTTTTTTTTTGTTTTGAAGAGTTCTAATTTCGTAGTTTTTACACATGGTGCAGTCTTTGTTGATAAAAAGTTTTTACTTGAAATAATATATTTTTTAAATACGAAATTGAAAATGTTTTCTTGTGTCCGTTTTTATTTTTTGTACATTTTATGGAAAATGGAGAAAATATTCATGAAATGTCTTATTTCGCAATTTTTGTATACCTATAGTTTTCCAAAAGCATTTATCACTTTAGTACGAGCTTAAAATGTTGCATTACGTATATGGATGCCATATCCGTGATTATATTGTTACAATTTTTCATAACAATTATAATTTTGGGTTCGATCCCCACTCGAGGAAATGAAATGTATTTATTTAAATTTATATTTCCTCTTATTCTTTTTCTTATTTTATTTTCTTTTTTCCCTCTAGTGTCAAGGCAAAGCGCGGCGTTCTGATCCACCACTCAACACGTAATGCCTTCAGTATTCGGCGGAACATAGGGAAGGAGTGTCTCAACACTAGTTTCCTCTGCCTACCCTGCTTTGTGCGGGATGCATTGTAAAGATGGAAAAAAAATAATGATATTAGTATCTGTTAAGCACAACTATTTGCTACTAGTGACCTAGGTAGCTCTTATATTGTACTTTCTCACGTGTGGGGTCCATATAATATTGTATAAAATATAATCAAAATCTGCGTCACATTCATATTTTAATATAAATGGATACATTTACATTCACAAAATAATTTCAAAATAAGTATTATAAAAGTGCTGTAATTGGAGAACGTATGTATATAATGTTAGCTTCCATTTGGGGGACAAGGCGAACCAGACAACTTTAAAGCGAAATTATCTATTCATATCTCCATATTGGGCGTCCACGGAGTGTAATTTGCATATTGGATAGATACATACGTAATTATTACTTGTTCATAAAATTATTATATCTTAGAAACAGAAGGACTTTGTGAACGGATTTTTTTATTATTTTTAATAGAACTTCAGCTTGTAATTCATTTAAAAATCGTATACACTAGTTTGTGGGATAAAATCCCGTATTTTTCCATCTTCTCTCCATCCTCTCTCAATGCTCTCCTACGCTGTCAAAGGATTCTTAATATCACATTACAGCGTTATACGCCGCGTAGCTTCGGCGGTGCGTCAGTCAGTCATTAACTGAAGAGTTTTATGTACAGGATGTTCCGTAAAGAATAGATTATTGTGGAACAATTCATTATAGACTTATGCGCAATCTAGGCGCACAGAATGAGATACGTAAAAATATATTTCCTAAATAGCTTCTTATAGATTTTTTTTCTGTAAATACAAACTGTTTCGGGTTTTTGTATACTAATATTTTTTTAAAAGTTTCACGCTGTATCCCGCACTTAGCAGAGTAGGAAGAGGGAGCTTAATGTTAGGACACTTTGCTTCTATTTCCTTCCTTTGTTGTGGGTGGAACTCAACACTTCGCAATGCTCGACACCAGGGCGAACAAAATGGAAATATTAAAAATGTAACCCCTCTATATAGGAAATTAATGGGAATCGAATCCACGACCTGACGTGATTACTGACACTTCGTACCCCTGCGCCACGATAGGCCTAAAACCAATAATAATTTACGAAAACCAATTACGCATTAATATTACAATAGTAAATTACATCGGGCTTGTATTTTCCAAGTAGCATTCATTATAAATACGTTATATTATTCAAAAGATAGATTAATCTGGTAATTTCAGGCAATTTCATGAAACGCTCATATGTAACGTCGCACCTCAAAATAGGTTTCCGTTATTAACCAGTTCCGTAACAATATGTAAGGATTACAAACACATAAAGTAATAAGTTTAATATAAATGTAAATTTGAAAGTGAATTTTATATGTTTTAAATAAAGTATAAAATTGAATGGATGATATAATGAGAGTGGGTAAAGCATTGTGCTTATGACGACGTGTTAAAATTATTTAACATTATTTTAATTGTCCTACATTATTGTATCTGTTTACCGAAATAGTAGGTATATATTCTTATTTTTTTTTTCAGTTTTGTGTTGTAGCTGTAACCTGCACATAGAATGGTAGGCAAAGTGAACCGGGGAACCTAGTGTTTGGACAGTCTGTTCCCCATTGAGACACTTTTGTTCAGCATTTTCGAATCGAAATTCCGAAACTCAGCCGAATTCCGAATTCAACCCGCTTTGCCTAGTAACCAGAGTGAAAAAATTAAATTATTAAATATTGCATTTCCTCGAATGAGAATTAAACCCACAACCGCCGTATTTAAGTTATTCTGCCAAAAGGGGAAAAGCACGAATTTAAGTAGTAATCGCCAAGACTCAGCAGTGGCGTAGTGAGGGGGGGGCAAGGGGGGTCATCATGCCCCGGGCGCTACTCACAAAGGGGCGCCAAAAGGTCTGCAAAACTGCAAAAATGTTCGTCTGGGGGGCGCTGAAAAGGTATTTTGCACCGGGCGCGAGTTACGCCCGCTACGCCACTGAGACTCAGTGGTCACTGTTTGTACCTTGCAAAGTACACAATAAATTCCATGAACGCAGCCATACTTTGTCTACGAAAACGGAAAATACAAAAATATGTTTTATACGTATGGGGATAGATCATCGAACCCACAACCATCGCGTTTTCAGCAGAAGCTCTCCCAATTACGACATATTGAGGTAAAATAAATAAATCAGCTTCACGCTGTATCCCGCACACAGCAGGGTAGGCAGAGGGAACCTAATGTTAAGACACTCCGTTCTCCACTTTCTGCGAATTCTGGAGGCATTGCGTGTTAAGTGGCAGAACTCAACGCCGCGATTTGCCTCGACACTAGAGCGAAGAAATGGAAATATAAATTTAATTAAATATTTTATCTCGTCGAGTGGGATCGAACCCACAACCAGTCGGTTTTACAGTCACACTTTGTGCTGCTGCGCCACCACTGGCCTCAATACATATGACATATTTATAAATATTATAAATTTCTTTTTCTCGAGGCCACTCGTGGCGAAGTGGAAGAGGCGGAAAGTGGGGAATGGAGTGTTTTAGCACTAGGTTCCCTCTGCCTACCCTGCTGTGAGCTTGATACAGCGTGAAGCTGATTATAAATTTCTTAATAGCATATTATCAATCTTATTTATAAATATATCAATTTTAAATAAATATTAATAATAAAATTTTATATTATATACGCTATAAACAATAAACAATATCCAATATATTTATATTAGTGAAGAAGCTGAATTTCCAATGCATTATCTTCTCTATTGGAATTGCGCTGCAAAACTAATATCCCGGGGGATGTAGATCAGTCCACTACTTACTGACTCGATGGGCGGTTTTATGGATAGATTATTAAGATGAACCTATATATATATATATATTTCGGTTTTAGGGTTCTGTACCTGTAAAAGGTAAAAAAGGAAGCCTTTGTTTTCGGTTTGTCTGTCTGCCTTCATTTAGACCGCATAGAGATATCAAGTTAAAATTAATATTAAATATTTAGATCTTTGGTACTTTAATCACAGAAAAAAAATCAGTTTTTAGTCAACGCAAAAACCGCCCGCGTAATCAAAACTTATAAGATACTTCTCTGTAAACCAATACAAATAAAGAAATAAATTCGAAAAGTGAAAACTTATTGATATTTCATAGAATAATGATAAACTGTGCATAATTTCATACAAAATGAGTGCATATGTCCGCAAACGTAAATCTGTCATTTTTTTATGGTGAAACTCTCGTTGACCTTTAATCCTGAAATTGGTATGGAAACCACCGTGGACTAGTCTGACTCGCACTTAACTTTTTGCTTCACGCTACATCTCGCTCATATCAAGGTAGGTAGGGGGAACCTAATGTTAAGATATTCCGAGCCACACTCACCGGCGAGTTCTAGATGCGTGTTGAGTGGCGGAATTCAATGCCGTGCTCTGCCTTGTTACCAGAACGAGAAAATGAAAATATTAAATATTTCCTTCCCTCGAGTGGGAATCGAACCCACAACTTGCCTCGTTGACTCGCCCACGTCACGACTGGTCTATCTATTACGTATAATAAAATGGAATATACCTACTTACAAGTAAGATTTACTTACGCCAATGCTTCCACTTCACTGAACGATAAAATCCTATTAATTTCATCGGATTGAACCTTAAGTTAGAGAACGAAAGCCTACAATTTCCTTAATGCGCTTATTTATTATGAAAGTATGATAAATTTTTACCGACTTCTGTAAGAGAAGGATGTTGTCTATTCGAATGTATTTTTTTATGTTTGTTACCTCGGTCACAATATCAGTCAAAAACTTTTGACTGGGTGAAGTGATTTTGATGATTTTTTTTTGTTGATAACTGTTGCTCCCATTTTTAGTTGATGACTGTTGCCCCATGTAGTCCCATTTTAATTGGATCCATTTCTGATAATTATATTCATGAGATACTCACAAAAATCTTAAATTTGCATTAGGTATGTGCGCAACAAATAGATGATTAATTCAATATTACACCAACCGATTCCAATGATTCTTTTTTTATTTGAAACGATACACTTTAAGGATAGTTTAGTGAAAGTTTGGTTAGGTTCTGATTATGGGATCCGGTTAAAATTGAACCACTTGTTTTTTTTTGTATAAAATATAATTATACTGTAATAATTACAAGAAAAAACATTGTTAAAATGTCAGAAGTGAGATTTCTCCTAGTTGTATTTTTTTCCATCGATAAAAAAATGAGGTGTTCTCATTTTCAACAGACTTCAAAAGGGAGAGGTTCCCAATTCACCCGAATATTTTTTTTATCTATGTTCTTGTCAATATGCCAAAATGTTAGTATGCACAATAATACATCATTAAGTTTGAAGTTTTACACAGGACAACCACTAACTTGAGACGCATTATAAAGTGTTAATCCCACTCTTAGGAAATAATAATACTTGAGACTACACGCTACGTTCAAATTTTTATACGTATTTCGTATCATCGCACTGGTAACGAGGCAGAGTGTGGCTTTGAGTCCCGCTACTCAACACGCAATGCCTCTCGAATTCGGTGGAAAGTGGGGAACTGAAATGTCTGAGAATGGTGTTTCTAGCAATAGATGCTCAGGTATCTGTGATTTGAAAATCACAAAGACACAATTTTAAAAAATGTTGTCTGTCAGTTAGTCAGGGCTAAGCTCCGGAACAGCAACAGCAATGACTGATAAAAGGGGTCATGAAGCAACACATAGAGACTTATACGTAAGAAAAAAATAATATTGCCGCGCGCCTGATGGAGTATAAAAAAGAGTATTTAGTAAACACATAGTAAACATTTTCCATTAAATACGAAAATTTTTGCGATCGAAATGAAATGAGATTCCAAAAGATTTAAATGACGACTTATTAAATGTAGATAGATAGAATTGTACAAAAATAGCCCTCCAGTTTTCCCTAAATACATTTAGGTTATATTAAATAAAAAAGAAACGAATTTGCTTAGGGACAGCTAGTTAAATCATATAATTTTAAATCACAACACAACATACAATTCAAAATTATATTCTATTTGAAAAACAGTCAAGTGTAAATATATACATATACAAGAACTCAATATCCATTAATGAATAAATCAAAATAATTATAACCCATAAGAATGCTGTAAAATAAAATGCCAAGAAAATAACTCTAACTCACGCACGTGCCACGGCGATATAATAACTGTTAATAATAATTATTATTAATATAATGCATATGAGGCCGGTCGTGGCGCAGCGGCACGAGGTGTGACTGCAAACCGACTGGTTGTGGGTTCGATCCCCACTCGAGGAGATGAAATATTTACTTAAATTTATTTTCCATTTCTTCGCTCTGGTGTCGAGGTTAAGCGCGGCGTTGAGTTCTGCTACTCAACACGCAATGCCTCCAGAATTCGGCAGAAAGTGGGGAACGGAGTGTCTTAACACTAGGTTCCCTCTGCCTACCCTGCTGTGTGCGGGATACAGCGTGAAGCTAATTTAATTTAATTTATTTCTTTTATAATGCATATTCTATATACTTCACAAGACAACCTTTTAAAACCTGTCCAGATTAAAATGCTGTAAAACATATAAAATATATATATATGAATATGTAATAACTACTTGCAATATCGTATAACATTGAATTTAATGAGATCTAGGTAATTAATTTTGTTATAGATATATCTACATATTACGTATATATTTGTTATTATGCAGTTGTATAATTGATAAGCTTTATTGACTTTATATAATATTAAATAAAAAATAATAAATAAATCAGCTTCACGCTGTATTCCGCACACAGTATGATAGGCAGAGGGAACATAGTGTTAAGAGACTCCGTTTTCCATTTTACGCTGAATTACGTGTTGCGTGGCGAAACTCAACGCCGCGTTTTGCCTTGTTACAATAGGTCCAGATCCATTTCTTTAATCTGCAAGGATCTGTTTTCTTAGGTCACTAAAGTGGAGTAAATGAAAATATGAAATATATAATTTCCTCGAGTGGGCATCGAACCCACAACCTATCGCGTTTACAGTCACGCTTTGTGCTCCTGTACCACGACTGTCCTCTATATAACTTATACAACCTAATATTAATATTAAAATTAGATATTTAGACACAGTAATTTTTATGAAAATTTTGATTAGACCTGTGCAGTGGATATCTCTCTCCACTTATTGTGAAAAAATGTTAATGTGAAACGAGGAACGGAGTGTCTTAACACTACGATTCCACTGCTTACCATGCGGTATGATACATGTGTGCAGGTACAGCGTGAAGCTTAATAAGTAAATAGTTATTTTATCTATGTATCTATTATATGAAAAGGAAATCAATATCAAGCCGTTTGTAAAAAGCATAAAAATGTTGTTCCCACCACAAATACCTATATGTATATTATAATATAGATATACAGTGGTCAGGTCCACAAGTTCTCAGGTTAAAAAAAACCTTACTTTAGTGATATACTTACATTATATTGTATATTATTAAAAGGTACAAGATAAAAGCCTTCAGATTTCGGCGGAATGTGGGGAACGGAGTGTCTTAACATTAGGTTCCCTCTGACTACCCTGCTGTGTGCGGGATACCGCGTGAAGCTGATTAGATTTTGTTTATTTATAAATATAGATAGTACAAAATAAAAGTTATTAAAAAAAAGTTTTATTTTAAAAAATCCCTATTGTCTACAAGAAAATGACGCAAATACCAAAATTTGTTATAAGATTAGGATATACCTACACACGTAACCTTCCTTCTTCCTCTATTTGGTTCAAAATACATACATTTTATATGATTTACTCGTATATTTATAATTCCAACCCATACCTTCCATTATTCAAACATTTACACGCATCCAAGTTTATTATGAAACGCGTTCATGGTTTTATTGTAGGGTTGTAAAAAAGTTTGGCGAGCCGTAACGTGCACCTGGTGTGCTTTTAGCTAATATGGAAATCCCTAGCTCGAATAATATAGCCGGAAGATGACACCGTACTGGTTGTATGCTATTTTTAGGGTTCCATATTTGAAAAAAATAAAAATGGAACCCTTATTGTACCTCTGTCTGTTTGTTTAGACCATTTATCTCGTGTATAGAGGTGTCAGCTGAAATTTATGTCAAATATGGTGCATTGGACGAACCACGCAATCAAAAGATACGAGTACTTGTGCATCATTTTTGCTCCATTTGCTAAGAAATTTACACAGTACAGGTACTTTTTGTCAAAAGAGAGTTTTAAAATTGGGCATAAAGTGAGAGCTTATAATAAAAATAAAAGAATTTGTTTTGAAATAAGAAAAATACTTATATTATAAATAAAAACTATTATTAACTTATTATTGTAAGAATTCAAGTTTAACTTAATGTATATAGATTGTACTCCCCGTTGATATACAATTCTGAAATTGGTACGGAACCTACGATGGGCGAGTCCGACTCGCAATAGACCGGTTTTTTTTATATTAAGCACGAACAAACGTCACTTATTAGAGTGTAGACACTAATTTGTAAAATAAAAAAATATTTATATTCATCTAAATATAATTAACACTTCGGCTGCTGTCAGTATTAAGCCATAAAACAGTAATAAACGTTTCGTAATAATAAATTATAATTAATAATAATAAATATGTGGGCATCTCATCTCAGATTTGTTGCATCCAAAACTTCCATATTTATGAATCATACCTTAAAATAAAAAAAGTATAATTGATATTTTTAGCTTTACGCTGTGTCCCGCACATAGCAGGGTGAGCAGAGACAACATGGGAACGTAATGTTAAGACACATCGTTCCCACTAAGACACTTCCGCTCTCAACTTTCCGCTGAATTATCGAGGCTAACTCCGTGTTTTGCCTCATACTTTTTAATATTTAGTTTAAAAAAACATAAACGACTTTTTTATACATATATATGTAGTTCCACAATGTTAACGTTATAGGAGCGATACTCCCATTCAAATCTAAATAATTGGAACAGTCAAATTGAACCCAAACTTTACATTGTCTCTCCTTGTCTGTCATCGCTTTAGAGTTTAGTCTTATGATAACAACCTAACGAGAAATAGTCTAGGACAAAGAGCGCTGTTCACAGAACCACAGAAAACTTATGCGGGGACACGAGATTTTAGAATTTACATTCACATAAACGGCAACCATTAACAATGGCCAGTCGTGCAACTAAAAATGCGACAGGTTGTGGGTTCGATTTCCGCTCGAAGAAATGAAATATTAAATATTTTTTATACGCAATATATTGTTAAAGACACTCCGTTCTCTACCAATATATTGCATACCTACTGTTATGTCATTAATCAATATTTTAGGATGTTATTTATTTTGTTTCGCAAAAACGTAACGATTTGGGTAATAATGGGCTTGCCAATTTACCCATATAGATCTTTTATCTGTATGTAGTAGTGTATGAAGTTACAAAATATAAAGTTTCTATTTATTCTGTCCAATAATTCTGAAGATGTACATGTACAAAAATAAACAGAAAAACTGCCAAAAATTTAAAAAATCATAGATTCGAAAATTAGAATCGGAATAAAAAATAAAAAATATGTATATCTAATAAATTCGTAAATATATTCAATGTATACACATAATTATTTTAACAATAATAATAATAAATTGTAAAGGCGGACGTCCGTTAGTCTCTTTCAATAGCCCAGTAGCCAGTCCATCCAAATTCCATTCCATAGTCCTAGTTTAGATTTCCATATTTTCCATAATTCCTACTATTACGGTATTAACCGGCGACCATCTACGGGCAATTACCTGTGGTTACCCAGAGATGGATCGCGGCTGATGTGTCACAGTATAACATTTGTATATTCTCTAAGGGGCCTCTACGTTTTGGACCTGTGTCCCCACGCAAGTCTTCCAACTGGACTGGGTTCATCTGAACCCGTGAATTATGAAAGAGAAAAAATAATAATTCTTTATTATTGTACGCCCATTAATAAGATAAAAATAAAATAGGTAACAAAAAAAAAAACAAAAAATAATAATATATATGCTGGTCTTGCTGGTGCAGCCCTTGGTAAGGGCAGTTAGACCAAGTGATATATAAATGGATTTCTTCGGTCCTACGACACAGAAGCTGAAATAAAGATTTTATACAAATATACAGGGTGGAAGTGTCAGCGCTCCTTTTATGGGAACAGCATATAGGGTAAAATATTTAAAACTCATACCTAAAGAAATTAATCAAGACACCGCAACAGTTTGGACGTAGGACTTTTTTTTCATTTCACGATGTTTATCCATACCTGTAATTCGTGTGACGCAGTTACGCATAGATACCAATAACGTAAATACATACTACTACAAAAATTCTACTAAAAGTTAATCAACTTTGAACTTTGCCGCCAATACCTACAACTCGATTTCGGAATGAGGCGTATGCGGCGGTTTCCCTTTGATAGGTTTATGTGTGCATGCGTCGTTCTTGACAAAGGACGTTTTATATAACAGCAATAATTTTATTATTTATTTTGTTTGAAAAAAACACTTTTTAATTTTTGGGATTTTTTTTTCATTGTATTAGGCTTTCATAGAGAAGTTAAAACTGTGGTTTCATTAAAAGTGGTGCTGACACTTCCATCCTATATAGTTTACGTAAATAATATTTAAATTGCTTATTGTTATTGCGAGAATTAAAACTAATGAAATAATGTACTAGCACGAACTTTGGACCATTTACCTTAAATTAAATTAAATTAGCTTCACGCTGTATCCCGTGTAACCGTCCAGTTGTGGGTTCGATCCCCACTCGAGGAGATGAAATATTTACTTAAATTTATATTTCGATTTCTTCGCTCTGGTGTCGAGGTTAAGCGCGGCGTTGAGTTCTGCCACTCAAACCGCAATGTCTCCAGAATTCGGCAGAAAGCGGGGAACGTAGTGTCTTAACACTAGGTTCCCTCTGCCTACCATTTACCTTAATTATATATAATGATTAGAATGTGATGTTCCTCGTTTTATCATCCCATATTTAAACCACTACTGGAACATTAAATATAGAAATATGTTGGTTCTTAGCCTTAACTAATTACTTATGCCATTATCGGCAAATTGCAAAGTTACATCTTGAAGTGTTGCAAAAGTTAAACTCACGAGGAGTTAAGAGGTCAACCTTTGGTGAAGGCTCCTTTTATGGTAAACCACAATACGGGCACCGGTAAATTCTACGTCACTTACTTAGAATGTCTCCTGGCTGCACACCACAGTGAAGACAATGGCCTTTATATATAATATATAATTTAAAATCAGATAAGAAAATAAAGTAACTCATGATATTGAAAATATTTAAAACACCTTTCTTTTTAATATTAAAAGATGTAAAAAATAATAATATTTTTAAAATATTATTTTACACTTAGAGGAGAAAAATAATTTTTTGGCGGTTTCCAAGAGGCGCTGGTTCAAATCCCGTTACGTAAAATTTAAATTTTATACGTTTTTTAAAAAAGTGATAATAACATTTATTTAGTCAAATAACAGGTATCTATATAGAAGTTATATATTTTTCATACTTTTATAGGTCGTAAATCACTGATTTGTAAATCTCAACATATGATGAATTATTGTTTCACAAACATTACATATGTTTCAATATAATGTATTGAAAATTTTATGCACACTGCACAGCTTGTATTATATAAAATTTCAAGTAGGTATTTTATAATTTTCATTACCAATAAATCACGTTTCGGTTGAGGCTATAGTTAGTGTGAAGCTCAGGCCTGTATGTTAAAGTATAACATAAGTAAATTGTCCATGCGTATATTTTACATTTGCTTTAGCAACATTTTTATAATTAAATGTATTAAATAACTACAAGCCGTCTCGACGATTGTAAGTTCAATTCCCACTCGGAGAAATGGATTATTGTTTAATAATATATTTGTCGTTCTGGTACCAAACTACCAATGCAAAAAACACAGCGTTGTGTTCCGTCACTCAACACACAATGCCTCGAAAATTAGGTTTAAAGTGGGGAACGGTATGGGGTACCGCCAAAACTTAACACTTCCGGTTCCTTGCCTACCTTGCTATATCTATACTAATATATAGACCGATAAAGCTTGTTTGTTTATTTGTTTGTTTAAGCGATAAGATATCTGGAACTACTGTTAGGAATTTCATTTTTTTATTTTGTATGAAAGCTAGGAGTGCTTATAACATGAGAATGTTTTTTTTAGTTAGCTTTAAATAACGAAATAACTATAATAAATTATTATAGTAAAATTATTATTAATAATAAACATCATCAAATTGCTTTAAGAGCGTGCGCTGCAAAAATAGTTGAATATATGTAAGGACATTGTACTATAAAAACATTTAATTTCATTAGTATTAAAACAAAGTTCGCAACACTTCGTGACACCGTATCTTTTATAAATAATTTTAAAAAAAAATCAAAATATTCGTTTGGGCATATAAATATTAAGGCAAATTTTAAACTACATTTACATTATTTTCTATCTCTTATCGGCGATTGGTTTTAATATTATAATATATGTATGTACAAGTTAACTTACAATATATTTAAAAACTTGTGTCCAAGCCACAGGCAGATTTTGTAATATTAACTTTAAATATCATTCAGATGATACTCTTAAGTAAAAGATAATTTATTTAATTTTTCTTATAATTTTGATAAGTAAATAAATATAAGCGTTGCCAGACAAATCTGATAAGCTTCTGTAATCGACCACAATGTGTACGACTTCAAACGCGCAGCTAATACACGTACATGTAACAGTTTAATCGGATCAAGACACGCGCCAGCGTATCTAGCCAAGTTAAAAGGCTGGAAACGCTCAATGTGTATTTTACACGAACCATTTCAATTTACTTTTGAGCCCTTATATAATTCGTAAGCCTACACCATCGGTTCCCAATCAGTGGTCCGCAGCAGCTAAAATATGGTCCGCAATTGATTTAAAAATTTTGGTGTTAGAGCAAAGTTTGCCTACAGTTAAGTTATTTTCTCAGTAAAACATAAAATATTTAGACATTTAAATTTAATATACTTTGAAATTCATAGATTTTTAATATTTACTTAAAAATTCACACACATGTCAGATTTTTTTAAAATTATTAAAGTATTTTTATTATACCTACAAAGTGCTTCCTGCTACCAAGAATTATATAAAAGTGTTCCCTGATCAAGAAAAGATTGGGGACCCCTGGTCTACACGAATGACATTTAGCACATTTGTTTAAAAAAATTGAAAAAAAGAGTGTATAAAATTTTACAGAATTTCATTCAGAGTGAATACAGAACTCGGCACCCATTCAGATATCCCATTCTTTGGTTGCTGAAGTCGCGAACGGCGTATTACTTAACATTCAACTTGGCTCTCATTTCACATTTATTTTTGAGGGGATTATAGCATGCGAAAGGAAAACAAGTAATATGTTTACGTATTATTTTTAGACTGAACGTGCTCAGCGTGTTTGGACATATGTAACAAATGAGTGATGAAAGAATGGCAAAAAAGTTTTGACGGAAAAGACGGAAAAGTGAGCGGTAAGAGATGTAGCGGGAGACCTCGGTTGACCTTTGAAAATTCAGTATCGAAGATACTGGAGGAAGATCACATAAAAAGCATCAGGGCCACCGGAGGTCATGTATGAAGAGGTTGACGATACTGGACGAGGCGAAATAGGTACGTAGAGATCGTTACGCTTACCGGTCCGTTCCCTCTCTCTCTCTCTCTCTCTCTCTCTCTCTCTCTCTGCTGACTACCCCGCTAAGTATATAGTAGCGTAGCGTAGCCCGCTAGTAGCGTAAAGCTAAGTTAAATTAAAGTTATTATTTTTTTTTTGCGTATACGCTTCATCATATTATAATAAAAATGAAAATATTTTAATCATTCATAACTAACTTATCATAATAAAAACAATTTTGAACAAATCAAATCAAAAACTTCCAACAATATAAAGGTCAAATTGAAAGAGAAAACTTCACAACCGCTTGAACTCATATTATTAAATGACTGCACTAAACTTCTAGCCCAAGGCCCTTATCCTTGTTTGAAATTCAAGTCCTCAACTGCGGGACTATTATAATCTAGTGAAAAATCAATTCTAACTTTCACGGGTTAACTCGAATACGATTTTCTTCTCTTGTGTAATAACGAGGTCAATAAATTACTTCATATCCAATATTTTAGTATTATGTTCATATTTCACACAATTATTACAATAAATTGAAATCATGTTAGTAGATAAAGGGATGTGGGTTCATTTTTGTCAACAAAAAAAATGTATTTTGCAGCCTTTATTTGATGTGATTAACCATTTAAATGCCTTTTCGAAGCCGTCGTGGCGCATAAGAGTGCGATTGTGAACGCAAAACAGTTGTGGGTTCCATTTCCACCTGAAAAAATAAAAATATATTTTATTTTCATTTCCTCGCGTTACGTACGAGAAAAATTTCCGACTCTTAAGTCTTAGTTCGTAATTTCGACTTTAAGTTCCGCCACACGGAGAGTGGAGAATAAAAGTGTCTTAATGAGAATGAAATGTCTTGACATTAGCTTTTCAGTTCCCTCTGCCTACCCTGATAATTGCGGGATACAACTAAAATGAAAAAAATCGTTGTATGCCATTGAGTACCACTAAAATACCTACCTAAGTACCAACTTATCAACGATGTCTAAATAAAAGACATTTAAAAATCACCCAAAACTAATTCTAAATATTATTCAGATAAGACATTAAATCAGTACAAATGAGTTAAGACCGGTTTTATGTCATTTAAACGCTAATTAATCTCTCTGAGTGATAATAATACTATCGTAATTAAAGTATTTGGAGGAGGTACCCTATTATCGCTTTTACGCAAAATTATTATAATTATAAGCAAATATGGCGCTTGGAACTTGTTTATTGGATGTTACGTTAGTAATACCAATACACTTTTAAATTCTTGTTTCTTAGCCCTTCCTTTTATAGTTCTTTGACTTTAGACGTATATTTTTTTAATACTGTATACATATATGGGTAATATGCTTGATGATTTTGTGCGATGGTTGTGGGTTTTAGTTCCACTTAGGGGAAATTATATTTTATTTCTATGCGCCGCTAACACACAGTGTCTTGAATTCAGGCCGAAAGTAAAGAACGGAGCGACTTTCCGCTAACTTCTCAATATGATGGATAAAGCTGAAAAAAAATTATTGTATGTTCGATTTCCACTGGGAGAAAGGCATTATTTATTATTTATTATACATTTCTTCGTACTGGTAGCCAGACAAAGTGCGATATCGGGTTCTCCACTCAACACATAATACATCAAGAATTTGGCGGAGAATAGAATGGGAACGGAGTATCTTAACACTAGGCTCTCTGACCACCCTGCTACACGTATGGAATGGAATACAACGTAAAGCTGGAAAAAAAATCTTATAATTTAAAACAATTTTGCTCGACGATTCTAAATTAAGCACAACACAAGACTAATATTTAAGTTTTCAAATGTGTGTGTCTAAACAAGCCATTGAGATTGACGCAAGAATAACTGTAGCACAGATAACACAATGCAGGTGGACCCCCCGTGGACTCACGATTTGGTGACTAACATTTTTGAGATACAACGACTTATCAAGGGACACGGAAGAAAATACATGTATGTTTGTTTGTATGTTTGTAAATCAAAAAAAAATAGTACTACCTAAATGTAAAGAGGCCAGTCGTGGCGCAGCGGCACAAAGTGTGACTGTAAAACCGACTGGTTGTGGGTTCGATCTCCTAATGAAATATTTACTTAAAATTTATATTTTCCTTTCTTCGCTCTGGTGTCGAGGAAAAGCGCGGCGTTGAGTTCTGCCACTTAACACACAATGCCTACAGAATTCAGCAGAAAGTGGGGAACGGTAAGTAAGAGTAGACAAGTGATATTAATGATTAATGTTAATGAAAAAAAAAATTAAAAACGGTTACATAAATATAATATTCTATTCATTAAAAATTGTATTATTGTGGCATTCATTAGAGAAATATGCAGAAATAATGATTAATATTTGGAATTAAGTTAGAACTTCTAGATTCTTATCTATAAAGGCAGAGTAGGTGGGTGTAGGCACCATTATGGATTATTCTTTTTTTATTCTATTCGTTACTATTAGGACAAAGTTTATGTAAAAAAAAAACAAATAGTAAACCCTATAGATTGGATTTTTTTAGAAATTTAGCCGAAATATCCCACCGAAACCGTGGGCAAAAGCTTGTTTCTTAAAAAGAATCTAATAAATACAACAATTTAAATTACCAAACATAGAATTCTTTGTGAACAGTTAAAAACTAACTATAACTATAAATAACCATTGTATATTGAATACTTGGAATTAGGTATCACATTTTATTATACTAGATGCGAGATAAAGAGGGCGACGGGAACGAAAATATCTATATATAATATATTTTGCATTCCGCATTATCGACATTCAAATTTGCTTGTTGTTAGTTGATACGAGAGTCAGTTGAGGTTACTTTATGAGTCGTTCGCGTCCGTGTTAACCACGCGGGGTGCCCGAACGAGTAGACATTGTACGCCGGGTTCCCAACGTGTAACATTTGTAAGACTGTCGATATTATACTAGAACATTTCTGTACAGTAATATATCTAAGCAAATTTTGACAATAAATCAGCTTAACGTTGTATCCCGCGCACGGCAGGGTAGGCAGAGCGAATCTGGTGGTAAGACACTCCGTTTCTCATTATAAGGAGGAATTGCGTGTTGAGTGGCGGTGTTCAACACCACACTTTGCCCCGACGCTAGAGTGAAGAAATGAATTTATAAATTTAAATAAATATTTCATTTCCTCGAATGGGTATCGAACCCACATCGAGTTGCGTCTACAGTCACACACTGGTGCGCCACGACTGGCCTCACAATAACGTTGATTGTTAAATATGTCGATATTCTAATGGAAATATATAGAAGCTGTCAGATTATTTTATTATCTTATTCTACGAAAATGTTGTTTTTGTTAGGGATTATTTGGAATTCGTAAAATTTGATATATACAAACAGAAAATTGTATTAAATATATCAAGGAACTTTTCAGGCTTTGTTAACAGTGAATTAAACGGATTTTAGGTTGGATTATTGGAAGTTATTTATTTACACTACCAATAACTTTAATCTTTTACTAGCTTTTATCTACAGCTACTATACTATAAAAATGCTTACTTTGGGGTTATGCTTAGAAACTTAATGTATGCTGGAGCGGATGTACTTTGAGAACTTTTAAAGGAGAACAATTTCATCATACATGATTTTTCCATAGCTTAAAAGCTCTCCTGCTGTTTTGCATTTTTTTTATTGTTACTGCACCGTTAGTAGTCATATAGATTTTCTCGATACATGGGCTATCTAACACACATAGTTTTTTTCAATTCGCACCAGAACTTCCTGAGGCTAGCATGTTTAACCAAATAATCTTTTCCACTTTATAATATTAGTTTAGAAATAAACATAGTTAAGCTGACTCTCTTACATATTCAATTCTCAATAATAATGGATAACAATCAAAAATGTTATGCAATTTCGTAGTTTAAACCAGATATAGATCCGCAAAATATATTTTAAGTATCCATTACGATCTTTCGCATGAATTCTTCAACTACCACTAAAGTAAAACATAAAAATTGAAGATTACAGTACCAGTTGAACAGCTCTCCTCAAGGATGTGACTTTGTTGCGTCGACTTAAATCTGATCTATAATAGTTACCTATTGGGGCATAACGCATATAGCATATATAGCATATAGGCATAACAGAATACCTATGAAAAATAAAAGGCTTTTGTTTAAGATAATAGAACAGAAGATTATATCAAGATATCAATCTTATGTTTGAGCTATGATCAATATGGAATAGGTATCGTTAAAGCTAACTTTAAATTTGTGTTTTTTTATATTATATCAGAATGGACCTTAACATACTATAAGATAAATTACAGTTAAATGTTGTAATTTTTTGTTGTATTTATATAAGGAATTAATAAAAAACTAAAAACTAAAATGATATCATTTTAATAACAGATATACTGATATGTAAATATTTCTCCGAAGTGGTTAAGCAGAATTCGGTGCTAGGTTCCGCTACTCAATAAACAATGTTCTTATCTCAATGAGCATCCATTTGGATATATTATTTCTTTAATCACATAAATCGTCTATTTATGTGATTAAAGAAATAACTTCCCTATGTAAATTGGTGGAGTTTCATAAAGAAAAAAATAACAAGCCTCGTAAAGGCTTTTTTCTTCCTTTAAAAAGATGTCATTCCTAAGTTACGCATAAAACTCGTTTGTCATACATACATACATGTATACTCGTATTGTAAGAAAACATCGAGAATACTAATAAAGAGTACAGCGGCCGTAGTATAGCGGTTATAATGTATAGCATACCTTTTATCTTCTTGTAATTAGGTCGAGCCTTCAGGAGCCTTCCTACCCTTTTCCCACAGCGTAAGCTTTGCTAAACTAATAAAGCTCATCCACTGACTTCTAATTAACATTGTAATTAGCCTTCAAAAGTGATGTGATCTTTTGTGTGATAGTGTTAGAGATTCAATTTCTATAAAACTTATCAATAAACAACAATGGTCAATTCGAAACGCCATAATTAAAAAATTTAATCAAACAAGAATCATTCGTTTTTTAGTTTATTCGTACCGAATGTTAGTCAGCTAGTTTATATATAAAGCATCAATCAAAATTTTGCATGAAATATGCTTTTTTTTTACAGCTTCGCGCTGTATCTCTCATATAGAAGGCAGAGTAAATCTAGTATTAAGACAGGCTTTTGTCTTGATACCAGAGCAAAGAAAAGAAAATATTAATAAATAATAATTAATTTGTGCCTCTGCACCTTAACGGCTTCAATTAATATATTAATAGTTCATCTCCCATATTGTCCCAAATGTAAAATTAAGAAGAATCCGCGATTACATAATAACATAGTAGTTTTGTGCTTATAAGTTTAGACGTTGAAATCGCGACATCAGATATATGTACATATATTTTAGTCTTATCCAAACAGAAATCTGTTTCCGGACTCTAGCTCCAGAATTCAGCAACGGATGTGTTTTAATGGAAACGGAGTGTCTTAACACTAGGTTCGCAGGTTCCCTCTGCCTACCCTACTATGTGCGGGATATAGCGTGATGCTAAAAAATTATTAAGCAAAATACGGCATTAGATTATGCTACTCAATAAACAATATTCATATATTTGAACTCAATGAATATCCATCCATCCATTTAGATGATTCCAATGACATCAGATATACATATTTAGTTTTACCCAAATAGAAATCGGCTTTCAGATTAATTATTTGAATTTAAAAAGACATTTGTGAGAAGAACAAAAATGGACATTTAGTTCTTACGTATATATCGAGATATATAACTGAGCACAGTTGACCCGATTCCAGTGTTCACCAGAAATAGAGGTAGCTTGGGGTAAACACTCCTCGCTCTCGAGATGGCTATTCACAAACAGTTTTTCAGGGAACGTAATTGTTATGATGGGCAACCTTTGCTAAGTAAAATGAAAATTAAAAGTATTATTTATATTTTTTATCACGCACTGCAGAGTATGCAAGGTAACATAGTGTTAGATACTCCGTTCCCCATATTCCGGAAGCGTGGCGTTTTGAGTGGTGGAACTCAACGCCGCGCTTTGCCTCGATAGCAGAGCGAAGAAATGAGAAATATAAAATATTTCATTTCCTCGAATGTGAATCGAACCCACTACCTAGCGCGGTTACAGTCACACTATGTGCCTGCGCCACGACTGGCCTTAATATATTATTTACTTTATGATAAGGCTAAAAAAGTTCACTTATAATTTTACGAACACTTGTAATAACTCTTCATAGTCATTTGTTACTCTTGATGTTAAAAGCTCTTACGATGTATGATTAAAAAATGTTATATGAATTTTTAAAAGTGTGCTTTTCTTTTTTTATGCTGCATGCAGTGCCTAGTAGGATAGGCAGAGGAAACCTGGTAACCTAGTGTTAAGAATCTCTGTTCCCCCTTTTTTTCTGAACTCTGTAGGGGAAATCTTTTGATGGGAAACGAACCAAAACCTGTCGCTTAGAATCACACGCTTGTGCTCCTGCGCCACGACTGGCTTTTATCCAAGCAAATGTAAACTTTCCACACAAATTCCAAAAAAGTTTTCTTTCGGTCGGTTTTCCTGGTCGGTTTCCAGGAGGCGCGGGTTCGAGTCCCGCTACGTTAAACTTTTTATACGTTTTCTAAATAAGTATGTTTCTTTCCTAAGTGTGGAATAACACTTTAAAAAATTTTAAAAAAAGTTTTCTTTCATTGTCAAGTCATTTATTTCTTTTGTAATTCACCCAAAGCACCACCAGCAGTTAATTGTATACAATAGAATTTCGACGCACCTTACGATTTTATTTAAATCTGAATCAGTGACCTAGATTCTCACAGCTTTTATTACATCGTCTTTATCTTTTTATTTAAATTTTTAATTTATATTTTGTTTTTCTTTTTTAATAATGGATTTTTTTATTATTTATTTATTTGAGATTTTTGTTTGTATTGTTGTCTTGTTTTCTTTACATTTCACTCAATTTTCAACTTCGTTAAATAATAACTTTATCTTCATATTATAGATTTCATATAAAACTAAATAAGCAACGATGATCTATTTTTAAAGAAACCAATCCTTACCGGATTAACTGTGTACGAGGCCAGTCGTGGCGCAGCGGTACGAAGTGTGACTATAAAACCGACTGGACTGACCGACTGGTTGTGGGTTCGATCTCCACTCGAAGAGATGAAATATTTACTTAAATTTATATTTCCATTTCTTCGCTCTGGTATCGAGGTTAAGCGGGCGTTGAGTTCTGCCACTCAACACGCAATGCCTTCAGAATTTTTCGGGAACGGAGTGTCTTAACATTTTGTAATGTAACGTTGTCGGTTTTGCAGTCACACCTCGTGCCGCTGCGCCACAACCGGCCTCGTACTTACCGTACTGAGTCAAGAAAATTATTTGAAATATTAAGCATAGCCCCACATGGGCATGGAACCGGCATCGTAACTCGTACACTTATATACCTCCAATACTATTTTTCTGATTCTAATATTTTTTTATTTCAATTTTTATTTCCTTTTATAACACATTCTTAGAAATCATCAAAAAGATTCCATTATAAATGTAGTATGTGATTAGTATTAACATATTATAATAATTAAAACATTCATAATAATGTTTAGGAAGTTTAAATTAAAATGTGACATACATAATTTAATGAGTAGATGTCTAAAGGCGACAATGTAAAACATTAACATGCATATGAGCACGTTAGGTAAAACTAGTGGTATTTAAATAAATCTTAAATCAGCTTCACGCTATATCCCGCACACAGCAGGGTAGACAGAAGGAACCTAGTGTTAAGACACTCCGTTCCCCCTTTCTGCCGAATTCTGGAGGCATTGCGTGTTGAATGGCAGAACTCAACGCCGCGCTTTGCCTCGACACCAGAGCGGAGAAATGGAAATATAAATTTAAGTAAATACTTCATCTCCTCGAGTGGGGATCGAACCCACAACCAGTCGGTTTTACAGTCACACTTTGTGCCCCTGCGCCACGACTGGTATTTACTACAAAATATTCTTTTTTTTTTAAACAAATATTCTGTGATGCCTTTTTATTTTGCTTCACAGTGTATCTCACATATCATCGTAGACAGA
This sequence comes from Heliconius himera, assembly GCA_021202915.1. NCBI lineage: Eukaryota > Metazoa > Arthropoda > Insecta > Lepidoptera > Nymphalidae > Heliconius > Heliconius himera. Next base: position 1,254,994 of record JAJHJA010000143.1, on the reverse strand, counting down.
AGAACCTAGTGTCAAGACACTCTGTTCTTCTATTTCCGCACGAATATAAAAGATAATATGTTGAGTGGCGGAACTAAACGCTACGCTTTGTCCTACCAGAGCACAGAAATGTTTCATACAATAAAAGAATTTAGAGATAATTCATTTCGCGCAGGGGATTTAACCCACAACCCTCGCGCAATATCATCAATCGCTCACAGACAACGTAGTCGAAATAAGAACATATATTCTTATTTCACCTTCACGCTGTACCCCGCATAAAGCAGGGTAAGCAGAGGGAACCTGGGAACCTATTGTTAATAATGGAAGGGAGCGACCAGCTTTTTATCAAGGTAAAAGGCGTACATAGAAGCGAATGAAATACGATTTAAAAGATTACAGCTTGCAGTCGAAAACATAAAGAGAACGTACAAACTCTCTGACAGGATTACATATAGTGCAGTTACGGCTGCCTTAGTGAGAGTTATTTCTATACAGTTAATTATGTTACTGCGTTTACTGTTCCAACAGTCAAGACACTCTGTTCCCATTAAGACACTTCCGTTCCCCACTTATTTCTAATTATTTTAACTTATGGTTAACTTATATTTTTTAATGATTCATGTAGGACCTGTAGGTGGTTTCTCTGATAGTTTATTAACTTAATGTAGTGATAATCAACAGGATCAAACATTCAAAGTTACATTGCTCCATTTAGATCGGGTATAAGTGATTAGTCATCTTCATTAAGCAGAGAGATTGAGCGCTATTTAAAATTGCAATGGTAAAACTTGTTCGTGGTCCTCGTCTAATATCTGTGACGAGATCATTTCGTCTTACATGTGTAAAAGTATTAAATGCTTTTTTTAATGAAGCCAGTCGTGGCGCAGTGGCACAACAGTCTGTGACTGGTTGTGGGTTCGATCCCCACTCGAAGATATGTAATATTTATTTGAATTTTTATTTTCATTTTTTCGCTCTGCTGTCGTGGTATAAGGCAGGTCTGCCACTCAACATGCAATGCCACCAGAATTCGGCGAAAAATAGGGAACTGAATATCTTAAAGCTTAAAGCTCTGCTTCAAAATAGCTGTTTTATTGTATTGGTTAAAACTTTACTTAAAAAAAAACGCTATATCCCGCATACATCAGGGAACACAGTGTTAAGACACTCCATTCCTCATTTTCTGCCGAATTCTGGAGGCATTGCATGTTAAGTGAAGGAGTTCAGCGCCTTGCTTTGCCTTGAGACCAGAGCGAAGAAATTAAAATCTAAATTTAAATAAATATTTTGTTTCCTTGAGTGTGAAGCGAACCCATAACCAGTCGATACAGACGCATTGTGCCCCTGCGCTACGAGTGGCTTAAGTTTAATCTTTTAATGTATAGATATTTTCTTTAAAGTGACAATATTATTACAATACGTAAATAATCCAGATTAGTAAAGAAAATTGGGTTTTTCTAGGTCGCTAGTCAAATATAAAAACATATTTCAATCATCTCAATTAATAATGATTAATCAATTTATGTAATATTTGCCTTTTCACCCACATAAATATTTTCGAGATATATCAACTATTCAGTTTTATAGATTATAAAGTATCAAAGGCCAGTTTTGTTACTGAAATACATGTACATACGTGCAAAGTACCGTATGTATTAATATTTGATTGCTTCTGTAAAATTTGGTCATATTTTGTTTTTTAGTTTCAAAAATAAATATATTTTAGAAATATTATGAATAGAAATGTGATATATGAATATAAAGTTTATCAAAGTGCATCCTAGCAAACAAGTTAATTCATAACAAAGCATTTTTTTTTCTGTTTTCTTTTTGCATAGTATATAGATAGAGCCTATCTATAGTAATAATTTTTTATAAGTTATTCTTACTTTCTGCCTATTTCGAGACAAAATTCAATACGATATCTGTCCCGGTTTAGTTATAGTGTCTATGGAACTGCAGAGATATACATACATACAAAAAGTGCTGATATTATATAAAATATATGGATTCGGTTACTCGTATATTTAATTTATCATAGATATTTTTTTTTATGAAAAATGATGAATGATATATTAAAGCAACAAGAATATACTTGGTCCAAAATGTGAAAAAGTTTTTATTTAAACTTTTATAAGCCTCACCTGTATTTAAATGTGTATCTATGTAAGATCTTTTTGCCGTTTTTGTCTTTGTTTTTAAAAAATCCAATGGCATGCTAGTAGCAATATGTTTTGTAAAGTAACACTGGACAAAACTGTGCTCATTTCTGAAAGAAAAAAATTGTAAGAACACATCAGAATTTTAAAGGTTTATGAAAGGATCTTTAACAAAATTCGTGTATGTATGTATATACCTCTCTGATAACAACTTAATAAATCTAAAAAAAATATAAAAGGAAAAATTTATATTCAAGTTTTCCAGTACTTATCAACACCCAATACAATCGTAATTTAATCAGTTTGAAACATTAAAAAGACAAAGCCGCGAGAGGCTTAAGCCGACGCATAACTTTAGTCAAGGATCTTTATCAGTTTCGAGGCGGAGTGGATCTCAGCTCCTTCAGCCCGCATAATAACTGCGAATCGGTACCGATAAGGGTACAATAGCTTTAAGGAACAACAAAAGACAAAGAGTGCAAAGCTTTTAGAAGAGTAGGAGTTTCGAAAGCCTTTCAAAAGTACCAGTGTTTCTAGTAATTATTGATTTTTTTTTGCCTGAGATTTTAAAGAAATATGTTAGGGCTGTTTTTTAAAATACTATTAGGTCATTATAATATTAAATATTTATTAAATAATAGGTAATATTCGGAATATTTTCATTACCGTATTGTATAATGGAATTTAAATTACCTACTTATTTTCATCCAAAAAAATAAGAAAAATCTTGGAAGTTGGCAACGTTGCGTAGTACTTGAAGGATGCTTTCATTCCTTTGTAAAATCTCGAATACTTAAAACTGTGAAGTGTTTCTTACGGGACTCAGTTTCTTAGAAAAATTCTCGTTGTACCAACTTAAAACGCTCCTCCGCTCCTTTACAGTTATGCAGTAGTCTTTTGCATTTAAACAAGTTACAATAGCTTCTCTTATCATTTAAATTATAAATATTTCGGATATAAAAAGTAGTAGTTGAATATTGATATCATAACTAGTTCAGTTATCAATTAACCTTGGTAAACAATATGACATACTATGCTATGCTTAACTAAATACATAAATAATAGATATATATACTTATTTATTTATTATTTATTTATTTAATACTTTATTACACCAATTTAAAAATAAAAATATACAAAGAAAACAATGGAAAAGTATGGTGTAAAGGCGGCCTTATCACCACAGGTGATCTCTTCCAGGCAACCCTTACCATTAAAAAGATCAGAGAATGTGTGGATATTGGCTGGTGTACAAATGATAAAATATGTTATTCTAATATGATATACCTACATAAAAAAAATACATTCTATATATTACAAACTAAATTACATAGATACCTAAATAAAATAAAATAATATAAAATACATACCTCTATTGATAAATAAGAATATAATTCAATAAACTTACATAAATAAATATACAATTACATACATACATAATTTATAGCGATAAGAAATAGCTTTTAACTTGACGCTTAAAAATGTGTACTGATTTGGATTGGCGCAGCTCATGTGGGAGTGTATTCCAAAGGACCGCAGCTTTAACAGTAAAGGAATCACCATAGGCTTGTGTGCGACTGAGTGGCAATTCTAATTTATTGTCATCCTGTGATCTGAGGTTAAGAGAGTGGTTGGATCCAAGGAAAGTGAACTTAGTTTTAAGATAATTTGGAGTGTAAGGATGGAAGAGGATAGTGTAAAGGAGCGTGAGGATGTGCAGATTACGACGCTGCCTGATAGTAAGCCATTTAAGTTGGAGCCTATACTCGGTAATATGGTCGTATTTTTTTAACCCAAATATGAACCGAATGGCCATATTTTGCAGGCGATCCAACTTGTTGAGGAGAGTTTGTGGTAGGTCACAGTAGCATGCGTCGGCGTAATCAAGCAGCGGGAGAAGAAGAGTTTGGGAAAGGGATATTTTAGTTTTAGTGGGAAGGAGATTTTTCCAACGTCTCAGACGACAGATCACAGCGACGAATTTTTTACTTACCTCAGATATGTGGGGTACCCAAGAAAGGGAACTGTCCATAGTAAGACCTAGGTTTTTAATAGAACTATGAAACTCTAGCATAGTTCCTCCAAACAACACAGGAGAAAAATGGATTTTGGATAGCAGCTGACGACTACCAAAGAGAGCGATTTGTGATTTAGCAGCATTTATTGACAAACCAAAAGATTTGCTCCATGAGCTAACGGAAAGGAGATTAGAGTTAAGGGTAGCAATAGCACTATGGAGACTATCGATTGGTGCCGTAACATAAATTTGTAGGTCTTCAGCATAGATATGAAAAGGTAGAGTAAGGGATTTAGTTATGGAGTAAATGAAAATGGAGAAGAGAAGAGGGGAGAGAATGCCGCCTTGAGGAACACCTGCTCGGAGATCGGAAAAGGAAGAAAATGTATTATTTGCTCGAATACACTGCACGCGGCCACATATATACGAGCGGAACCACTCGATAGCAATAGGAGAAAGATTTAAAGATCGTAAAATAGCAATAAGTATATCGTGGTCTACAGTATTAAATGCATTAGAGAAATCTAATAGAGCGATAATACTTAATTGCTGGTTATCGATACCATATCTAATGTCATCGCAGATCTTAATAAGTGCAGTAGTCGTGCTGTGTCCTAGGCGGAATCCAGATTGATAAGGACTGAGAAACTGGTGCTTAGAAAGGTGTAATGAAAGTTCAGAGTAAACCACACGTTCAATAACTTTTGAGAGAAAAGGGAGAATTGAAATGGGTCGATAGTGAGAAAAGGAAGAAGGATTCGTAATTTTAGGAATAGGTAAAACATGAGCGATGCGCTAAATGCTAGGAAAAGAACCAGAGGAAAGAGAAAAATTTATAATATGACTAAGTACCGTTAGAGTTAGATCGAAAGATAAGCATATCATTCTGCGGCTCACACCATCGCAACCGATCGCCTCAGAACTTACTGCAGTGATATGTTTCCTAATATCCTTACAAGATACAGGCGTAAAATTAAAAGATTCAAAATTTTGATTCGAGGTGGATAATATAGAATTGATGGTGTCAGATTTCGTTACGTGATCTAATAATGGGACCCTGCTAAGAAATGTATTCAGGGCTTCAATATCAACGTCACTTGCAACGGTGGCGGTATGGCGATCGCGACTAATCCCCATAGAATTTAAGAACTTCCAAGCTTTAGCACAGTTACCACAATTAAGGGAAATATTTATATAATTGCGCTGGGCTGTTCGACAGAGTCTACTGCATTTATTTCGTAGATGTTTATATTTGGATAAGTTTTCAGCAGTAGGACTAAGTTTGTATTTAGATTTCGCTCTGTTTCGCTTCGCCATTGCAGTTCTTATATCAGTAGTCAACCATGGAGCGGGAAGATGTTTAAGTTTTATTGGCCGAAGTGGAGCATGCTTATCAAATAGATCGATAAGAATGGAGTTAAAAATATTAACTTTATCATCGATAGTGTCAGCGTTAAGAACAGCATCCCAATCAATCAACTTGAGATCTGACATGAAATTATCATTTTTAAAATTTTTAAAGCTGCGCCGCATAACGATTGTAGGTTTGACTTTAGGCGGTCGTATCTTATATGATAAGTACAGTAAATCATGGTATGAGAAAGCTTCAGCGGAAAGTTGTCCATGTGCACTTACGTAATCAAGTGACGACACTAAGGAAAGATCGAGTAAAGATGGTAAACAGCCTGGAAAAAAGTGTGTCGCAAAAGTGTGTCGCGTACTTAATCTGTTTCTTTTCTAAACTCTTACCCAATTCTATCTATACTTATTTTTTTGGAATCTATACTTATTTTAATGGAAATATAAATTTTAATAGATATTTCATTTCCCCGAGTAAGGATAGAATCCACAATCAGTCGCGTTTACAGTCACATTTTTTACTTCTGCGCCACCACTGGCCTCATATGTGTATTTAATATAATAATAATAAAAAAACCAATATATAACAATAATGCAACAACTTATGGGTTCGATATCCGCTCAAAGAAATGGAATATTTGATATTCACTCGCTCTGGTAATGAGTTCCGCCATTCAACTCACAATGAAAACAAGAATTGGGCTGAAAGTCAGGAATGGAAGTATCTTAATTGAATTAAGATACTTCCATTCCTGATTTCCCGGGTTCCCCCTGCCCCCTGCAGAATATAAGGTGAAATTTAAAAAAAAACATTAACATTTTTTTTTTCAATATTAACATAATAATAATAAATACAGAGGCACAAAGTGTGACTGTAAAATCGACTGGTTGTGGGTTCGATCCCCACTCGACGAAGTGAAACATTTATTTACATTTATATTTTCATTTCTCCGCTCTGGTGTCCAGCCAAAGGGCGGCGTTGAGTTCCGCCAATTAGCACGCAATGCCTCCAGAATTCGGCGGAAAGTGGGGAACTGAGTGTCTTAACACTAGGTTCCTTCTGCCTAACCTGCTGTGTGCGGGATACAGCGTGAAGCTGATTTTTTAATAATAAATAAAAATCCCCACTATAAGATATCAAAGCACTAAATAGATTCAATATATACTGTACTGTAATATACTGTATAGAACTAGAAAATTGTAAGAGTAAAGTTTTGAGAGGAGACTACAAATATTTTCTGTATGCGGACGCTAGTTTCATGTTCCGCTTCGAGTCTAAATAAAAGAATTATTTTGATAACAACCACCCTGTGTGACTTTGTTAGGAACTTTTGTTTCGTTTATTTTCTTCAAATGTACGGAAATATACGATATCCGCTAAGCATCTGCTACAATACTAACTTTGAAATAACTTAAGTGAAACAACTTCTTTTTATTTTATTTATCTTGTTATTATTGAGCTAGCTTCAAGTGACTTTATTCATATGAAATTGAGAATTGAGTTGAAAGTTTGTTTTTATATTCGCTAATAGCAGTTGTCACGTAACAAGTAGGAACGGCCAATTTATTTACCAATAATTTATATGTTATTATCTTTAATAAGCATATTTTTGGTAATAAATATTAGTAATAACTTAAGTAGAGTAGGCCAGCCGTGGCGTAGGGACACAAGGGTGTGACTGTAAACGCGATAGGTTCGATTCCCATTCGGGACAAAGAAATATTTAATTTTCTTGCCTCACTTTTTGCGTTGAATTTCAACGCTCAACACGCAATGTTTTCAGAATTCGGCGAAAGTGGAGAACGGAGTTGTCTTAATGGAAACGGAGTGTTTTAACACTAGGTAAAGTATGTATGTCATTATCGACTTTTTAAAATACACAATCTCCGTACGAAATATAAACGGTAATATACTTTCTTGTCAACTAAATTACATCATTTTATTAATTTGTGTCATAATTAAAACAAAAATGAGCCCAGTCGTGGCGCAGGGGCCCAAAGTGTGACTATAAAATCGACTGGTTGTGGGTTCGATCTCCACTCGAGGAAATGAAATTTATTTACATTTATATTTTCATTTCTTCGCTCTGGTGTCGAGGCAAAGCACGGCATTACGTTCCGCCACTCAACACGCAGTGCCTCTAGAACTCGGCGGAAAGTGGGGAACGACACTCCGTTAACACTATGTTCCCTCTGCCTACCCTGCTGTGTGCGGGATACAGCGTGAAGCTGATTTATTTATTTTAACTTTAACACGCATAACAGTGCAGACAGTAAGAAGGTTCATAGAGTTACGACACTCCGCTCCACATATAAGGAGCCAACAAGCATCCCGTTTACAGCCAAATAGTTAATTACATAACATTGCATATCATGAATTAACTTCACAAGTTTATGGGCAAGCCACACGCTTACTACCGGTTCCATGATATCTCTTCAATCTTCAAAAAAGTTCAGCCAGTCGTTGCTTACACCCTATAAATAGGTACCTACTTCCTAAATTAAGACACTCACATAATGAAAAATTTAATCTTAATCAGTTCGTAATATGATGATTTTTATTAGGCATTTATTAATTTGATATAATCGTCTGTTGCCTAAAAGATTTCTTGTTTAATGATATAAGATAATTTTTAATTAGAATTTACTTAAATCTCTTCTGTATTTAAGATTACAATATCGGCGCGTTCATTACTTTATCTTTATTAACGTTGAATTTTGATTGTAGTGATGTATACTAGTGTTCTATCCTGGATTTCCTTTATTATTTTTGTGTTTGGTATAGGAGAAGGTGATATTGTGGTACCCGCAGGTATCGTGGCCCTCATTGAAATTTAATATTAAGAATCACGCTATTTAGTGATTTTTCTTAAAACGGAACATTAATATTAAATACAATATTAAAATTATACAAAAAATCTGAGAGAAGGCAGCGCATACCCATGTTATACGAAGCAGTTTAAAACTGCACTAGTCAAAACTTTTTAATGTGCTGCAATTATTTCAATAATTTTATAAATATCACGTCGTAGCTGAAAAGAGTTCGATATTATGTTTAATAAACGTTCTCCTACAGGATTTTTAAGGTAAATATGCATAATATTTAATAATATGCAATAAGGTTTATTAAGTTAAGATTCTATGATGTTGATAATTTGGCCTCCTCATATTGCTTGTATTATAGTCCCGGGGGCCATATAACATACAGATATATTTGTATGGTATTTGAATATTTTACTTGTTTGCTTAGACAAAATTTGTGATTCCCAATTATCAAAATTGTGCGAATCTTTGCTATCAAGAAAAGTTTGTGAAAATGGCAGCGGACACGTAAGGAGCCGAGATGATAGAGCATATATCGCCAGCATCTCTAGCCGATACCAATGCGACCTGATATCCAGCAGTGGCTCTAATAAAGAGAAGTTCGTAGAATTCGTCTGAATGTGATGAAAACGACCGTCCTCGCCCGAGGACTCAGATACATTCTGAATATTTTGTAACACGAGTTATTGTAGCGAGAGATATTACTTAATTTCTTATTATTTTTTACAGTTTATTACTTAAATATATTAACATGAAGTTTTACAAATGTATTAACCTTAATAACACATGCATATTTCCATTAAACAATTCTAGAATGTAACTAATTTTCTCGGTTGTACAGATATTACTAAAATTCTCAACATATTACATCACAACGGTACGTTGACACACTTAATACTATGTTAGGCTTAACCCTCAGTTAGCTTGCTAATAGCCCCAGGCCAGACCACAACGATACGAAACTATATGAGCTAGTAAAGGCACCTGAAAGTTTTCGTGCATATATGAATATATATTTACAATAAAATATTGACATTAAATGTGGTTTAAAACCGCAGGCTGTTGGTTAAGCAAGTCGGAATTGGTATTAATTAGGGGGAGTAAGTTACGTATGAAATCAATCTAGTTAATAGGCTGTATGCGACATGTCATTTGCCAAAATAAAGCTGATATGGTAATGTATAATTAACTAATTTTATAATCAGCTTCACACACATAGCACGGTAGGCGGGAAACTAGTGTTAAGACACCTCCGTTCCCCATTTATCGCCGGATTTTTCAAGGCATTGCGCGTTGAGTGGTGGAACTTAACGCCGGTTTTTAACTTGGTGCCAGAGCAAAGAAATGAATTTATTAATAAATAGTAATTTATTCCCCCGAGTGGGGATCGAACTTACAACCGTCGCGTTTGCAGTCACACCCCTGCGCCACGACGCGGACGACGTCTAATTTTATAAAGCTTTTCTATTTTATGCATTGTGGTATCGAATCAGTACAGTATAACATTTTTTTTCTCAATTTTGTACTTTTATAAAAACTCGCTACTATTGTATCGTATCAAAATAAACCAGATAGAGTATTATCACTTTTTTCTTAGTTCTCCTTAGTAGCTATAATAAAATTGCAGATTTTTTTATCTTTTCGCCATTTTGCTTTATTCACTCGGGGAGATGAAATATTTACTTAAATTTATATTTCCATTTCTTCGCTCTGGTGTCGAGGTTAAGCGCGGCGTTGAGTTCTGCAACTCAACACGCAATGCCTCCAGAATTCGGCAGAAAGTGGGGAACGGAGTGTCTTAACACTAAGTTCCCTCTGCCTACCCTGCTGTGTGCGGGATACAGCGTGAAGCTGATTTTTATATATGCTTTATTTTTTCATATGACATGTGGCATACAGCCTATTAACTAGATTGAATTCATACGACAAATTTTGTAAATGGTTACAAGAAGGAAAAAAGCAAATTTAAAATGTATTTATTCTCGTAATTTTCTTTTCACTTCTTTCATTTTAAAATATAAAACTATTATATGATTTTTTTATTTAATTACCAAAAAAAAATCGTAAATTTTTATATACATTTTACTAAGACTGTTATTATTTAGAGATTTTATCGAATTGGTTACGTTAACTGCTTTTCTAAGAGACGCCGCAGAACTCGATTTTTATATTTGACCACAAATGACCGCCATACAGTATTTTATCAGTTTGTTTATAGCTTTTTTCTCATAAACTAGTGTTTATTTCCGGACGGCGTTCACAGAATCGTTTCGGGTAACTGGAGAAGTGTCCGGGTGCATGTTAATGGCCTCTCAACACTTACTAGAAATTCGATCGTTTTATTATGCGCCCGATGTTATCGGACGGATGGGGAGATTGTGTGAACGGTTTATAATTTTGTTTGATATGTAAAAAAATGTATAAAGGATTCGTTGAGTTTTTTAAAGTTTACAAATGTATAAATTGATATGGATGAATGGTGTTTTTGAAGTAGGATTTATTGGATATTTTGTATAATTATTATGTATCTCTACTTGGAACTGTTTTTTTTTGTTTTCATATCTCAAAAAGTAAAAACGAAATCCTTATAGGATCACTTTGTTATCTGTTTGTCTGCCTATCCAGACTATTTATTTCGAGATCGCGCCTCAGAGGTGTCAAGCTGATATTAATACTAAATGTTCAGATCTATGATCCCTTGAAGCACAGAAAAATAAAGCTACGATACGATATGCGATTTTGTTGCATTTTGTATTAAATTCGCCGCGTAGTCAAAACCTATAGTTAGTTCTATCTATCAGTTATGAAAAGTGAATATTTATATAGGTTTTCATGAAAAAAATGTTACAAACTTATAATTGTAATTAATTCCATACAAAATGAGTGAAAATGCCCTGAAACTTAAGTTAGTAATTTTGTATAAGTTATGCTTCCCGTTGACCTACAATCATGAAAATTGTTAGGAAGCCTCAGTGGGCGAATCCGACTCGCACTTAATCGGTTTTTTTTTCAGCTTTACGCTGTATCACGCGTAAAACAGCATCGGCAGAGAAACAGTGTTAGGACACACTATTCCCGATTTTCCGGGGATTTTTTGAGGCATAGCCTGTTGAGTGGCGGAACTCACCGCCGTAAATATTTCATTCATACAATTATCAACTTTTGATCGTCTTCCCAATGTTTAAGCGGTCGGTTACTATATAATTACAGTGACCTGATTTCTGTGTCAACGATTTGATTCCAATTGTGTTCATTACTCAAGTCAATTGTTTAACATATCAATACAGTCCGAGTCTTGCGTCCATATGACCTATATTACGGTAAATCCTCAACTAATAATAATCAGCTTCACGCAGTATCCCGCACACAGCAGGGTAGGCAGAGGGAACGTAGTGTTAAGACACTCCGATCCCCACTTTCCCCTGAATTCATTGCATGTTAAATGGCAGAGCTTAAAGCCGTGCTTTGTGTCGACATGAAAGCGAAGAAATGAAAACATAAATTTAAATAAATATTTCATTTCCTACAGTGGGAATCGAACCCACAACGAGTCGCGTGTACAGTCACGATGACCGGCCTCACAAATGCTCAACTAAGTATTCTGTATTCATAGAACTTTAGTAGTGGTGGTGTTGCTCCTAAATATTTATAGAGAAGAACAAGCAAAAGAACGGCTCTGTAGTTTAAAGTTTTTCAAATTCTTACAAAGCAATCTGCGTTGCGCTCGTGGGTTTCACTCTATTATATTTTTAGTTCGCAAACTCCATTGAAAACTACTTTTGTCGTCACTATTCATTAAATGAAGGCTTTACAAATTGTTAAGTTAAAATTTCAACGGATTGGTATATTTTTGTAGCTTTTCGACAGTTCCGAAGAAAAAACTCGTAGTTTTTTAGAAAACTTATAAAAATTTGAACCTAGAGGCGCGGGTTCAAATCCCGCTACGTTCAAATTTATGTACGTTTTCTAATAAAATATTTTTCGTTTATAAGTGTGGAATAATACTTTAAAAATGCGTTACAATAAAATTTTATTGATAAATAAAAATAATCAAATCGGATTAGACTACACTACCTCCACAAATTATGTTATTCAACCTTTTAAAATAAATATAAACAAAAATTAAAAAGTACTAATTATATACAAGTAATTGACTTTCCATTCCTATATATGATTTGATTAGATTGTAGATTATTATTATTACACTTCATTTAGTTTCTTATAGTATTTTAATTCCAATTAGATAGAGTTGGTCTTTAAAATGATTTTAATCTCAAGATTTCAATAATTCATTACAGCTTATAAGATGATCAGAGATAATTGGTTTTAAGTAAGTTATAAAAAAACAGGTGAAACAGTGTTAACAGATTAGGTGTTTAAATGTATTAATTATAGTAATTTAAGTTTATATAATATGTTAATTTTTTTGTATCACGCTGTATCCCGCACACAGCAGGATAAGCAGAGGGAACCTAGTGTTAAAACAATCCGTTCCACATTTTCCGCCGAATGATGGATTCATTACGTGATGAGTAACAGAACTCATTGCCTCGACACCAGAGTAAGAAAATGGAAATATTAAATATTTCATTTCCTCGAGAGGAAACCGAACCCACAACCTATGGTATATATAGTCACACTTTGTGCCCCTGTGCCACGATTGGTCTCAATCCCGACGGGCCGACTGTGGTATAGAAATATAGTAACATAATAACCCTTTGGACTTTAGGTCTAGGTATATTTACCTACGCATTTCATTTATACACAAAATTCCAAAATTGTAATTTCTATAAAATTTCTATGAGATATGTAGTAGATAGTTTTATTACTCAAAATTGTCGAATTTTGCCACTCAACACCCAATGCCTCGTGTCGTAACACTAGGTTCCCTCTGCTTATCCTGCCATGTGTGGAATATAGCGTGACCCAAAAAAAATATATCGATTTATTTCTACTAAAGTCTTAATTTGATAATTAACAAAAAAAATCGCAAAATTAAACAAAACTTAAGAAAAACCTTGAATAATATAACGTAAGTCAAAGAGTTTTATTTCAAAGATTTCACTTTAGATGACAATTCTCTCTAAGTTGCAAATTAATCAGTCCATCTCTCTAGTAAAAGAGCCGCCACGTCGCGACGTCTCAAGAACTCTACATTTCTATTGTATTTAATGGTTTGTCGGTTTGTTTTAATGATCATAAACACTGACTCGTTGATTTTATCTTAAAAGACTTTTCTCTTTCTTTGAAACGAAAGTGATGACGACTAGTTAAATTGAGTGGATTGCGTTTCAAATTAAGGCATAAAATAGTTGTGGTTTTTGAAGGTTTTTATGTTAGAAAAGTAGTCCAGCTAATATTTTTGTAGTTGTTAGTTTTAATTTATACCTTCTATATAAATAAAGGAGGAGGAGGCCAGTCGTGGCGCAGCGGCACAAGGTGTGACTGTAAAACCGACTGGTTGTGGGTTCGATCCCCACTCTAGGAGATGAAATATTTACTTAAATTTATATTTCCATTTCTTCGCTCTGGTGTCGAGGTTAAGCGCGGCGTTGAGTTCTGCCACTTAACACGCAATGTCTCCAGAATTCGGCAGAAAGTGGGGAACGGAGTGTCTTAACACTAGGTTCCCTCTGCCTACCCTGCTGTGTGCGGGATACAGCGTGAAGCTGTATAAATAAAAACTAATTTTATTGTGGGTTACATGGCGGAACTTATTATTTTCTGCAACAAAATAAGAAACAATTCAATACCCTCAGTGGGAATCGAATACACAAACATTACGGACAGACGCAATCCTGCGCTACGACGGCATCAGTTAATTGTTAGTTATTTTATAGTAACTATTGCGGCTTCGCCCGCTTATACCTGTTATTGTATTATAGCCTAATGTACTAAAGAGGTCAGTCATGGCACATACCATAAAATGTGACTGTAAAAACGACTGATTGTGGGTTCGATCTCTACTTGAGAAGAAGAAATATTTACTTAAATTTATATTTCAATTTCTTCGCTCTGGTGTCGAGGCAAAACGCGGCGTTGAGTTCTGCCACTCAACACGCAATGCCTCCTGAATTCGGTAGAAAGTGGGGAATGGAGTGTCTTAACACTAGATTCCCTCTGCCTATCCTGCTGTGTGCGGGATACAGAGTGAAGCTGTGAGCGGGATTTGATAAGATTTTAGTCTATATAACTGTAAAATTTAATATAAATCTGTTTAGTAATTTATGTGTGAAATGTGTGAAGAAAGAATAATATTAGTAAGAAGTAAGATCAATTCATTCATTTTTATTATGAACAAGATTTTGACTGTCACAATATACATGTATATTAAAGCTGTCGTCGTGATGCAAGAGGACAAGGATGTGACTAACACGACTGTTGTGGGCTCGATTCTTACTCGAGGGAATGAATTATTATTTCTTAATATTTTCATTTCTTCACTCTGGCACCAAGGCAAAAAGCACAGCGCTGAGTTCCGTCACTTATTGTTCCGTCACAATACCTTCAGACGACGCTGGAAAGTCAGGAAAGCTGTGTCTTACCACTAGGTTCCGTCCGCGTAGCCTGCCATGTGCGGGATACAGCGTGAAGCTAAGTGAAAATAATCATATAGGTACCTAACTACAAGATAAAAGAATCTTAGTGCAGGCCATGTCTTATTTTGAATGACATTTTTATTAGTTTTATATATATATATATATATATATATATATATATATATATATATATATATATATATATATATATATATATATATATATATATATATATATATATATATATATATATATATATATATCTTATATCCAAGAATATTTACTTTATTATAAAACGCCAGCCAACATAACATCTCACAAAGTTCCACTCAACAACTATGTTAAAACTCATCACAACCCATTATGTGGAGTCAGTTTCATCTAAAATTACAGTTTTAATATCTACATACTTTAATTACTGCTTGTTTAGTTTTAGTATCCATGTTGTATACACTTAAATGAAAGGATAATTACAAATTTATACTATTATAATGTAACACAAACACAGAGAAGAGTTTTTTGACACTGTATTTTTGTTATATGAGATTATTAGAGATACATCGTGAAAACTTTGCTTTATTAAAAAAATAAAAAATCATATTAGCTTCACGCTGTATCCCGCATATAGTAGGGTAGGCAGAGGGAACCTAGCGTTGAAACACTCCTTTCCCCACTTTCCGCCGAATTCTGGAGGCTTTCGTGTTAAGGGGCGGAACTGAACGCAGCGCTTAGCCTCGACCCCAGAGCGAAGAAATGAAAATATAAATTTAAGCAATGCTTTAGTAAATTACATTACACAATATGATTTATTTAGTAACGAATGGCCGCTTGCATCTGCGTTTCCTTAAAGCCTATGATATTTTTATTTTCTACCCGCTATCATTGAAGACATTAGAGAGAAAAGAAATTAGAGAGAAAACTTTGAGACATTACATTGTTAAGTGGGAAAACTCAACGCCGTACTTTGTTTCACTAAAGTTAATGTATAACTTGCTAATGTGCCACTTCCTTGGTTGCTCCTTCGTCAGATTTTCCAGAACTTTATTTTTTTTATGTCAATTACATACAACTTTTACAAAGGCGACATTTCAATGTTTCTTTTAGGTTAATTGAGTTAGTATGGTTCTTCATTAAGTGGACCAGTCTCAAAATTTATATTAATAATAATAATAATAATGTTTATTTATTTCAAAATTTTGTATAATAATAATATTTTATAACGATAACAGCTGCAGTAGTACAATACTGTGTGGCAGCTATTAACCCCCTACTTCACAAAACGCCGTTACATTCGTTATATCAAATTTAAATAATAAAACAAAAATAAATAACTAAACATATAAGGTAAATTAGTTGTTCCGATCCCTAAACCCCAGTCAGACCTAACCAGCTATAACTAAAACAAAAAAAATCAAATCAAATCAAATCAGCTTCACGTTGTATCCCGCACACAGCAGGATAGGCAGAGGGAACCTAGTGTTAAGACACTCCGTTCCCCACTTTTTGCCGAATTCTGGAGGCATTGCGTGTTGAGTGGCAGAACTCAACGCCGCGCTTAACCTCGACACGAGAGCGAAGAAATGGAAATATAAATTTAAGTAAATATTTCATCTCCTCGAGTGGGGATCGAACCCACAACCAGTCGGTTTTACAGTCACACCTCATGCCGCTGCGCCATGACTAGCCTCAACACAAAAAATCTGGTTAAACAGTTTTGTATTATACATATCACTATATCACACCATTTTCAATACTCCAAATTATTTCATTGCAAAAGATATTTAATGTATAGACACATTTTCTTAATGTTTCATAATATTTAGTGTTAGAAAGCTACTTTATCTGTGACTAGCTCGGACTATATGTTACGATCGCAATAAACATTTTTATTGCAAACTCCTAAGTAAAAGCAATGTTGGTTATTGTTATCAACTTGAGTTGTTGAAGTTACAACAACGTATTTATATTTTGAGGAAAAATGTATGTTTGTCTTATTTAACTATAAGATGTAGTTCTTAATCAAAACGCGGCGTTAAGTTCCGCTACTGAACACGCAATATTTCAAAGTGGAGGACGGAAGTGTCTCAATGGGACCGGAGTATCTTGAAACTAAGTTTCCAGGTTCCCTTTGCTTATCCTGTTATAAACAAAGAAACAAAAAATAATCAATTAAATATACGAGAATCGAGAACCCATACATAAAAAAACATTCCAGTTATTAAAATGTTATTATATTTTGTTTATTTTAATAACTGGAATGTTTTTTGATTGATCCTTTGTGGAGGAAGAAATCATTAACATATTCCAGCTCCGGTAAGACAAAGCGCAGCGTTAAGTTACGCCAGTCAACACACACGGACGCACTGTCTCGACTCTAGCTTCTCTTTCTCTTACCCTTCTTCTATACGATGGATATAGCGTAAAGTATAATATTAAAAATAGACACGTACATACATTTGGAGTTTCTATACTTATATATCTTGTAGGTGGGGATTGGAGTGTCTTAACACTAGGTTCTCTCTGCTCACCCTGCTGTGTGCGGGATACAGCGTGACGCTGATTATAGTATAATTTATTTTAAAGTGTTACCAAAACTCAAGTAACTGTATTAAGTTTCTATTTATTTATTCGGTAACATTAGAAATAACCCACACATATAATATTAAAAACTGTAAATTAACAGTGTAATAAACTTAAATGGCCCTAAATCGGTACTTACCAACTAATTGACCATAAAAAGCTGATGCTAGATAAAATTGGGTTCCACATGTTCCCAGCGTGACAGCTTGTCACTTACTTCATATCGTCACAGACGGTCATTTGAAACCGAGTTTTAATTGATATCACGTTTCTTTATAAATTTTAATCGTGCTCTAAATCGTTTTGTTATATGATCCTTTTCGATTATCTGATTTGTTAGACTGTTAAGAATGTTCCAGAAAAACTATAATGGGTCATACTCAGAAAAGTGGACATTTTCGAATTCGTAACGTAACTGATGAGTAACAATACTGATAATGTTTGTTACGAAACTGATGTCATAAGGCATTATTCACAACAAAATAAGGATGTTATATGAATAAAAGTAGTTTTTTTTGTTATTATTTTTTTTAACAAATTAAAAATTTACAGATTTAATCGTTGATTTAACAGATTATAAATGTAAGAAGAAAACATAACAAAGTGACAGTATTAACAATATAATAATGCTAGTTTGTAACGTAATAAACTTATATTTCTAGTTAGAGATCACAAAGTTAA
The DNA here is from genome assembly GCA_021202915.1 of Heliconius himera. NCBI lineage: Eukaryota > Metazoa > Arthropoda > Insecta > Lepidoptera > Nymphalidae > Heliconius > Heliconius himera. The sequence goes on along the minus strand of JAJHJA010000143.1, from coordinate 1,236,854 downwards.
TGTTTAAATTAAGTATACTTTAAAAAATATCAAAATTTGAGTCGTTACCACTGGAATTACTATTTTTGTAAAATAAACATATATCGTGGGTAGGATCAATAATATGGAATGAGAAAGGTCCTGGTGAAAGGTCCTGGTGAACCAAACTTTACAAAATAAAATTATTAAAATACTTTTTCACTATAACTTTTTAACTCCTAACTCAATTATATATAAAGAAACCAATTTGATGACCCTTAAACAACTATATATAAACAGTACGTGCTTACTTATTAAAAAAATATTAAAAAACTCGATCCATACTAACTTAGCCTTTGTTAAATTAAAATTTACAACAAATCGTTCCTTGCGGTCGCGACGTGCGAGTTTATTGATTTTACCTAAAACCAGAAGATAGATTGGAAAAAAATGCTTACCTATGAGGGGGCACGACTATACAATAATTTGCCGTCTACTTTAAGGAATGTAAGCTCTTTTGATGCATTTAAAACGCAACTATCCGAATATATAATTAAAAACTACCCACTCTAAAAAAAAAAACAAATGCATCAAACGAGTAAGCAATAAAAAAAATGTGTTACTGTATTTGACTAATGTACGATCGACAACTATTTTTAATTTGTTAAGCAATGTTTTCCATGTAAGTGGCCTATGTCTTTAATGGAAAATAAATATCTTTAAGCTCGAACTAAAATCATCGTTGATTTTCTGGATGTAATTGAATATCCGATAAATTAGTAACTTTGTGAGTTTTTATATTATCAGATGATACGGAGTTATTTTTTTTATTTACGTAGAGACTATTGTCACTTTCCGCATAAACAACATCTTCATTAGTTTCAGATATACACTGATAGTTTTCCGAAAGATCAACAACAATTATTTTTTTTGGTTTATTGAAATAAAATATTTGTTTAAATAAAACAAACACTTAATATTGAAGCTTGCCAAAGGAGGTCGAAATACTACAGTGGAAACGGTTAAACCTTCTGAGATTAGCGTGAACAAACACATACACAAACAAGCAAACAGAAATATATAGATATTTTATTTTTGGTTACTTTACGTTATGAAAAGCCACTATTTTTTTTATGCCAGTAATATTGTTTTTCTTATATACATATCTTCCCTATACAAACACCGGTCCGTTACAAATTTATAATACACATAAATAATAAAACATTGGTAACGTAATTGTGAATTAGGCTTCATATTTCCTCAGTTTCGTTACGTAACGAAATATAACGAAATTGAGAATAAAATCTGAGAAATTCTAACTATTTTAAATATTTTCTCGTAAACCACGTGCTGTACGTACAAACACTGAATGTATTTCTTGAGATTTTGTAAAATGAAGCAAATAACATAAGCTAGAAAACGAAATAATAGTATAATTACCAAAATAAAACCCCGTTTGTAACCCTGAGATGTAATTTTACGCATTCACTCAAAAACATTTGAACCTCTCGATTGCTGCGAAAACACTACTGGTTGTAGCTACGATAGCAATAACTTTTGCTATAATGTTGTCACAATAAAAAATAATAATAAATATCATTCAAAGTAATTGCGTTCATAATTTAATTGTATGTTACTAACCCTGAGTAACGAAAAGACAATATTTTGGGACAAATTTCCTTAATTAATATATATTATTTATTAAAATGATGTATCAATAAAAGTAGTTCTACTTAATATTATGAATATAGTAAAGTAATATAAACATAGCTGTAGTCAACTCAAACTATAAACATTCGTAACAAACGACTTTTCAAAAAATAAAGTGATCAATGGGACACGAAAATTTGTATGGAAGCATTTTGAAAAGGTTTTTTGCAACCAACAAAAAATACTATTTTTAGCCATAATACACTTAAAATAATACAAAAATGCTTAAATTAATAAATAAATATATCTAAAATGGCAAAATATTTGACTTATCTATAAAATTGTATTTTTAAAACGCATTCAAAGTAGCGGGACAAGAAAAGACACAAAATGTACACTTTTTCTGATTATGACCCTAATACTAATAAAGTGCATGTGGTTGTGCCAATATTTAAGGGCTCCCCTCAAACCATTTTGTTGTTATTATTTATTTTTTAAGTCATGACTTTAGAGCTTTTTAGTTTGAGGCCAAATAGACCTCTCACCTTTTACTAATTTTCCAGCTCTTATACTCCACATATATCTCCACGCTGTATCCCGTATGTAGCAGGGTAGGCAGTGGGAGCCTAATGATAAAACACTTCGCTGCCCATTTTTCGTCGTCGTCGTCGAATTCTGGTGGTGTTGCGTGTTGAAAGGCGGAATTTTTTTTCGTTACTAAAGCGATGAAGTGAAAAATTAAATATTTCAATTACTCTAGTGGGAATCGAACCCATAACCAAACGTTTACAGTTCACTTGAGTCAATGTGCCACGACTGGCCTTGTATACTCCACATATGGCTGAAAAATAAAGTTATTAATTTTATATAGAAATAAATGGTGAGATAGGTACTAATCAATTACAAAGATATTATCATATACTTACCCCTTAAATAGATCTACCATCATATTTAACTTTAAGTCAAATTCAAATTCAAAATATTCTTTATATTATTCAAATAGACTATTATAAGCACTTTTGAATCGTCGAATGAACATATATGAGTATATGTACACAATTTATTTACCTTTAATTACTTAACTTAAATTTAAATTTTTAAAAATAAATAAACTTTAAAGGTTTAAAGCCCTCTAGAAGCCGACAGTATCGTTATCCAGTCTTTTCAACGGGATCGATTTTGAATGTAGGTACATGCGGTATCAGTCCGGAGGCCGGATGTCCTACTTATCAAGCACCGTCCGTGCTTGTAAGCTCCTTCACTCTTTCGCAACTTATTTATTAAACGAGTACAGTATTCAGAAACGTTCATACAACGTACATGTTTTATTTTTATTTATTTTTTTATTTAAAATAATAAATAAATCAGCTTCACGCTGTATCCCGCACACAGCAAGGTAGACAGATTAAACTTAGTGTTAAGACCTCCGTTCCCCACTTTCCGCCGAATTCTAGAGGCAATGCGTGTTGAGTGTCGGAACTCAACGCCACGCTTTGCCTCGACACTAGAGCGAAGAAATGAACTTATAAATTTAACTAAATATTTCATTTTCTTCATTGGGAATCGAATCCACAACCAGTCGCGTTTACAGTCACGCACTTGCGCCCTTGCGCCACGACTGGCCTTATTTACTTATTTATTTATTTATATGGACACAACTTTGTTTTGTAATGCATTATTAGCATGTTAAATTGTTGTGTGCTTAGAAACTCATTGACATAATTGTTTATTTAAATTAAATACAATTTATACAAACAAGGTAGAATTAGAAACTGTGTCTCGGCACATTGTAAATTAACTTAACGCAGAACAAAGTGATGTACCTTTATTTAAAAAATATCGCTTAAAAATAAAAATCAACTTCACGCTGTATCCCGCACGGTCTACCTCTGTCTACAGAGGGAACCTAATGTTAAGAAACTCCGTTCCCCACTTTCCGCCAAATTCTGGAGGCATTGCTTGTTGACTGGCGGAACTCATTCCATCTCCTCGAGTGGGGATCGAACCCCAGTCGATATCACACTTTGTGCCCCTGCGCCACGACTGGCCTAATTAGTAAAAGGTATGAGACCTATTTGCATTTAATACTCAAACTAAAAAGCTCTAAAGTCATGACTTGAAAAATATAGTATATGTTCCAATATGTTACAAATTAAACAGGAAATTTTATATATTAGATATATCTATAACCGTCCGAATTATGACAGGTGAGTACTCAATCATTATAAAAATATGGAAGTAGACGTAGTAAGTAGTAACTTTTACTTACTATTTTTTGTTGCATAGCGGAACTCAACGCCGCGGTCTGTCTTGTTACTAGAAAATGAAAATAATAAATTCTTCGAGAGTTTATAGCTATGCCGCTGCGTCACGACTATTTATAAATAACATAATATAATAAGCAAATTAAAATAGATTTTCAACAGATGATTTAATAAAATTAATTACACATTAATTTCATATGTAACAATACAATACAAACATAAATTAGTGTTCATTACATTGAGAGACCTATAAAAAACCGTTGCTGGAAACCGTCCAAGAGGTGCTGGTTCAAATCCCGCTATGTTAATTTTTTCATACGTTTTCTGTGTAAATGTTTCTCTTTCCTAAATGTGGAATAACACTTTAAAAATGTTTAAAATATTGATAGACTTCTAGTGACTTAAGAAAACTAGCAAAAATATCGTAAATTATTTAAAAAGGTTATTCATTATGTATATTCTTCATATATTTCTAAACGTAACAAAATTCAATTTTCGAAACTTTCAATTATAAATTTAATCTAAAGATTAAATAAAATGGAGTTTAATCTCAGCCCTTGTGTACTCATTAAAAGCTTTGTATAATTACCTGGTAAAGATAATTACTAATTAATGTACGAGTATACTATAATACTGGGGCCAGTCGTGGCGCGGGGGCACAAGGTTGTGACTGTAAACGCGACAGGTCATGGATTCGATTACCGCTTGATGAAATGCAATATTTTCATTTTTTTGCTCTGGTGACGAGGCAAAGCGCGGCATTGATTACCACCACTCAACATGTAGTACTTCCAGATTTCAGTGGAAAATGAGGAATGGCGTGTCTTAGCACTAGGTTAGGTTAGGCCTACCCTTCTATATGAGGGATATAGCATGAGGCTAAAAAAACCAGACAAGCTCAAGTCGGGATTGCCCACCGAGTTCCGTACAAAAATTGGAGGCCTCCACTTAAATTTCACCCTCCTTTTAAGTCTATTATTTTTTTAATTTAACCACAAATGTATACTTTTCATACTTTTTCCTGCCGCTAGTACCTGTAGAAGCTAGCTGCCAAATATCATAATTCTAGGTCAACCAGTACCCTATTAATTTTGATTCCCTTTATAATGTCGAAATACGCGTTTTTGTTATATAAATAGCCATGTCGTTTTTTATTAAGTTAGTATAGAAATACGATTATTTAGTAAATCAAGGTACTGTAGACAGATTTACTACAGTATAGTATCGAGGCCAGTCGTGGCGCAGCGGCACGAGGTGTGACTGTAAAATCGACTGGTTGTGGGTTCGATCCCCACTCGAGGAGATGAAATATTTACTTAAAATGTATGTTTCCATTTCTTCGCTTTGGTGTCGAGGTTAAGCGTTGAGTTCTGCCACTCAACACGCCATGCCTTCAGAATTCGGCAGAAGTGAGGAACGGAGTGTCTTAACATTAGGTTCCCTCTGCCTACCCTGCTGTGTGCGGGATACAGCGTGATAAAGATAAAGATAGTATATATGGTATAAATTTCAATTCAATATCTCCAAGTGTTCCTGAGATAAAAGCTCTTGACTAACATACAGACAGTCGGACAGACGGACGGAAAACAAAGTGATCTTATAAAGGTTCCCTTTTTTCCTTAAGAGGTACGGAACCCTAAAACAATGTATACAATTCACAACAAACTGCGGAATGCAACTGTTCATCGAATATACATTAGACATCTATGAATTATGAATGTTATTTAAATTTTTGTTGAAAAAAAATTATTATAGTCAAGTATGCGGAATTAAGTTACTATGAAAGAAAAGATTGTTATTTTATTATGAATATGAAATAATATATTTTACAGTATAATTAGTTCCTATTATCGGCTCGTTACATTTTGACGGCTTGAATGAATGGTAGTAAGATTTAACACGCGAATAATACCAGTAGTAGTATTTATCGATTAATTGGAAACTGACCGTCGTGGCGCCGTGGTATATTGTCGGACTATAACCGCGATGGTTATTGTTTCGATTCTTATTTAGGGGAATGATTATATATTTTAAATTTATTTATTTTTTTATTTTCCTGGTTTGGTGGAGTTCGAGTAACATTGAGTTTCGGCGCTCAACACTTCAACAGTGTCTAAGAAATTGAATGAAAAGTGGGAAACCTAATGTCTAAATACTAGGTATATTAAGCTTAATACTAAAGAAGCGTTCAAAATATTACACAACATATAACTTCTAAAATAACAGTTTATTACTTAACAAATGTACTCTGTGGTACGGCATTCACACTAACAATGTGTAAGTAGCGGGTTTGTTTCCGGGACGTGTATAAAGTGTCCATGTGAACGAGGCAAGCTCTAGGCGGATTGTGCTTATTAGTCATCAAGCGTGTGAATTAATTTACTGGGTCGACGAATGAATCGTCTTACATAAATTACGTTGTCTTGTAAACTATCTATTATGTTCCTCTCAAATACAGAGGCCAGTCGTGGCGCAGGGGCACAAAGTGTGACTGTAAAATCGACTAGTTGTGAGTTTGATCTCCACTCGAGGAAAATAAATATTTATTTACATTTATATTTTCGTTTCTTCGCTCTGGTGACGAGGCAAAGCGCGGCGGTGAGTTCCGCCAATCAACACGCAATGACTCCAGAACTTAGTGGAAAGTGAGGAACGGAGAGTCTTAACACTAGGTTCCCTCTGCCTACCCCGCTGTGTGCGGGATACAGCGTGAAGCTGATTTGATTTTTTTGATTTGATTTATATCTAATCTTTTATCATTAGCGTATCTTGAGATATTTTCTGGGGGGACCTCAACTTTAGCTTTGAACGTGTAAATGTTGATTTTTCGGATTTCGTGAACCAGCTACATCTCCATTCAAGGAAATTAAGTCGGTGTGGTGTCGAGGCAAAAAAAACGTTGTATCCCGCAAACAGCAGGGTAGGCAGAGGGAACCTAGTGTTAAGACACTCTGTTCCCCACTTTCTGCCGAATTTTGGAGACATTGCGTATTGAGTGGCAAAACTCAACGCCGCTTAACCTCGACACCAGAGCGAAGAAATGGAAATATAAATTTAAGTAAATATTTCATCTCCTCTATTGGGGATCGAACCCACAACCAGTCGGTTTTACAGTCACACTTCGTGCTGCTGCGCCACGACTGGCCTCAAGGTTATAAATATAGGTATATAAATGTTTCTAATATCGAACTACTATATTATTACACTTTGTGATCTCAATGTCACTACGGCCTATCCACTTGGTAAGCGAGTCAAGTGATGATAAGTTGCTGCTTGGCAAATCCGAGTCAGCGTATTCTATATATGATATGCTTACATTTTTGTTAGTGATATGTGATGTGTATAATAAGGTATAATAAAAATAAGGTGTTGTTTCCTCTTTTCCAAGTAACGTGAGTTAGCTAAATTGTATTGCGCATATATTTAAATTAAAAGAAAATATATAATTGGAAGGTATATTTCGAATTATAGAAATTGTGACCAGTCGTGGCTCAGAGGCACAAGCGTGTGACTGTAAACACGACAGGTTGTGGATTCGACTCCCACTCGAGGAAATGAAATATTTCATATTTTCCCGGTGTTGAGTTCCACCACGTTCCACCAATTCTCGCAATACCTCCAGATTTCGGCGGAAAGTGGTAAACGGAAGTGTCTTAATGAGAATAGACTGCCTTTACACTAGGTTCCCAGGTTCCCTCAGCCTACCCTGCTATCTGCGGCACACAGCGTGAAGCTAGAAAAAATATAAATTTATATTTTTATATATTTTTTTTGTGTTGATACTCAATAGAAGTTTTCAACTATCCGAACACGTCATGATATGGCAGACGAGGGAACTGCGTTATCTCCACAATTTTCAATGTGGCTTAAGTTAGACTTTGATTTATGTAACGCAAGTTTTATTTCGTTTTCGTACGAAAGATTTACTTTTTCCTCTGTATGTGATTTTGCTGGCATTCGAATGAAAAACTTCAAATATATCGAAGATTTATTGAAAGGGAACATGGCTGGTTTTTAAAACATTAAGGTTGACATTAAGGTTCCATATCTTCTTATTTGTTGTATATATGTATTATGTATGTACTAGCGGCCCACGCGCGGCTTCGCCCGCGTACCACCTATAATTTAGTGATTATATCTACTGTATTTGCAAATAGATTATTTATATAATTTATACATTCAATCATTTTTGCTAATTCTAAGAAAATGCAAGCACTAGCCATACACATAAACAGGACTTTGATTAATTTATTATTCTCCTAAATTTACTTTCTTGTAATGTATACTACGAAATTTCCTCCTTCTATAAAAGCAAATCGCGGCGTTGAATTGCGCCACTCAACACGCAATGTTTTCAAACGGAGTTTAACACTATATTCTCTCTGCCTTACTCTGCTACATATATATTTCAGATACAGAGTTAAAATAAAAAGCACGAACAGCGCAATAAAACACATGTTATTATAGTAAGCCAGCCATCAGCTTACTAAGTAATAGAGAGCATTAAGTCAAATGGATGGATGACCCATTACGTAAGAGCGTTCTCATACTCAAAAGTGATCCTTTACAACATACGTCCATTCTAAATAATCCTTCTAAGGTGTTTTTGAGTTTTTTACTTTTAACATTTTTATAGTGTTATCCCACACTTAAGAAAGAAAAATATTTATTTAGAAAACCAGGTCGTGGTCTGGGACCTGGTCGGTTTCCAGGAGGCGCGTCTTCTAGTCCCGCTACGTAAAAAAAATTATACGTTTTCTAAATAAGTGTGTTTATTTTTGTATCAACTTTGTGCTATATCTCCCACACAGCAGGGTAGGCAGAGGGAATTCAACATTTTAAAATTCAAAATAGTCTTTATTGAAATAGATTATTTATTATAAGCACTTTTGAATCGTCGAATGAATATATAAACAAAAAAGCTACCACCGGTTCGGAAGGCAGTTCTGCTAAGAAGAGCCGGCAAGAAACTCAACAGTTGCTCTTTTCAATGTCAATGGTATAATTTAATTATTACATTAACTGGCAGTTATCCTGCATCACATTCAATAGACTATAATTCCATACATGTTTACCTTGTAAAAATTCTTGAACAGTGTTAACTTGTTAAAATATTCTATTATAATCTAGTGTTAAGACACTCCCTTCCCCACTTTCCGTCGAATTTTTCGAGGCATTGCGTGTTGAGTGGGGGAACTCAACGCCGGGCTTTTGCCTTGGTGCCAGAGCAAAGAAATGAAAATATTGATAAATAATAATTCATTTCCTCGAGCAGGGATCGAACACGCAACCACGTTAAGATATTTATGTGTACAAGAGTAATATCTGAATAGATTAACATACAGTTTAGGACAGTTACTTATTTTTATTAGAATAAAATGTACGAAATATTTTTCTAATTAATAATTTATTATGGCTATTGTCTTACCTTATACAAAAATATCCATTTTCCTTTTAACTATGAACTCTTTTGCGCAGTCGAAGCGGTCATCGGGAGCTACAGTAATATAAACAAAAATATACAAAATAAATTACTTCGACATCCGCGTCGGCCATTGTCAATTCCACCAACCTACCGACAAGATTATAAAACATAAAACGAAATTTATTTTTATATCTGACAGAAAATTGTGTTAAAAGCACATAATTCTATTGAATCATTGATTGTTATAACTAAAATAATTTTACTTTTTATGGTCATTGAATATATGTATTTTTTTTAGCGTCACGCTGTTTCCCGAGGGAACCTAGTATTAAGACACTCCGTTCCGCACTTTCCGCTGAATATTGGAGGCATTGCATGTTAATTGGCGGAACTGAACGCCGCGCTTTGCCTCGAAACCAGAGCAAAGAAATGAAATTATGAAATATTTCATTTTATTTATATACAGTCATACTTTTTGCCTTTGCGCCACGCCTGACGTCATCGATTGTTATAACTAAAATAATTTTACCTTCCATGGTCATTTAATATATCAATCATATTAGTTTACTATGAAACTATTGCTCAATGGCGCAACACAATATGCAATTGCATACATTATCTACTAATATAACATATTTTAAGCCTAAAGTATTGCAACAATATTCATATTATGCAAAAAGGTGGATATTGAAATATTTATCATATAATTTTGTATTGTGAATTGGAAATAGGAATATTCCCTTCATTTACATAAAATCATAAATAAAATAGACCACGTAGGCTAGTCTACAGTAATAACAAGAGTATAGAAGAGATGGCAACTGAATTGATATCTGTTTGTGAATTTATTCCTATTTGAGGCCGTCGTAGTGCAGCGGCTAAAAACGATCAGTTTTGGAGATCGATTTCCAGACAAAGCGCGGCGTTGAGTTCCGCCACGTCTCGAAACACACACACTGTTTAAATTTACACACTTCTGTTGTAGAATTTTGTTTAAGTTTACTAGTATTTATTTTTATTTATACAAACCACAAACTATTACGTCTCCTTTGTAGCTACCCACTGTGTCTTTATGTAGATAAATCAGATTTTTTCGTTCAATTTGACCTGGAATCGTCTTTAAATTTTTTAGGCTTATTTTTTAAGAACTCACTTTAGTTTAATCCCAAAACACGAATACTATATTTAATATATTAACTTAAAATACTATTTCGTGATCACTATTAAAAAAATATTTTTCACCCAAGTAAAGTCAAGGCAAGTAGCTAGTTTAGGTATTTATATGATTAATAGATTCAAGTTTCGACAACATCGGACGATACACCGTTTCCTGTGTGGGGACTTTACGAGGCGGGGTGCACGCTCCCAGCGGGACGGATGCGTCCTAATAACATAAATGCAAATTTGACTATACGAGCTTCCTGTTTACTTTAAAAAAAAAGTATAGCTTCACGCTGTATCACTCATCTGGCAGGGCAGTGTTAAGTCACTAAGTTACCCACTTTTGGCCTAATGGTTTAGGCATTGCGTGTTTAGTGGCGAAACTGAACACCGTGCGTTTGTCTTGGTGCCAGAGCAAAGAAATGAAAATATTAACTTAACTAAGCTTCACGCGTTATCCCTAGCGAGATAGTCAATGACAACGGAGTGCCAAACGCTACGGTCTCTACATACCTTTCGCCTCGTTCACAGTTATCAACCTCTTCATACATGCCCTACAGGGGGCCTCATGCTTTTTACGTTCCAGTATCTTTGATAATGAAGGTCAACCGAAGTCTATTTATAAAAATAATAGTAAATTATAATTTATTTCTACGAGTGAGGATCGAACCCAGAACCATCACGTTGCAGTCACAAATTTTGCCCCTGCGCCACGGCGGCCAACGTTTCACCACGGCTGGTTTATTAAAACGCTTAAAACACCATATATGGGCATAGTAAATCTCTAACGAACGGTCGCGTCGGACCTCTAATTAGGTTGTCATTTCCGTCATATTTTTTTTTCTGGATTTATTTTCATTTAGCGTTAATTGGACTGAGTTTGCGACTTTCGTATAATGTTGTTAGGGTTGTCAAGTGAAGTGAAGTATTACATACGACACCAGATGAACTAGAAAAGTTGTATTCTATTAATGTTAAATTAAATGTACTGAAAATTGCATTAATTTTATATTAAATCATTATTAAAATTCATAAAAATATTATCAATATTATCTATAAGGATTATGATATTTTAATTCTAACCTCGCTGGGGTATTAGGTATTATGACATGTCAGAGGTAGTGACATCCCTAGAAGTGATTTATGTACTGGTTATTTTAATTGAAAAGATTTATATCTTCGCATAAACTTTACAACAGAAATAGAAATAAAAAAAACACATACAATTTCATATTACATTTTATTAATCCAGTGTCCTTAACACACATATGTATCTACATTTTGGTTCAGTCGGAAACTTAAAAAACTAAACACTACATTTTGGTACTAGAAGCATATCACTGAATATGCAAGACTAAAATATATCTATGCAATAAGTCACGAACATTTATGAACGGACAACAGTCCTCGACAAATGCAGCTTTACAATAGATATCTTAATTTTTAGACATAAAATGTTTGTTTCATATATTTTTGTCTTGGTTGATTTAATTATTAATTAATTAATTCGAACAAGACAGCTATATAACGCTATCGATCTATAAAAAACTGCATTTTCAAGTTTCTAAGGTGATTTAGCATATTAAATTTAAATTTACAGTTTACATAATATCATTGTGAGAGCCGTCGTAAAATATTAAACAAGTAGTTGTAGCAGTATCCATAGTAAATTAAGTTAATATTTATTTTTAACATTATGTAATTTTACTTAAATTTTTTTAAAATATAATATGATTTTATAATAAATAAAATCAACATTTTTAAATTGTAAACCAGCTTAATACTTTTAGACGACTGACTGACTATATTACGAAATGACAGATATTTTACGATACATCATATTCTCGATAATGTACATTTGACGCTATCATAGTATCCATATAGATATAAGTTTAATAATATAATAAACATACAATATTTAAATACATTTCTATATAAATAGCTGATTGGTAAAATGAATAAATGTTTAAAAATAAATTTTACATACTAGGAAGAATAAATTCTGTTATGTATTAATAATAAACAATTCCTTTTCTATTTACACTACATTCGAGGTGTCAATAAGAATATGCATAAAAGATGTCTTTTACTATAGAAATAGAATTTTAAACTTACAAAAATTTTTGAAAATAATTACAACTTAAGTAATGCTATGTTGAAATATAAAATCATATGTGCTTACACATAAGAAACAAGTTAAATGTGTACTATGAAACATTTTTAAAATTGAGTCGGACAAAGTTGTTCTACAACAGAAACCATTGCGACCCGCGAACGCTTAAAACTTCAAGCGGGAGTACAAATCCAAAGTAAAACTTAGCACCTCTTTAGAATCACCAATACTAAGAGAAAGATGTTTTTTTAAAAAAAAGAATTTTACTAGTTTTTGATAGACATTGAATTTAATACCAAAATTATATTGAATAATTTATTATATCTCGAAATTAAACCCTTTTTCATATAAGTTTCATTTATTACGTTAGTAAGGAAAGAACAGTTCTTTCCAAAATAAAAGACAAGAAAAGGGATGAAACACACGTACATACGTATAATTTAAATTACAACAAAAGCTTACTAAACACTGTTGAAACATAACCTTTCTCTTGCTGAAGCTGAATTCAGAGATAATTTTCGTCTCTGTCATTCCTTTGATAGTACACAGAAGTGACGTCAAAGTTAGTATTAAATCCGACGTCTACAGTGAACTTTTGTTTTCGGATAAATACAAATATTTTCTTATAATACTGCCGTGATATTGTCATTTTAAATTAGATTAACCAATCCAAGCCTAAATATAAAGTTTTATACAACCGCCTACATCTCTAACTAGAACTCACTAGAAACACTCTCCAATTCATAAAAATATACTTTGTGTGCTTACACGATTTATTAACACGTACATATGTAAATTAAATATTTACAATAAGATTTGTTTTTTTTATTCCACGTTAAAACAAAATAACATTTATGTATACGATAATGGATAAGAGATTTTACTGCTCTGTTTCTATTCACACCATACCGTCCATATCGTTAATGAATGTTATTTCAATGATATTCGTTTGAAAATATAAACATTAACTCAGAATTGAATCTGTTATCTAAGAGTACGAACCTAAAAGGAACTTAAACAATGAAATCGAAAACTCCTAGCTTTATATGAACGTTATAATAAAATATCCATATCGTACAGAGATTAAAGGATTCACTGTGAGTAAAAGTTGGCAATTTGACTCGTTCCGTTCAGTCAATGGAGCTTAATGTTTATTAGTTGTCGAAAGTTCTCCGATAAAACAGTGTTTGAGGATATCGGGAACCGTTTTGAAAGTCACTTTTAGTTAAATTACTTCAAGATGGATGAGTGATAAAAAAAAATGCATTAGAATACTATATCTTTTACACATGAGGCACATTTACGCCTTATAATGCTTCATAGAGATCGAGGTCAAACAACAAAATTAATAAAAGCTTAAAGTAAAATATGGAAGTCGGAGCTGCCACGTAAAAATAAAGCTGCCAGCCAAAAAAATTAATTTACAATATTTTTAATCATATAAAAATACCTATCGAATAATACAAAGTTGCCAGTTTGTCATTTCTTGCTTCAATGATTAAAAATCCAATCATACAAACTATATTTATAAACAATAAAAAGAAAAAGAATTGTTCCAATAAAAAAATCAATTTACTTGTACCTATATAGCACACGATTTTGTTCTTTGGTTACATTCACTGAAAATTGTATTAACAAAGAAAAATGCTTAATTATTATCGATTTCTTAAAATACAGATATCTATAAATAAAGAGTGTCAAGTGAATACATCGCTACAACCATTTAGATCTTATTAGCCTATATAAAAAAAAATATTTACAAAACTATACTAATACCAGGAATATTACAACAGATTTAAATACATCAGTAACTTTGATTAGTGAGCAGTGTATAATTAAATTAATAATCTCGCTATCTCTCTCAATTTCACGCTGTATCCCGCTCTACACCAAAAGGAAGAAATGAAAATATTAAATATTACATTTCCTCGAGTGGAAATCGAATCCACAACCGGTCGCATTATACTTACAGTCACAGGCTTGTGCCACTCCCACGATTGGCCTCAATTAATAATACTGTTGAATGTTGAAAAATATACTTGTTTAAGCAATAAAACACAAAAAAATAGGCAAAAAAAAGGACGAAGGACGCAAAAACATTTTTTAATTACAAACTTTTATTAAGCTCTCGTACAATTGGGACCGGGCCAGTTGTTATTTTAACAACTGCCGCATTAAAAGTTGACTAAGCTAGCATCATTAGTCAAGATTAATATATGTGCTATATTATATTGCAATATGCATATTATAATGGATTTGCAACGTCTGTCCCTGGAGATCCCCCGGACGACCAAGGAAGCACTGGTTGGATGTCGTGATGCAGAAATGAGAGCCAATGGACCAGACAGCAAGGACGTTGAAGACCGTGCAAAGTGGACTAGGTTAAGCAGGAAGGTAGACCCTGGCAACATACGCCGAGATTGGTACCAGGAGGAAGAAGATGTATATTATGATGGATTTCTTGACATGTCCTTGAGAAGAAACTTAGGTTTAATGACGTAAAAGTCGTAATTTTCGCAGCGCGCCGTCCATAGGTACTTAATTTGTCATCAACCGATAGCTCTTTTTTGTATAATATATTCATTTTTATACGTTATTTAAGCGATAAATTGAAATTTAGATATTTTATGTGTACACTAATGAATGAATGATATTATGTGATAAAATATATTTATTCAAATGAACGTTTCTTAAAAAAGTTTTGATGTATTTTTGTTTTTTTATATCTGAACTAAATCGGGATCTTCGTGGACAAAGTTAGTTAAAATCTGACGGTGGGTTTTGTCACCCTGCGCGTTATGCAACAAGGGCGTATAAGAATAAGAAAATAACAGAGACATTTACTACAACACTGTAAGATATTTCAATTATAAATATTTACTTATAAATTATATTCTATTACACAAAAAAACAGATGAAAAATGAAAATGTCCTTAAAACAAAATAATATAATATCATTTACAACATTGAATGATGCAAGAATAGGAACGTGCTGTTGTAGTTCGTATAAAATTACCGCGTATGCGCGCTCCAACCTTTAAAATATTCAAGACATATTCACTTGAGATATTTAGGCTTTCCATAGCACCTGGTGTGCTTCTTTGAAAGTTCCAGTCTAGAATGCCTTTAGAAATTTAGAGGGAAATTGTTAAGAATATTTTTCTTCACCAGAATGTCGTTTGCTTGCCTAACCTGGAATTTTTCGATTAACGCACAAAGAGGTTAGCCAGATTAAGCTTTAAAACTATGCAAAACTGTTTAGGGCTAGCGAGATTTAGGTACGTCTGAAAACAAAACAATGTAAAATCAACCAACACATATACAAAATTAATATCCATAGGATAATTAAGACCACGTCGAAATCATTTTAATTGCTCGAGAGAGTGTCAAATAAATTTCCATTTTGAATGAACACTTGAAAATTTACTACGAAACACAGTACATATTGATGTATTTTTAATTAATAGCTGCTCACTAGTCAAGAGTGCACTCCGCGTATTATACATACGTGTACTAGGTTCACATTTCGTTGGGGTCTCTCTACACACACAACCTACCCTGTAACTATCATATAACGTTAACCCTTCCAATCAACGACTACCTAAATAACCTTATAGATATATTAGGGGATGGATTTATAGCACATTTTGTAGACATTCACAAAGTAACGATCACTCATAAGATATAATTTACATACTATAGCACATAGCTAAAATCTGTACAAAACTGAATAAGAAAAGAGGCTATGTATAGACAAGCAAAATAATATAAAGCCGAATTAATGGTTTCATATTCAAATACTTAATATTGAATTTCTTTATACTCGTTTCACATTTATTTTTAACATAGCCTCCTTTTCTAAATATTATAATATGAATAGCTTTGTCAATTCCCTAGATCAAATGTCGAGTGCTGGTCACAATATTAACATAATATAATATTTAGTTGCCATTTTAAAATACAAAAAGTTAGTGTCTCCTTGCCATACACGTCACGCTGTTTTTATACTATGACCCGCTATGAGTCACGCTAAGGTGTAAAAATGGACTTCGAGTGTTTTGACTTGGAGGATAGCTGCAACTATTTTTTTTTCTATTTTCAAGGATATTTCAGTATATTGCTGGGAAAGCGAAGGTACATAGTGACTTCAATCTATTGCTCAATTTCCATGTATTTCAACGTCTTGTATTTAAGTTGGCTGAATTCCAAACCAACCGGATTTGAATTCAAAATCATCGTGGTTAGTCAAGCAAATCTCAACTATTCTTTATGAAATTGATGTAAAATTATATATTCAATCTATCCTGTTAATGTTATAAATATGAAACTTTGTGAAGACGGATGTGGGTTTTTTACTTGAGTTGTAAAGGATTTAGATGAAACTTTATAGTAATCTAGCATATAAATATATTAGAATAACACATAGGCTACAATGTATGTAAAGATGTTGCATAATTTGGTTATAATATACCAAGAAGTCAAGCAGGCGAAGCCGCACGATCTCTCGTTTCAACAACTTTTTATATAAATTACATACAGGGTTGAATATCCACGGACAGCGCTTGATGTATTCCACCCTTAACGTATTATGTGTCAATACACCCCTCGTCAGAACGTCACACGTTGTCACATTACACACTCACTTCCTTATCCAATTATAGCATACGTGTATTACAAACAGAAACCAACATTTATTTACATTTTTCACTTAAATACAACAAAAAAATAACAAGAAAATAAAGAAAGCTGCCATTTTCTTAATTTAATTTAATAGAATAGATGTCGCAGAACTGCCATTATGTGAGTATTCTAATTTAATGTAGTTTAGAATGACTAGTGTGTTGCGCACTCGACAAACATTCTATTTACCTTCTACAATTTTCGAGATGCGCTTCTGTTAAATTGTATTACATTGTTGCACAGACAACATAACAAACTTAATTTCATTGTTATTTTAAAATTATTCTTCTTCTAATACGATTACGAGTGCGCTTCTGTCGTCATAATCAATGAAATATTTCACAACACAGTCTACTATGACACAACAGAACATTAAAATCGATACGTAACAAAATGCACACAAAGATTTATAAAAAAATATAATATCGATATTATAACGCAACGTTTCATATTATCTTCTCTTCAATGCACTGTGGCTCGCCGCACCTCAAACTTTCTTCGACTTAAAGGATTTGCCTGTTCAGCAAGTGCAAGTACCATTACAATGGGATTGAGTACAACACTCAACTACGAGTATGCATAGAACTTTGTTAGTTCACAAAATGGAATAAACTATACAACTATATAACTATTATATATAAATAAAATAAATAAATCAGCTTCACGCTGTATCCCGCACACAGCAGGGTAGGCAGAGGGAACCTGGTGTTAAGACACTCCGTTTCCCACTTTCTGCCGAATTCTGGAGGCATTGCGTGTTGAGTGGCAGAAAAAATGGAAATATAAATTTAAGTAAATATTTCATCTTCTCGAGTGGGGATCGAACCCACAAACAGTCGATTTACAGCCACACTTCGTGCCACTACACCACGACTGACCTCAACTATTTATATATGTACTATTATTTTATTTCTGTACAAATTTCATTTAAATTTGAAATTACAGTTTTGACAACTTCAATATTTTCACAGTAATATGTGAATATGAATATAATTTTTCATTTTATACGTCTAGTTTTATAGTTGCATAACTTCTTTAATTTACGAGACGACGATTTCTAAAGAAAAATATATATGAGAATATCTTAAAAGGCGGACTTGAGAGGCAA
The DNA here is from genome assembly GCA_021202915.1 of Heliconius himera. NCBI lineage: Eukaryota > Metazoa > Arthropoda > Insecta > Lepidoptera > Nymphalidae > Heliconius > Heliconius himera. The sequence continues at coordinate 1,218,495 of JAJHJA010000143.1, read as the reverse complement.
TAGATATAGTTTGGAGAGGGATGTTGACATCGCGGAACTACCCCATCCATTTCAAGACAGAATTTTCAATGTAGAAGAGAAATATTCCCCATATATTTTTCTACTGCCATTTTCCAACGCTTGGGGAATTTTAAGACGTTAGAATCTCCACAGCGTAGATGTACTTGTATGTATGTAGGTACATATAAGTACTGGCAGATTTAACGGTAGTAAAAATAGTAAAAAAATTAAATTGACACGGAAAACTGTTTGTCACTAGAAAACATATATTTATATAAGTAAAATTGAAATTATAATATAACTAATAGTAGTTTAGTGGTCAGTTTCCGCTGCCAATATATCGGATTTCTTTAACTTCTATCTTTAATAGTGTTAATCAATAATGACTTCGCAACTCTTTGTATATAGTATAAACTTTACTTAATTTCTATGTTAAGTGGTGGAACTCAACGCTATTTTTTTTCTAATTAGACCAGACAGTGACGATTTTTTTATTTGTTGCTCTAAACCAGGGGTTCCCAACCTTTTCTTGATCAAGGACCACTTTTATATCATTCTTGGTAGCAGGGACCACTATGCATGTAGGTATATTAAAAACTAACTGTGATAATTAAACAGAACCTTCGCCTCACCATCCGCAGTCATAAAATTTAAATTGTTCGTGGACCACTTTTAGGACTCTGCGGACCACTGGTGGTCCGCGGACCACCGGTTGGGAACCACTGCTCTAAACAGTAGTCGAAGTCACAAGTCACAACCATAGCCAATTATATTTGTCATGACTGGGCCACTACGACTACATTTTTTTAGCGTCACACTGTATCCCTGCAGGGTAACTCCGTTCCCCATTTTCCGCATAATTCTGGAGGCCTTACGTGTTCAGCGACAGAACTCACCGCCGCGCTTTGCCTCGAAGCCAGAGCGAAGAAATGAATATATTAATTATTTAATTTCCTCCAGTGGGAATCGAACTGACAACCTGCGCTACAACTGACCTCTGGTGACGTCAATTATTCAAATCAATACAACATTATCACTATAAATATGTACAATACATAATCACGCTTCCATTTGTTAATTGCATGTAACTCGCGTCAGTGAAATCGAGTAAGAGTCTACACTCCATACTATATATATATGTATGTATGTATGCATGTATGTATGTATGCATGTATGTATGTATGTATGTATGACAACGATCGATAGAAGAGTTTTATATGAATAGAGACGTCGAGTATTACGGCAAGTATCGGATATATAGTGATTGGCACCAAGGGCACACTTTTATGGAACGTTTATTTATTGCTTTTATTCGATTTGACTAACGTGCTCTTGGGATAAATGTTTTTTTTTATTTATAAAAATAGTGACGCAACTGTAAAATATAGATGTTTGTCACTAGAAAAAATATTAGAATATTTAAATTTTTGGCGGAAAATGGGGAACTAGGTTCCTTCTGCCTACCCTGTTGTGTGTGGGATACAGAATATTTAAAAAGAAAATTAACCTTTCAAATTAAAAAGAAAAATATTCGCACATATGATAATGTGATGTGTCTCGCAATGCGGTAGTTAGATTCTGTTGCGGTAGTTACTTTTCGTATGTCTTTGTTTTAATAGTCGTTCTCTCTCATAATTTATATTTCTATTTATATATGAAATATGCCACGGCGCAGTTCCAGCACTCAACGTTCAACAACTAAAACACATTTTACAACACTTTAAAGATAGAATTTTATATACTAAAAACGCTTTTTTTTCTATACTTGTATTTGTATTAAATAATTATTAAAATATATATTAAGTATACTATAATATAAGCTTACTTGCCTCTATATTTCTCTGTGGTGGCATCCTCTAAATTGCTATCCCAGTCGAATTCGGTAACGCCACTTCGCGGCGCTACCTCGCCGAGGTGCCGCCAGCGGAACTCGAAGTCGCTGTCACGATTCTTTAGCGCTTCGAACCTGATATATGTATGTCATATTAATATAATAGGCCGTCGTTGCGCAGTAGACTGTAAATGGGACGGTTGTAGGTTCGATTCCTACTCGAGGAAATTTATTATTTAAATTTTTATTTCTTAGTTAGTGTGAAGCTAAAAAATATATAAACAACATAGCAACATAGTTGCGATGATTTAAAAAATATACATAAAATTAACCAATAACTTAAAATTTACAAATTACAATTAAATCAACCTCACGCAGTGTCCCGCACACAGCAGAGTAGGCAGAGGGAACGTACTGTTAAGACACTCCGTTCCACATTTTCCGTCGAGTACTGGAGACATTGCGTGTTGAGTGGCGGAACTCAACGCCGCGCTTACCTCGACATCAGAATATATATAATGGGAATCGAACCCACAACCAAGTCGATTTTACAGTCACATTTTATGCCCCTGAGCTATAACTGGCCTCTTACTTTACTTATTGAACATAAAATATTTAGATTCCAGGGTTTTCTTGTATTTTTTGAATTCATAAGGATGAACTCGTATACAAAGGGATTGCTCAATTGGCATTAAGGAGATAACTAGAAACTAGAAAGTACACTTGTGATTGCACGAAGGATGATACCACTTATCTCATATACGTACAGATGAAATGTATTGTGAATCATTTAAACCATGACAGACACTCTTTTTTTTTTTCAATAAAAATATATTTTTTAAATATGATAAGTTACACTAGGTTCTCTCTGCCTACCCTGCAATATGCAGGATACAGCGTGAAACTGTAACATTTTTTTAAATATGATATGAAGAAAACCAAAACATATATTTATTAATACGCAACAAGTGGGGAACGGAGTGTCTTAACGCAAGGTTCCCTCTGCCTACTCTGCAGTGTGAGGGATACAATGTGAAACTAAAAAAAAAATAAAGTCAAACGTATCTGCGAAGTGATGAATACGAAAGATTTTTTGTTTGTTGACCTTTAGAAAACTTAAGATTGTTATCGAACTCGTAAAACACTATGTCGTGTGAGCTGAAGAAAATATACGACTGCAGCTGCAGAGGGTTGTTCAAAAATATCACGATTCACAAAACGAAGGTACTGTGTTTGTATGCGTTGTATTTACAATATATGAATATACATATATACATTCCGCGAATAAAATTACATACAATAAATTGAATTAAACGTCTTAAATGTTGTTTTCGAGTTTATTTGAAAAATATTATTATGCAGATATCTATTTATCGAGTAGAATCAATTTAGAACCACATCTTTTAATAAAGAATAAAATATCCATTATATGTATTAAGGCCCGGTGCCACTTAACGAGTAATGCTTACAAAAATGTGTGAAAAAGTGAAAAAAAGAAAAAGTGTCTTAAAACTAAATTCCCTCTGCCCACCCTGCTATATCTAATTAAAAGTAAAAGTAAAAAGTACCTTTTGAACATAAGGTTCTTAGCGAAGTCGTACAACTCTAAGTCTAAAGAGTTCAGCTTTCGAATATGCGCAACCTGCGCCGGCGACAAGGCTGCCAAAGTTGCCCCCGATACTGTGGCGTTGTGCTGCGTGAATGGCACCGCGAATCTCAAATTGAATGTTTCTTCGAACACGTATTGTGATATCTGAAAAAAATTAAATACTTAACAAATAGTAACCCGTACTTAACTTCTACTACTATATAACATCTACTACTATATAACATCGGGTGATAGAATAAAATGTTTCATTTAAAGATTTTTTTTATATATATTAGAATCAGCCTATTCCTGTAACGTAGAAAGAAACATTAAATTTATTTACCCAATATAGAAAGATGTTAAACAAAAATATTATATAATTTTAAATGCTATTCACTGTATTAATTGGTATACTAATAAAGTTATACCACCACGAGAAATATTTACTTAAATAAATAGTGTGGTGCAGGAGCGTAGGATAGCGGGCGACTGTAAACGCGACATGGTATGGTTTCGATTAACACTAGAACAAATTAAATATTTAATATTTTCATTTCTTCGCCCTGGTAATGAAGCAAATCGCGGCAAGCAATGTCTCCATTGTCTTATCGTTGCCAGGTTCCCTCTGCCTACCCTGCTAAGTGAAGCTAAAAAAAAGAATTTCAACAAACTTGTCATATTTTTATTTAAATTACATATACATCTACATGATACGTACGTATATGCGAAACCATAAATATACGAAACCCATTTGTTTAACAAAATTAATTAAAAAAATGTATAGAATACAATTAAAGTATTTTACTTTGTATATGTAATACTCATTTATTTTAAATTTATCCTCCAACACCACGCTATATTTAATGAGACCGGGGAATATAGCATATTTTAAAATAAGTTTTTAAATGTTTTCAATTAACAGTGTGATTGTAAGTGTGACAGGTTGTAGGTTCGATTCCCAATTGAGTAAATGAATATTTTACATTTTCATTTCTTCGTTCTGATGTTGTGGCAAAGCGTGGTGTTGAGTTTCGCTACGCAACACGATGTCTCCAAAATTCGGCGGAAATTGGGGGACGGAGTATCTTAACACTAGGTTCCCTCTGCCTACCCTGCTGTGTGCGGGATACAGCGTGAAGCTAAGCAAAATTTAAAAAATGAGACTAACAATTGCGATCGAACTCAGTAATTGAATATACTGTGTTTGTGGTATTCATCGATATAGATTTTTTTTCAAAAGATATGGCTTCTTAACAAAAAATAATATAAGGAAATATGACACTAATTTTTCGCCGAAAAGTTTTAGGGCTAAAAACCTGTGTGTATGTTTTAATATATAAAATATCGACGCGTCGTTGTGGGTTCTAATCCCATCTTGTAGTATAGTGTTAGTATTTTGTAGGAGCATGTGTTTACGTTATTCGCATCTTTGCGTATCTACGTCACACGAAATACAGGATGGATTGTTAGCGTACTCGTGTAAAAGAGGGTAGATTTAGGTGGAAAATAACTATAAAAGCAGTGGAATTGTGTCAATCGGGGGCACTCGCTTGTAAGTGACGGCCTCTGTTGGAAGGAAACTAGTGTGAAGTATTGTTAGTAGGTGATACATATCACTTATTGCAATTATTGCAATTACATAGTATCTCTTTCAAAATAGTTTAGAATCATATAGACGATGTGTGTTTTTAACGTGTTTCTTTAAAAAAGTTACCCGCTTCCGATTTTTAACATCAGAAGTGGGATACGCATGAAGTTTTCATATCTTTATGTGTATCTTCGCCCCATTGGTATTTTGGATTGAAAGTTTGGTATTCTAAAAATTAAAAGCTATTTCTTATTATAAAATTTTTGCTGTTAGAAATTATTATCGAAAAATAGAAGGACTACTTTACTAATAATTTTATTGTTTTAGTAATTTTATTGTGGTGTCATAAGGACTCGAAAAATGGATCGAATCAAGGATGAATAATAAGCAAGTGTCAGGTTAGACCGAACGAAAATACAGGTCTGTGCATGATGCTTTGAGAGTAAGTTAGCCAAACTTTACAATTTTTATAATGTTGACATGTGGGCTCAAAGTTGATCTTGGTACTCTTAAGTGAGAAAAATACTCTTTAAGAGGGAGACGACTTTAACAACTTGGTACGCTTAAGTGAGTAAATGCTCTTTAAGTGCAAGTTGTGTTGAGCTATGAGTCTGGTTTCCTAAGTGTGGCATAGTCCCTTTAGGGTTTCCTAAGGTTTCCTAAGTGTGGCATAGTCCCTTTAGGGTTTGACTAAGGTTTCCTAAGTGTGGCATAGTCCCTTTAGGGTTTCCTAAGTGTGGTAAAGTCCCTTTAGGGTTTCCTAAGTGCGGCATATTCCTTTTAATTTGGGTCATGTTGTCGAGGTATTTCAGTGTAAAGAATGATAAAATGAGCAAAATTCCATTATGGGACTGTTTTAAGATACAGTATAATTTAGGCGCACGACTAACTGCTGTTTATTGTCACAGTGATTTATCCTGACTCGTGGGGTGCCCGGGGCGGGCACCATGCAGGATGGCCGTGTTAGCGTACTCGTGTAAAAGAGGGTAGATTTAGGTGGAAAATAACTATAAAAGCAGTGGAATTGTGTCAATCGGGGGCACTCGCTTGTAAGTGACGGCCTCTGTTGGAAGGAAACTAGTGTGAAGTATTGTTAGTAGGTGATACATATCACTTATTGCAATTATTGCAATTACATAGTATCTCTTTCAAAATAGTTTAGAATCATATAGACGATGTGTGTTTTTAACGTGTTTCTTTAAAAAAGTTACCCGCTTCCGATTTTTAACAGGATAAACATTTGTTCTCTCTGTCTACCCTGCTATATACAGCGTAAAGCTGAGAAAAAAAATAAGTAAAACATGTATCCAAAAACGTGTAAAAAACTTAAAGCAACAACAATTTAAAAAAACAATATATAATTCTATTCTGAAGTATCCCATCCGGTACTTTAAGGCTTCCTTCACGTATATAAAACATAGGAATATTACATAGAGCCACGCACATTTCAGCTCGAGGCCGCACCGTACACACGTAACCATATTTTAAAGGTATTTTTTTCTACAAAAAAAATTTACTACGACAAAACAATAATACATCAAAATGTTTTTAACATTTTTAAAGTGTTATACCACACTTAGGAAAGAAAAATACTTATTTAGATAACGTATAAAAATTTGAACGTAGCAGGACTGGAACCCGTGCCTCCTGGAAACCGACCAGGCGCTCTGCTCACTGAGCCATACGTTCACGCCTGGTCGGTTTCCAGGAGGCGCGGGTTCGAGTCCTGCTACGTTCAATTTATTATACGTTTTCTAAATAAGCATACATCAAAATGTGTTAAATATATTAATCGAAAGCTAATCCTGTTTCCAGTCACCGACAATAATTCAAAACCCATATTTGTTGCATCTGTCAGATGCTATCACATAAGTTATCTGATAACAAATCACTTTGCATCTGGGTCGCATTGGCCGTTTATTTGTAAATATATAACATTTTGCGAATACGTAATGTACGTATTCGTATGAAATCACCCTATTAGATCACGCGTCCAAATTACACAAGACTGCTTTATTTTTACAGGTTCAAATCCACAGCGGTGTTGTCTACTGTGCAATTTTAATTTAGAATCCATAAAAACTTCAACTCTAAGTTGCGCCTTCTTTATGTTGACTCGTGTTGTTGTTATCACTCATAAAAAGAAATACTTAAGAAATTAAAAAAGAAAGCAAAAACTGAATAATTGAATAGTCATTTAACTGTTACCGCGATGGTCGTAGATTCGATCCACAAGCAAGGCAATGAATACTTTTTATATTCCCGCTATGATAAGGCACCACTAAATTAAACATGCAATATCTCGAATTCGGACGGAAAGTGGAAAGCATTGGATTTTCTATGCCTAAACGGGACTACCCGGCTGTGCCCTGGACACAGCGTAAAGGATATCAGATTAAAAAATTAAATTAAATTAGCTTCACGCTGTATAACGCACACAACAGGGTAGGCAGAGGGAACCTAGTGTTAAGACACTGCGTTCCACACTTTCCTTTGGCGGAACTCAACGCCGCGCTTATATCAGATAATTACAACAAAACTTCTTCACCCTTCCAATGAAAACCAAAGTATTTAAATTACCACAGTCCACCGTTGCAGTATATCCCGTACACACGCACTCAATAAATATTCATTCAAACAATGGAGGCTCGTACGACGGCAAATAGCCGGCGAACGAGCAGACACGAACAATGAACTAAGTGCAAATAATGGGTACACTTATCGCGGAGGGTCGTTGGACGGGAGTATGTCGAATGGGACATTTGTATGCCGCGGCCGGTGTGTTTTATCATTTCCCAGGATGCTTGGGAAATATTCACTTATACACTGTTCCCGGAATACTGGGGAAACTGTGTGTAGTCTTAAAACACTTCCATTTTCCCCATTTTCCGTTCAATTTTCAAGATATTGCGTGTTTAACGGTGGAACATGACGCCGCTCAATGTCTGTACTAGAATTGTAATGTGGAAATCATTCCCTCGAATGCGAATTGAACCCGCAACAGTCGCGTATACAGTTAGACGCTGTACCAATACGCTAAAGCCTCTTATTATATTTACTTATAATATCTTTAATCTGATCTTTCCCTTTGGGCGTAAAGTAAAACACAATGGTTTGTCATTAGACTACCTCGAGATAATCTACAAAATGCGGCGTACGTATAAAAAAAATAAATTAAAAATATTTCACAATTTCCGATTCCACCTAACAACTACCTACAGCATCTGACTTTAATGTAATTTTACACTGCTGGCTGGATTTAAAATTCAAAAGCTGATTAAATTTTATATATATTTTTTATTTTATACTGTAATTCCTTGCGCTGCTTAGAATTCAAATAAGTAAGAAAGCTTAGCGCACAAGGAAATAAAATGCATAAAATCCAAGTTAATAAAATACAGAGAGCGTTCTTAGAAAAACTCTAAACTGAATTAAAAAAAAAACAAAAAGTTGGAAATGAGATCTCTCCCACAAAGCTTTGAACATAACCCTTCAATTCTTCAAATTATATGAAGCCTTAGCCTTGCAGACAATAGCATATTAATTACACTTCCTTTTTTCTTTATCTCCTACCCTCTTCCGTATGAAAAGATAAAATTATATAAAAATGGAATTTTCTTCAGTAAAAATACAACAAAAAAACAGACAAAACTTCGTTTATATTCATTAATTATACAATATATTTAAATCAGTTGTAGAATATTTAATAATATACAAGCGATTTAAATATATTTCATGCTCAACGGAAGCTGGTTTTACTCATAATTTATTTACATATTATATTCTACCTCCACGCGTGCGATATTACGATATAGCAAATTAAAATATTCAACTCCAAAATAATTTTGATAACACGAAATAAAAGATTATGTATATTGAGTTCTTAACGTCCGCGGTGGCTTGACAGTGACAAATTGATATTTATTAAAAATTAAAACATAATCTCACGTCAAACCGAACTACTGACTTAGAATCCCATTAGCTTCACGCTTCATCCCGCATTGTAAAGGTTTCGAGGTTTTTCGTGTTGAGTGGCGGAACTCAACGCCGAGCTTGTAACCAGAGTGAAGAAATGAGAAAATAATAGATAATAACTCATCGAGAAATCGAACCCACAACCGCCACGTTTACAGCCCCTTGCTTGTACCACTGCGCCACGACGATCTCTTTTTTCAAAATGTCCAAGACGCTTACTTACCTTTTGAAATTCCGTAAGTCCGAAGTACGATAATGCCACCAGGTTTCGTTTGGCAGACGCAAGAAGGACCCTATCGGTGTCAGCTGATCGATGACGCAGCGTGCCGTTGTAGCACCCGACCAGAGCCAAGTCCGCCAGCATGCGGGTCTGTCTGTTGTTCGCTAAATTCCAAGGACAAGCTGCGAACTCCTCGAGGGTCACGCCGCGCCACGAGTCACCCGTGTAACATGGTGGAACTTCAGCAGCTGTTTAGAAAAAATATAAACATAATATAATTAATACAAAAAATACTATTTATTATTTTTTTTGTAAAAAAAATTCAGTCGAATTGATAACCTCCTCCTTTTATAGAAGTCGGTTAATAATCCCATTATAGTACAGTAGTATTTATATGGTTGTAAATATTTAATATAGTAACGACAACTACGAGTTCTGTCGTTAACTCACATGTGGTTTCAGCCAAGTCATAAAATATAATAATTATGTCAATAAAGAATTAAAAGAAAAAACTTAGTTAAATAATATTTTATATTAAAACTGATAAGATTATATCAATTAGAATCAATATATAAATAAATCAGCTTCACGCTGTATCCCGCACACAGTAGGGTAGACAGAGAGAACCTAGTGTTAAGACACTCGGTTCCCCGCTTTCTGCCGAATTCTGGAGGCATTGCGTGTTGAGAGGAAGAACTCAACGCCGCGCTTTGCCTCGACACCAGAGCGAAGAAATGGAAATATAAATTTAAGTAAATATTTCACCTCCTCGAGTGGGGATCGAACCCAAAACCAGTCGGTTTTACAGCCACACTTTGTGCCCCTGCGCCACTCCTGGCCTCTAATCAATATATAATATTTGATAATAATCATAAGCTATAAATTTGCATCCATTAACTGGTAATTAATGTTTTAGTGGTCGGGACGGTAGAAATTTTCTCTATGAGGAATTTACGAGCGAAAAGTATACATTCGTGCTACAATGCTTGCTGAGAAACGACTTCTGTTTTAAAGTGGTTTGTAATCGTGCGCCATTCTTAGATAATAATACTTGCTATTTTTTTTATATTTTTTAGCATCACAGCAAGGTAGGCAGAGGGAACCTATTATTAGTTTCCCATGTTCCGCCGAATTATGGAGGCACTCAACTTGAGTGATTATGAACATGAGTGACGGAACTCAACGCCGGGCTCACACCAGGGCTATGAGTGGCGGAATTCTACGGGCGATTTGCCTCGACACCAGAGCAAAGAAATGAAAATATATTTTTTATATAAATATTTAATTTCCCCGACTGCGGATCGAACCCATAACCAGTCGCATCTACAGTCACACTCTTGTGCTCCTGCGCCACGACTGGCCTAGATTAATATCATATAACACGAGGGTTGGGTGTGCTTATATATCTTAATTAGCTCAAATGATTTACAGCAGCATATATCAAATATAGCTTCAGTGGCGTAGCGTTAAACTAAATTTCATGTAGGAACATTGTATATATCTATAATTATAATAAAAATAAAATCTATCGATTAAATGAAAAATATATATATGGAAAAAATAAATATATCGGTAAATTTATCGATATCTGTACATGGCAGATCTATAAGAAAAAAATGTTATTGGAAAACATTTAATAACATAATGAACGAATACAATAATAAAAAAGTGTCTGTTTGTCTGTGCGTTTTCATTATTGTATTTTGGCAAGCTTCATTTAATATTTAGTGTTTCTTTTATTCCAATCGGTTTATAAATATAAAAGTTATACCATTTTTAATAATGTTTTTTGACCAAAATTGATATAAATTGCAGTTTTGCGTAGTGATTTACACAATATATAAATTAATACTTATAAATAAAATAGTATTTGTTTACATACAGAAACTCTTTGACATTGTATAGATATATACATATATATTTAATTTAAAAGAAAATATACACAAAAAACAATATTTTAATAGTTACATACATTTATGCATTTTACTCAAAATGTCCTAGAATATTTAAGCTTTATAACCGACTCACATACCAATATATATACATATATGTATGTAGCTATCGTCTGCCGCTTATATTCGCAATCACTTATACCGATCGTTTTGTATGGAAGCGTGGATAACGATAACCAAAATTTCTATTTTTGGATATATTCGTGCTATTTCGATAGAATAATAAAATGTATCTAATTTTATATATGAAGCGAGAGTTTTTTATTAATGTAAAGAATGGAAATGATGCCTTTTGTCATGTAAAAGTGTTTAATGTGTTGTTATTGTTTATGTTTTATACAAATTTTCTCTATTTTGCTTTCAAATTTGACTGTATATATTAATTTCAAATTCTCCTGATTAACATTCAGGCCAGTCAGTCAGTAAAACCAACTGGTTGTTGGTTCGATCCCCACTCGAGGAGATGAAATATTTACTTAAATTTATATTTCCATTTCATCGCTCTGATGTCGAGGCTAAGCGCAGCGTTGAGTTCTGCTACTTAACACGCAATTCCTCCAGAATTTGGCAGAAACTAGGGAACCGAGTGTGTTAACACTAGGTTCCCTCTGACTACCCTGTTGTGTGCGGGATACAACGTGAAGCTGATTTATGTTTTTTATTTTTAAACTTAAAATATTTTCTCATCTGTCATGTAATAATAATGACCACATCTATATCTATACATATAATAAAATTGTAACTGATCGCTGTCTATAAAGTTATACAAAAAATATCGTTATACATGTTTATCTATGTGATTGTACACGTTAATCTCAGAAACAGCTTAAACGATTTAAATGCAGTTTTTCCTATTATATTTTAGCAAACTTACCTTAACAGATAATTTTTGTTTTATATGAATGCGTTCATACATAAAAAAGTTTTATGAATATTCTTTTGAATTGGCTGAAATTTTAGTTTCTAATATTACATAAACTGCTATTGTCTTTAAAATTAAAATATTGAGGTCACGAAACAAATTTAAATTTATAATTGTAACCTACATTATGTATCAAGTCAAGCGGGCGAAGCCGCGAACGGGTCGAAGTTAACAATTAATAGAGAAGTACTTAAGGAAATATCAAATATGAACAACGAATATTTTTTATTTGTCTAACCTTGTCAAATTTGATAGATTATACATATTTATTAAGTTTACTCTATTGACTCCGTTTGATCTCATTTAATCGGAGACAGGTAAGAAAATAAAAAGGTAAGAATTAGAAGCCAGTCGTGGCGCAGGGGCACAAAGTGTGACTGTAAAACCGACTGGTTGTGGGTTCGATCCCCGCTCGAGGAGATGAAATATTTACTTAAATTTATATTTCCATTTCTTCGCTCTGGTGTCGAGGCAAAGCGCGGCGACGAGTTCTGCCACTCATCACGCAATGTCTCCTGAATTCGGCAGAAAATGGGAAACGGAGGGTCTTAACACTAGGTGCCTTCTGCCTACCCTGCTGTATGCGGGATACAGCGTGAAGCTGATTTTAGGTAATATAGTATTAAGTACAAATAATCCAGTTTTCAACTCACTATAAGAACATTCGTATATTCATAATACGTTACCGCAAGTAAATTAATATGATTATGTAAATGAAATACGAAGCCATCGTGGAACATGGGCACAAGCATGCGACTCTAAACGCGACGGCTTTGGGTTTGATTCCCACTTGAGGAATGAAATATTTCATATTTTCATTTAATCGCTCTGGCAACGAGGTAAAGCGCGTAATTGAGTTCCGCAACTTAACACGCAATGCCTCAAGAATTCAACGAAAAATGAGGAAAGAAAGTGCATCAATGAGAATAAAGCGTCCTAATACTAGGTTTCCAGGTTCCCTTAGTCTACCCTGCTGTGTGCGGGATACAGCATGAAACTAAAAAAAAATGCAATAATAAAAATTAAAAATCGTCCGACATAGTGAGTACACAATAATAAAAGGTGGAAATATTTTTATTACTATTGACAAAGAATGCTTAATGCTTTTAACACATCAATCATAAATTTCTATAGTTCGAAATGTTGTCAATGTTTTGTTTCACTAATAGTTCAGTTGACATAATATGAATGATGGATTTTTTTATAAAAAATAGGTACCAATTTTGACAAATAACGTGACGAATAAGCGCCATTAACAATAAGAAATTGTATTTTTTATTTGTTTTTGCTTTACGCTGTATCCCGCACATAGCAGGATAGACAAAAGAAACTTATGAACCTAGTGTCAAGACACTCCATTCTCATTAAAGACTAAAATACTCAAGTTTTTCACTTTTTACGAAATTCTCGAGATATTGCGTGTTGAGTAACTGAACTCAACGCCGCGCTTTGCTCCTTTACCAGAAGCGAGAAAATGAAAAAAAAAATACATTTCATTTCGTCGAGTGGGAATCGAACCCATAATCTGTCCCATTTACCATAATATTGTGCCGCAATTGAATATTACACGACTGGCCTCAATTAAATATTTTTAAACAATATTTAACGTTATCACTAGCAAATAACTATAATTTTTGAGAAAAAAAAAGTATTTTTCAATTTCAACCGAATTCTATAATAAGTAATCAAACTGCTACACTAAATTGTATCCTTTCCAATAAAAAAAAGAACCATCATAATCGGTTAGCGTGATATTGAGTTATTCGTCCATTTGTCGCGCAAATACCTAATGAAAATTTATGACTTATGTAATTTTCTCATCAATATAATTATCAGAAATGGACCAAATTAAAATGGGACCACACAGGACACACCAGCATTCAACTAAAAAAAAGAATCTTCAAAATCGGTTCACCCAGTCATAAGTTCTGAGATAACAAACAAAAAAAAAACACTCAAATTAATAACCTCCTTTTCTTACAGAGGCCAGTTGAAAAATACATTTGATATTTTTAAAGTTTTTAAAGTGTTAATCCACACTTAAGAAAGAAAAATACTTATTTAGAAATATAAATTTTAAATAAAATTTGAACGTAGTGGCACTCGAACCCGCGCTTCCTGGAAACCGACCAGGCGCTCTGACCACTGAGCCATACGTTGGCACGTTGGAACATTTGATGTTAAAAATGCGTAACTAAACATCGACATGGCGATAGCGTGCAGCAATTTAATTCAGACGTGAGACATTTATGCAGTGAATTATAAATGTTATATGGAGTCGTGGAGTGGATGCTTACCAGTGGCGGTGCGGCCTTGGCACCAGTGCCTCGATCCCTTCCACGTTGCCCCACGTTTCACGTGCCGGTACTCAGATAGATATCTGAAACAAGACATTTTTTTATATTTATCTATTATTTTCTTTATTTTTTATGGTTAGTAAGATAGTTAGGTTATGAAAGGAAATAATAAAATGAATGTCACTTATTAGTTATTTCTGATTGTATTTAACTACAGCCAAAGAAATATATATATTTAATTAATTATATTATCGTAAAAGTGGCTTAAACAATTTAGATGGAGTTTTCACTATTTCAGCAAATTAAAGTATTTTTTATTTATTGATAAAATTGCTACAAAATTATTGTTAAATTGGCTGAAACTTAATTTTTTTGTATGTAAATATTATCTATGAAGAATTAGTAAATAAATAATTATCTAGTTCAAGCTGGCGAAGCCGCGTGCAGAGCGTTAGTTTAATAATATTAAATAATGCTTTTAAAATATATTAGCAAACATCATAATCAATATTATTAAAGTACAAGATATAGCAATAGACATAGACTTCATAAATATTTTTGTAATACAAACCAATCACAGCATTTACAAAAACACTAAATAACACCGAATTCATATTTCATTCAACATATAATACTACGTATATACACATATCTACTACGTAGTACTATGCAGGTTCAAATCCTAGAATATACGTTGGCCCACAACGTAAGTCGTGTATTAGGGTCCTGCATAATTTCGAAGTCGGGGCCGTATTATTTCGGTTTGACCTTGCTATTTTCATAACTTATTTGGGCTTATACCAGCTTATATGTGAAATACTACGATAGGCTAATATCGTTGGTTCGTTTTATGGTATTTTTATGTATCTCTTCTTGCCACGTTCGTATTTGTATATATATGGGAAGAAAATTTTGCTTTTTCCAATGTATAGGAAATAATATTTTTTTTGGGTTTCGTAACTCAAAAGGAAATAACAGAACCCTTGTATCACCATCTTGTCCGTCTGTTCGTACGTAAAGACCTTTTATATAGAGATCGCGTGGAGGTATCGAGCAGAAATTAATATCAAATATTCACGTGTACGGTCCCTTGGAGTATAGAAAAAATACAATATATCAAGTTAGAAATATGAGAATACTTTTCTTCGTTGATAACCGCAATTTTAATGTCACCATGCACATCTACATATGTTCACAATATGCGAATACATAATATTATATAATTATGTTCATATTTATTCATATATTTTTTCTCAGCTTCAGGTTGCATTCCGTTTATAGCAGGGTAGGCAGGGGGAACCTAGTGTTAAAGTACTCCATTCCCTCACGTTCCGCCGAATTTTAATGGCAGAACCTATAGCCTTAATTAATAATTAATTTTTCCAAACGGTAATCGATCCCACGACCGTCGCGTAATAATCACAAGCGTGTGCAAGTACCCCACGACGGCCTCATATTTATACATATACGTACTAAAAATATTTCTGTTAAACGAGAATTTGCTAAGCAGATATACAAAATAACCAATAAAACAGCTGATAATCAATCATACTAACCTGGCGACAGGTTCTCTCAGTAGTGTAATGTAGAAATATCGCCGGTGCACAGCGGAACCTTCGTGCCGGTCCAGCTCGCCACCCACGCAGCCAGTCAGCTCCGTGAAATCAGCGTGAAGACCGCATCTGAGGGCAAATTCAAAACGTTAGTAAACTATCGACAAATGCAGATCTGACTCGAGTGTAAAATGATATTATTTATAGCTTTGCTAGACGCGGACAAAATTATTGTTATGCATATTAAAACCCGAGTAAGTACCATAAACTTTTTTTTTAACTTCACGCTAGTATTGCGCATATAGCAGGGTAGGCAGAGGGAACCTAGTGTTCAGAAACTACTTTCCTCACTTTTCGTCGAATTTTCAAGGCATTGCGTTTTGAGTAGCGAAACTCAACGCTGCGCTTTTTGCGTCGGTATCAGAGCGAAAAAATGAAAATATTAAAAAATAATAATTCATTCCTCCGAGCGGGAATCGAACACACAGCCATCGCGTTACGGTTATATGCTTATTTATGCTTCTGTGCCACGACGGCCTCAAAACCTAAATGAACATAAAACAAAATTTGACATAAATAATATTAGCCGAACACTTTTATTAAGACGAACAAAAAATAAAATTCAAAAAAATAAAAACTTTGCCAGTATTACAAAACCAGTTGAGCTGTAGATGCTTGATGTAAATCAAATCGTGTATTGGAGCACGAAATATATTATTTGACATTAGAACACAACGTTTATTATGAACTAAAGCTAATACGAAAAAAAGGACCGCACAGTTTATTAATGTGAACATCGAGTGGAACACAGGCTGGTCTCGAACACCGCAATCCAGACATAGATACGGGACAAAACACCGTCGTATAATATATTATGTTTACAGTCGAAAATTATGTACAAGCATGGGCGTATCTAAATATTTTCTGGGGGACGCCCCAGAAAAGGGTTTGGACTTTAGTTTTACACAAATATATATATTATTTTAAACTTCACGCTGTATCCCGCATACAGCATTGTAGGCAGAGGGAACCTAGTGTTAAGACACTCTGTTCCCCACTTTCTGCCGAATTCTGGAGGCATTGCGTGTTGAGTGGCAGAACTCAACACCGCGCTTTGACTCGACACCAGAGCGAAGAAAATGGAAATATAAATTTAAGTAAATATTTCTCCTCGAGTGGGTATCGAACCCACAACCAGTCAGTTTTACAGTCACACTTGGTGCCACTGCCTCACAAATACTGTTTTTTTTTTATTTTTCGGGCATTTATTCTGTTAGTAAAATTTCTGGGGTGGGCACGGGCCCCCTCCTCTTCCCACGCCCATGCGTACAAGTAACCTAAGTGGGTACTATAAAGGGAAATATAATATGTCTATATTCCACAAATCCGGCTTGTATCAAAGACCAGGCCGCGGTCGCCCGATACCAATATCCGATCAAGCCGCGAAATGTATTGAAGCGTGAAGCAGATTGTTCGACAATATGCGCCCTGTTTATTGTCGAACGGTTACACTGATACAGTCGATCAGTTGAGCTATAGGTATAATGTAATATATGAAAGGTATTAATGGAATAATTTCTTGTAGTCTGTAATGATAAACAGAAACTGTTTTTGTATGTAATCTTATAATTTGACTTTTTTTTTAATGGAAAAAAACAAGGCAACATCAGAGGAGCTACAGGTGCGTTGCCGGCCTGTAAGGTGGATATAGACGCGCTTTTTGAAGGTACCCATGTCATATCGACCTGGAAACACTGCCGCGGGTAGGCCATTCCACAGTTGCGTGGCGCGTGGAAGGAAGTTCCTACGAAACCGCACAGTAGTGGATTGAGACAAATAATACTTGATTGCATTGTTGAAGGTATTAAGCAACAAGTATTGTATTAAATTAAATTATTATTATATATGAAGAGTAAAAATTTATGTAGACGTCAGGACATTTTTCATAAAAAAAATCATAGGATTTCTAAAGTAAACTTCTACACTTAAAACTATGTAAGTAGCAATTGGATTGGCTTTAGAATAGCACCTTACTTTATTGCAAAAACTTAAAAAAAAAAACATTAATGTTTAATTTAATCGTGTAATAAATAGTATTCTAAAAATACGACACAAGATAAAATTTGACAAGTGTCGAGTATATATATAATATATATATCTGTATTATAAAATTTAGATAACAAATTTAACATGGACGAAACCATTATAATTCTAATCAACTATAGGCGAACTGTAGATGAAGTTGTATACAGGGTGGCTACTAGATACGTATAATGCATATACATATATGATGCTGACCGCAACCGGTTTCATCAGGACTATATACGGGTGTGTTTTGCATGAGGTTTCCATAAATATGTAACAGATAGATTTCCTTATTGGAATTGTTCAAGAGGTTTGCCTTCAGACTGCCTGGCGACGCGACGTGGGCGGGTTTATGGCCACTCGTGTTAGATCGAGACCGTGATAGCGTGTAAGGAGAATTTAATGTTGCCAGTGTTCAGATTATTTTCTACGATTGCAATTTGAAAATGGGAAATTTTGTGGCGATAGTATCATCAACAACAAT